>JACEEU010000685.1:31903136-31904816 GCA_016630915.1 Callionymus lyra | reverse complement strand
ACTTATATATACACACACATGTACACACACTTATATATACACACACACACATATATACACACACACATGTACACACACTATATATACACACACATGCTTATATATACACACACATGTACACACACATATATCACACACATATACACACTTATATATACACACACATGTACACACACTTATATATACACACACATGTACACACACTTATATATACACACACATGTACACACACTTATATATACACACACATGTACACACACTTATATATACACACACATGTACACACACATATATATACACACACATGTACACACACTTATATATACACACACATGTACACACACTTATATATACACACACATGTACACACACTTATATAACACACTTATATACCCACATATATGTACACACACATGTACACACACATGTACACACACATGTACACACACATGTACATATATAAACACACTCATGTACACACACATGTACATACACACACATGTACACACACTTATATAAACACACTCATGTACACACACATGTACATACACACACATGTACACACACTTATATAAACACACTCATGTACACACACATGTACATACACATGTACACACACTTATATAAACACACTCACGTACACACACATGTACATACACATGTACACACACTTATATAAACACACACATGTACACACACTTATATAAACACACACATGTACACACTCATGTACACACACATGTACTCACACATGTACACACACATGTACACACACTTGTATAAACACACTCATGTACACACACTTATATAAACACACTCATGTACACACACATGTACATACACATGTACACACACTTATATAAACACACTCATGTACACACACATGTACATACACATGTACACACACTTATATAAACACACTCATGTACACACACATGTACACAAACATGTACACACACTTGTATAAACAGACTCATGTACACACACATGTACACACACTTGTATATATCCACACATATATCCACACACATATATACAAACACATGTACACTTATATAAACACTATATAGGATATATATAGGGATAAGGATGAACTTATGTGTTGTAATATGTTGTTGTTTATGGTAGAAATGGACGAGGAGTCACTTCCTGTCGACCCCGACGACCCCGTCAAAGACCAGGTCGCGCCTCCACCAGAGGAACCATGTGACTCCGTCATCTGTGGAGCCATCAAGACCAGCATCTCCAGGAGTCCTGGTTCCTCACCTCCGACCGTCTGGTTCTCGTCGCGTCTCTCTCGTCTGGACCTGCAGCTCGCGGCTCTGCAGGACATCGCCGACTCGCTGGAGCAGGACTTGGATGGACCTGCATCGGTACTGAAGCTCTCCTCGCTAACATCTCGCACCATGTTCTCCAGAGTGAATCCTTCTCTGTCTCTGCAGCAGGTGGACCTTCATCTTCTCGCTCCGGCCTCAGCTCCGCAGGTGAAGGTCGTTAAACCGCTGAAGAAGACCGTGAGACTCTCTCTGCCTGGAGAAGGTAAAGAATCACTTGATCAACACGTCCTTGTATCTTCTGACGAGGTCTTCTTGAGTTCAGCCTGGACTCAGTTTGCAGCGAACCAGGAACACGATGAAGAACGTGATGATTCCATCTCTTCTTATGGTCACAGCCCTGATG
>JACEEU010000685.1:31578136-31898136 GCA_016630915.1 Callionymus lyra | reverse complement strand
CAAACATGTCACAAACATGTAATAAAAATGTCACAAACATGCAAAAAACATGCAACAAACATGCAACAAACATGTCACAAACATGTCATAAACATGTAATAAAAATGTAATAAACATGTAACAAACATGTAACAAACATGCAACAAACATGCAACAAACATGTCACAAACATGTAATAAAAATGTCACAAACATGCAACAAACATGTCACAAACATGTAATAAACATGTAATAAATGTGTAATAAACATGTCATAAACATGTCACAAACATGTAACAAACATGTCACAAACATGTAATAAAAATGTCACAAACATGCAAAAAACATGCAACAAACATGTCACAAACATGTAATAAACATGTAATAAATGTGTAATAAAAATGTAACAAACATGCAACAAACATGCAACAAACATGTCACAAACATGTAATAAAAATGTCACAAACATGCAACAAACATGTCACAAACATGTAATAAACATGTAATAAATGTGTAATAAAAATGTAATAAACATGTAACAAACATGGCACAAACATGCAACAAACATGTCACAAAAATGTAATAAAAATGTCACAAACATGTAATAAACGTGTATAAACATCTCATGTGTTCTTGTCAGGCCTCAGTCGGCCAGAGACGCATCAGATGTAAAAACTGGACGAACCCGTCCGTGGACAGCAGGAGCTTCGAGGCAACATCACAACAACTACCACAAGAGACTAGGAATCGACAGACCAGGTGAGATTCAACCGTCTTAACCTGGTTAGTTGTGTTCTAGTAACTGGATGTGTGGTCGACAGTGACGTCGCTGCCCAAGGACCGGATGTGTCTCGTCACCAAACGTGGAATGATTCCAGACACGAGGAGGAAAATGGCAGCGAGTGGAGAGAACGTGAGGAAAGCTGTGGAATTCAAAGACGAAGATGGTTTGACGAGGAGACGAGAAGTTTGGACGCAGAAGAAGAAGGTTGAGGATTCAAAGCATGAGCCAGAGAACAAGGTGAGGAAAGATGGAACAAGATTAGAAATAACTTTATTATCAGCTCATTAGGAAAATCTATTGAGTTTGAAAATTAATAAAATACAAAACATTTTAAAGGAAAATACTAAAAAAAACTATGATATATATGTAATTAAAATAATGACACAATAATAAATTAAATATAAAAGAAGAAGAAATACAAAATAATATGGAAAAAAATTAATTAAAATAATATATAAAAAATTAATATAACATGAAATAAAATCAGTAAAAAATAAAATAACAATGAAGAACATAATAAAATTGTAATACACGATAAAATAAAAAATAAAATAAAACTATAATAAAATCAATAATAATAATAAAATGAAAATGTATTTATAAAAAGTAAAAGAATAATTATAGAAAATATTAATTAAACAATATTGATATAATAATAAATATTAATAAGGAAATACAAAATAAAGTGAAATAAAAACAATAATAAATTAGATAGAAGATAAAATCAAGAACAAAGTGCAAAGAGACAACAAAGTGCAAACATAAAGTTCAAGAACAAAAACACAAAGATCTTCAAAGAATAAAATAAAAAATAAACATAATATATAGAAAAAACAACCTAAATAATAAACAAAAATAACTAATTAGAAATAGGTTATGATAAATAAATTCACTCGAACAATAAAACAAAACAAAATAACATAAAATGAAAAAAACAATAGACGAAAAATAAAAACTATATTTATAAATATTGATAATTAAATACTAATCAAATGATAAAAGTAGAAATGTTTTTGTACTATAATCTGACAACAGTGTGATTCCAGTTGTGTTTCTTTCACCTGCCTCAGGTGTTGTCCAGCACGTGGGTGAAGGTCAAGGGTGAAGCAGGTGAAGAAGCAGGTGAAGAAGCAGGTGATCCAGCAGGTGATCCAGCAGGTGATCCAGCAGGTGATCCAGCAGGTGATCCAGCAGGTGATCCAGCAGGTGATCCAGCAGGTGATCCAGTAGGTGATCCAGCAGGTGATCCAGCAGGTGATCCAGCAGGTGATCCAGCAGGTGATCCAGCAGGTGATCCAGCAGGTGATCCAGCAGGTGATCCAGTGGATGACAACATGGACTGGTTGGACCAACTCTCGGACTGCAGCAGCGTCTTGAGCAGGATCGACTGGGAGGCTGTTGAGAAGATGGCTGAGGATTGTTGACGTCAACACTTACTAGAGGAGAACGAGTGCAATATTTTCTTTAATGGACTCTTTTGTTGAAGTGAAACTTTATTTTTAAATGTAAATCCAAGTATAGAAGTTTATCAGTGCCATGAGAATATTTAGTTTTTTTTTGGTTTTTTTAAGCATTTGATCTTTTTTTTACTTAATTCAATTAAATATTTTCATATATTGAATTTGTTTTTTTGGGTTTTTTACAATTGAATACAATTATTTTAAATACTTTCCAAAGTATTTCTAAGGAATGCAGTATTGTAATTATCTAAATAACTCATTTTGCGACTGTTTCATACGACAACAACGTGCGGGAAAAGTGTTGCATTCAAGTGTGTCATTAAACCGGAAAAATGTTGAGCGAACAATAGTTTCTTCTGCCTGTTGTTCATGAAACCAAACAGCCAATCAGAAACAAGCTTTCTCCGGCCTCTGTGATTGGTCGGTTCATTGGCACGACTGAAGATCTGTGTAGAAGTTGATGGTAAAAGTAAAGATGGAGTCGATCACTCGTGCAGAAGTCGCAGCAAAGTGAGATTTATTGAACATAACATAGATTTTTGTTTTTTCAAACCACTTTATTTTTGGTATTTTTTGAGTAAAAATGACATCAAACTGTCACTTAAGTGCAAAACATATTCTCAGGTAAGGTAAGGTAAGGTAAAACTTTAGTGCTCAACGTTTATAACTGAACGCTCGACAAATAGACACGAATAAAACGTAAACTGATAAACTTCCACATCAAAGGAACAAGTCGCAATGTCATGATATTTATTGTTATCGTTGACACTGAAAATTCTCTGTTTTTCACAACATCAAGTTCATCTTCATAAGGAACTGAAATGAAGTAAAATCCACATTAGATTCTGCTGTTTTCAAAGAATCCATCATAGTTTTTAAAGAAACTATATCTTTATTAGTTCCTGGTTCTTCAGATGTTCTTCATGTTTCTATGTGTTCAGAATATTTAATATATTCTCTCAAATGTTGTTATTTGTATTTAATCTGATTGTGTAGATGATGTATCATTTAAAATGTTTTTCTAATTAAATGTGTACATATTTTTTAACTTATTGTCTGTATTTGTTTTTAATAAAAAGGATCTTTCGAAACTGTTAATTTAAATTAAATAGTAAAGTACGACAAATGAATGTGGGTGTCATGACGCTCTTGTACGCACGGTGGCACTGTTCGTTATATGTGCAGTTAATCGCGCTCTTGAAGTACTTCCGGAGGTCAAAGGCAACCAACACTGTTTGAAAACATGGATCCAGATCGAGGTAAAAATCGTTTATTCAACGTTTATTTCTTTTAATTTCAACTGAAACGAAACGTGTATCGTTTCTTATACACATTACAAATACATTTAACATGTTTGTTTGTTTTCATTCACGGCAGTGTTGATATTCTGACTCTTATTTACTGGACAATGTTTCACGTTTGTTGTTGTTTATGTTGAGTTGAAGAAATTCGAGCGTATTTTGAATTAAAGTTATTTAAGTTGATTTACTGAATGTTAAACGTTTATTTCTTTAAATGAACTTCTGTTCAATCTTCCTGGTTCGAGAGTTAAGAGTTCGTTCTTCATTCATGTAGTGATTCTATATATTGATATTTAACCTTTATATCTGCGTTTATTCAACATTAACATTTAGAATTAAGATGAATAAACGACTGAATATGAGTTGGTTGTAGAAGTTTTTATTCTTTTGTTGTGTAATATTTGTGGTAATGTTATAATGATGGAGGTGCTAATGTTAGCTCTGACCCTGGTCTAGAAAGTATCTCTACAAATAACCTTTACTTATACTATAAGTAACTTAGTAACTTAATAAGTTATGTCCCATATATTGTATATTATAAGTACATTGATCATATTTAGAATCTGTAAAAACTCTCAAGTCTCAGAAATGTTTTTCACAACTCGGTTAAACAAATATTCTTTATTTCCCCAGAATACACTTAATCATGTCTCTTAAAGAACAAAGTTGTGTTTATAAACAATATTTTCAAGTGACATTATAAGCATTTCACAACAAAATAATCATTAAAAAATGACAAAAGTATGTTATCAATATTAACACTTTCCAATACTAGTATTGATCCCTTCACTAAAATACAAGTTCCTGAGTGATACAAGTTTTTTTGATCAATTGTAACAGAAAGAAAATAACACAACACATAGTACAAATGTGTTGTGTTTTTTTATTTGGTAAATTTCCACTACAATCTTTTTTTCATACAGAGAAAATATAAAAATAGTTTTCAGTTCAAAATAAAACCTTCTAACAAGAAACAAATGAACGTGATGCATTGTCAGTTTCTTATGAGTAATTATGTAGTTTTCATCACACGCGGCTGCAGATGTATTGTAATGTATTTAAGGTTTTTTTTTAACTGATATGTAAAATCTCTCTTTTACTCTAACAAATCTTAGAAAAACTGGTATTTTTCAGAATAAACTCTTGTTCAAATATGTAAGAATCTTAATATGTCAAAAAAACTATCTGACAAAGTATTTTTTATGTTTAGTTATTTCTTTATCATAATGGATGGGCGGATAAATAAATGGATTGGATGGTTAGATGGATGGATAAATAAATGGATGGATGGTTGGATAAATGGATGGATGGATAAATAAATAAATGGATGGTTAAATGGATGGATGGATAAATAAATGGATGGATGGATGGTTCAATAAATGGATGGATGGATGGATGGATAAATGGATAAATAAATAAATGGATGGATGGAGAATGGATAAATAAATGGATGGATGGATGGATAAATAAATGGATGGATGGTTGGATAAATGGATGGATGGATAAATAAATAAATGGATGGATGCATGGTTGGAAAATGGATAAATAAATGGATGGATGGAGTTGGATAAATGGATGGATGAATAAATAAATGGATGGATGGATAAATAAATGGATGGATGGATGGATAAATAAATGGATGGATGGATAAATAAATGGATGGATGGATGGATGGATAAATTGGACAAATGGATTTGATTGGAAAATAAATGGATGGATGGATAAATAAATGGATGGATGGATGGTTGAATAAATGGATGGATTGCTAAATAAATGGATGGATGGTTGGATAAATGGATTGGATGGATGGATGGATGGTTCGATAAATGGATGGATGGATAAATAAATGGATGAATGGATGGATGGATAAATGGATTGACGGATAAATAAATGGATGGATGGATGGATCACACGACACTATGTTTTTGTTCATATAATAATCGAGATCTGACACAAGTTAAATAAGAATATAATGTTTTAAACCAGTTTGTGATTCTCAGGCTCAGACCAGGCGTCCGGCGACGACGACATCTCGTCCGTCATGGGATTCTCCGGCTTCGGTACGAAAACAAAACGATGAATCCTTCAGTGTTTTAGCTTCACGTCATCAAGTCTTGTTGTTTTCTTCTCTAACAGGGAAAAAAGCTCGAACCTTCGATCTGTCGGCCATCTTTGAGCAGACGCGTCGCACGGCGATCGTCAGGAGTCAACAGGTTCTAGGTACGCGTGAGAGTCCTGCTCGCTGAAGATGATATTTATAACTTCTATCTATTTCCAGAGGAACGACAGAACGAGAACGAGATGCTGTTTCTAACTTTTACTCTATTTATCTCCAGATGAACGACAGAAAGAGTACGAGATGCGCGACGAGGCACAAACGTCCAGTTCTTCATCGGTCAAGAAGCCGACGGAAAAAAAAGCTGCTGCGTCGACTTCCAGGTACGTTTGGAACAAATACTGCAGATTTAAAGTCATATGAACCAATGAACTGATTTCAAAACATGCACCAAATGTTTGTTCATACATCAGAAGCTGGTGTTCTGTAAATGACCTTCTCTGAGTTATTCTAAGTACATTCACACGGTAAGATACGTCTGTAAAATAGTCATTTCTACTGACATTACCTAGAGATACAGATGTAAAAAGCAATCACTGAAAGAGAAAGTTAGTGCAACCAAGTGTTCTTCGTTTAAGATAAAGTGGACGAGCGTTTATTTTCTTTCGTTTCTCAACTTGTGCAGACGCTCAACAGCGAGAGCTGCACATAAATTTGCCCCAACATTATTCTTACAGAAGAGACACAGTTACTGTAGTGTAACCGAGTGGATTCGTGTGGGAAACAACGAGGCCGGAACTTAGTTTGTAGCCGTGCAGCGCGCACGTCTTCTTTACTTTCGTCGTGTGGAACACGAACCCGCAACAACAACAATGAACTCCATCTACTTCCTTCTCAACCCCTTCAAAATAAAACAGTGGACGTAAATATTAACACAAAAGTGAGTGCCTAGAAGTGCGTTACAGTGGCATATATGCAGCATTCAGAATTACAAACACAGACATTCACATTCACACGGGATTAGTTTTATCACCTGAAGTCTGTGTTTGGTGAATTACAGTAAGTACTTTGAATTATTACATTACAAATGACCAGAGGTCTCAAGGTCAAACTAAACCTGTGCGTATCGAACAAAAGAAACATAAACAAAAAGAAAACGTAACAAAAAAACTGTCGGCAAGAAGTAAAAATCCTTTTCTAATGATCATGAATTATCTTCAGTTTGTAGTAAGTTGACAAATATTTCTACACAGCTATTAATAGATTAACATCATATATAAGTACTCGCAGCACGACGTATATCTTGTCTAGTGTTGTTTCTGTAACATATTACATCATGATAGTAGTAATACTGTATGTTTACTTGGCAGATATACATACAAATACGTAAAATATACACGTATATACTGCATCACTATTGTTATTATCCTTGTAAATATATAGTGTACTCGTGTATAATGTAATGTATACTGTAATATATACTTTAACATAATTAAATTACATGAACCATCAACATTGTACATTTATTACTCAACTTCCTCTTCTATTATAAACTCGTTTACAAATGTTTTTGTACCTTTACTTGAAAACTAATTTATATTTTACTTTGTTTTATTTAATCTTTTTCTTTCTGTGTTCTTTTTATAGATTTATTTTGTTCAAGAGAAATTTCAAACAACAACAACAAAAAACCAAGACAAATACAACAAAAATAAAAATATAAACAAGTCACTCGTGTTATTTTACACAAACAATAAGTTTATAGTTGAGTTTTGAACAAGAAACAGTAAAGTCTTGGTCAATGAAAGTAATAAACACAAAGAAATCAATGAAAAAAGGAAGAAAATATTATAATATTTATATATATTATATATAAGAGTTTAACCACATATTTATTTGTCAATGTGTTTTTTTTCAAACCTCAACTGGTTCGTTTAAACTTTTCCATCTTCAGGTTTAACTTTGTTTGATTTCTTGACGTTCTTGACGTTCTTGACGTTCTTGACGTTCTTGACGTTCTTGACGTTCTTGACGTTCTGGACGTTCTGGACGTTCTGGACGTTCTTGACGTTCTTGACGTTCTTGACGTTCTGGACGTTCTTGACGTTCTTGACGTTCTTGACGTTCTTGGACGTTCTGGACGTTCTTGTGTCTCCAGGAAACGTGACGACAGCGACAGCAGCGGTTCCGACTCAGAACTGGTCGGACCTCCGGCGCCGACACCCGAAGAAGAGGAAGACGAGAGCGTGGGACCGTCTCTTCCTCAAGGTTACTCCGGCAGCAACGCTCAGAGCGACGACGACGACGACGATGACGACGACGAACAGGACGATGAAGACGACAGCGACGTACGTGTCAATCATGTTGTTATGAGAATTGACTGTATTTTCACTCGCGGTGACGTTGAGTCAATATCAAATCATCACGACTACAAAACCTGCTCGTCCGGAGAAATGGAAATGAATGAAAAGCCGAATGAAAAGAAATGTGAATAAATAAATTAGTTTTTAGTTCAAATAATAATATACGTAATTCAATAAATGTACAAATACGTTTAAATGTAGAAATAAATATATAAACAAAATAAAAGCAGAAGAAACATATTTATATGTATTCACACAGATTTATTTATAAATATAGTATTGTATATAAAGTTTTTCTACATTTATTTATGATGATGTTTAATTGATCATCCTTTGTAGTTCAACAATCTCGCCCACAAATAAGATTTTTGTCCTAATTTTCTCTCAAGTGAGTCCAGTTTTGCAGCCGCAGTACGTTTAGCATTTCACCGATAGATGGCAGCAGAGTGTTCCGCTTGAAGTGGGAAACTCCAAAATAATTTTAGAAACTACAAATGAAACGATAGAAAAAATATTGATTTTGGAAAATAAATGAATTCGTTTTATTCATTTTAAAAAATTCAGTTTTAATAATAAATAAAAATTATATTGAAATGATTGAATATTTTTCAAAACATACTTTAATGCTTAAAAAATATATTTAAATAAAAACTTCAAAGTTTCAACATTTTTAAAAGTTAAATTAATATAATATATATATATATATATATATATTAATATATAACACTAATATGTATTTCTATCCATCCATCTTTTCTCTAATGACACTCATGTCAAATATGTGAAGGAAGTTAATTTGACTCTGAAACAACAGTTGAAAGAATGTTATTCATAAAAGTCTGGCCTAAAGCTGTTTATCTAAAGTGATGACAGTCGAACAAACAATCCTGAGGTTCAACGAAGGAACGACAAGAATCTACACAAACTAGTAACGACGTCTCGGCTCTAAAATGTTTAGTGTCGCACAGAAGGAAAAGTTTTGAAAAGAGTTTTTTATCTTCATGACGTGAAAATGTTCAAACATGTTTCAAACTCTCGGAGAAGGTTGTTAGTGAACACGTGTCTCGTTGTGCGACGTAGTAGTTTGTGATACTTGAAAGCTGCTCTTGTGTCGGTGACACAAATGTTTGAGGTATTTTTGCCTCCAAGAAATGTGACGTTCCAGTCGAGTTTAATCCTCGTGCTGAAGGAATGCAAACGACACTGATTCGAAAAAAAGGTTAAAAAATGATTGGATCATAAATTCTCAGTATCAACTGAAAGAAAATGTCTTTTAAATCACATTTGATTTTAATAATTTTTAATTTGTCTTTTTTATTTCTTATTTGTATTCGTTTTATTATGATTTATATTTCAATGAAGTGTGTATAAAAATATACATTTCCTATTTTGGAATTAACATGAAAATATTCAGCAAAGTTTTTGTGTTGCAATTAATATTCCGGCCACTAGATGGCAGCAGACGCTATGTCCTCCGTGGCGATGACTGAGGACAAGAGGATACAGTAGCTTTTAAAGCTGATGTTTGGACATATTTTGGTTTGACAAACAAATGAAGGCAGTTACAAGTCAAGTACTGGACAATACTACAAACATATCCTTGTTACTACAGTATCAATATATATATATATATATATATATATATATATATATATATATATATATATATATATATATAGATCGTATCCTTGTATCGTGATACGTGTCGACACACTCTTGACATGAAAACCATTCGTAAGTGTTTAAGGAAATAAAGTTTTCAACCGCCACTGTTTCTCAAACATATCAAAACCTGACGATGAACAAGATAAAAACATGTGATATTCAAACATGTTTCTCACTCTTTTGTCGTCTTTCTATCCCAGAATCCCGTGAAGAAGATTCCAGACACTCACGTGATCACGATCCAACACGGCACGAAGACGGTAGGATCCGTTCAGCGTTCCTGAATATTTGATCTTGAACAAGTCATTTAGACTTTTTTTAACACTGACTGCTGTGTGTGAACCATCAGCAGATAAGCTTGTAAATATCTACACAACATTTAGTTTGGAAGTTATTTTGTGTTTGAAGAAATATTTTATTTTATTTTTTTGGCAAAAACATTATCAGTTGTTTTTTGTGTGACTGTGTTTTTTCATTTAATTATTTTTTAATGGTTGAATTGAATAATGTCTTTAATTTGTTATTTTTATAAAATTAAATTCAAAGATATTAAACAAAAATTAACGATTTATCTACGAGTTTGATACTTTCATTAATAATTCAATCATACATTTGAATTCAGTATTTTTAAATTTGGAAATTTTTAATAATATACCAATATTTTAGATC
The DNA here is from genome assembly GCA_016630915.1 of Callionymus lyra. NCBI lineage: Eukaryota > Metazoa > Chordata > Actinopteri > Syngnathiformes > Callionymidae > Callionymus > Callionymus lyra. Next base: position 31,887,860 of record JACEEU010000685.1, on the reverse strand, counting down.
GAAATTCTACAAATAATACAAACAAAAAATGGTTGAATTTATAACATTATTTATTGCATGTTAAATGGTGTTTAAAAAAACGTCTTTAAAATAGGATTTTTAAAATCGAATTATTCAAAAAATCGAATCTAAACTATGATAAAGAACATTTCTGTGTGTAGTTAGTATGTTCTCCCCTTTGTTGTGTGGGTTTACTCCGAGTACTCCGGTTTCCTCCCACAGTCCAAAAACATACAGAGGTTGATTGATAATTTGGGGAAAAATTGTCCATGTCCAGGTATTAACAACGCACGTCATGTCTATGGAGTAAGATTACTGCCACCGGTTTGAGCGAGTGTGTCTTGTTTTTGTTTTATTTGCATTCAACTTTTTTTTTATAGATTAATCAAACAACCCTTTTTTTTTACTGTGTGTGTGTGAATGGTTGTCTGTCTTTGTGTGAGACAGACAGACGTCCTGTCCAGGGTGTCCACTGCCTCTCGCCCAATGAAACTGGGATAGATCCAGTCTCCCCGCGACCCCCACAAGGGATAAAGCGAAAATGAATGAATAGATTTATACAAAAGAATGAATGCTTAAAATCTTTGAACGTTTATCTTGTTAATTTCAAATTATCCAATAATCTAATGACACGATTTAAAGAAAACAATCAAGCTCGTGGATCATCTTTCCGTCTCCGCAGGTATCGGCCCTTGGCCTGGACCCGTCCGGGGCCCGGCTGGTGACGGGCGGCTACGACTTCGACGTCCGGTTCTGGGACTTCGCTGGAATGGATCAGGCTCTGCAGGCCTTCAGGACCCTGCAGCCCTGTGAGTGGTGAGTCCACTTCTGAGAAGAAGACATTGAATATCAACACAGTTGCTCCACATGTGTGTTCCACGCAAACATCCACAACACCGAGTGTGTGTGTGTGTGCATGTGTGTGTTTGTGTGAGTGTGTGTGTGTGTGCGTGTGTGTGAGTGTGTGCTTGCGTGTCTGTGCGTACGTGTCTGTGTGTGTGTGAGTGTGTGTGTGTGCGTGCGTGTCTGTGTGTGTGTGTGTGCGTGCGTGTGTGTGTGTGTGCGTGTGTGTGAGTGTGTTCACTTCATTGAGCTGCTTGTTGACTTCAGGGCATTTTCAGTCAAAATGAGTCTTTTCAAAGCAAATGTTTGTTTGTTTTTGTGTGCGAGTGTGTGTGTGTTTGTGTGTGTTTGTGTGTGTGTGTGTGTGTGTGAATGTGTGTGTGTGTGTGAGTGAGTGTGTGTGTGTGTGTTCTGTGCTTCGCTGAAGCTTTAATCCAGATCAGAATCTCCGTTTTCATGCCAGCGGGCGTTGAGGAGGATTTTCCTCCTTTGTTTGAAGTTTCTCGTTTGTTAAAGCATCGGTTTCTCTCCCTGGATCCTTGAAAACGTAACACTTGACATTTCAACGGTCGACACCAGTACCAGTGAAATGTTTACGATACTTTTCAATAACATCATTTTAAGAAGGTAAAGCTTTACTTTGAAATACACACTTTTATACAATAAAGAAAACCATCAGTCAATCATTTCTCATTCAAAGAGCAACGTTTGTGTCAATATAGAAGCAAAATAAACTAAATCAACCACTATTATTCATCACTATTACTCAACGGTAACGAACCTAAACATTTGTCTTATAAACGTGCAAATAACTATCATAAATTATTAAATTGTTGTTTTTTGAAGGCTCAAAAATAAGTTCGACATTTTTTACAAAAAAGGCAATAATTTGGAATAATGATAAAAGTAGAATCGACATTTTTTTTACAAAAAAAGGCCAAAAATCAACATCTCTGAAAACGGGAAATAATGTCAGAAAACTAAAGAATGATATCAACGGACAGTTTGAACGCAAATAATCGTTGCACAAATGTGTAAAATGCTGGTTTTTGAAGGCTCAAAAAAACGAAGAAATAGACAAATTTTTACCACGAAATCTTGTAAAAAAAGGCCAAAAATCAACAACGGAAAATAATGTTAGAAAACTAAAGTATGTGGTGATGAGCCTTCAAGTGTAAAACAAACTTGAAATGTATTTGCCTTTCAAAGAATAAGTTTTATCTAAGAAAAAAAAAAGCATCTCATAAGACATGAAGTATTAGAAACATGGACGTCAGTATCGAAGCAGCTGAAGTGAAGTGTTTCTCGTTCAAATGACAGTTTCTTTGAAGTGTTTCCAAACTTAAGAGACACATTTGCAGGTTTTTATTGGTTAATATTTAATATTTGCTCCACATTTATTCACCTTGAATCCAAAGTATTTCCAAACAAGACTTCAACTGACAGGTTTATCAATAACACAAAGTATTTTGGTTTTATTTCCACTCAAAATAGCAGAAGCTGTTGTTTTGAAGACGTCAGAGTTTGTTCTTTGGCGATCGTAGCGAACACTAGTGTAAACTGACCCAGTTAGATCTGCCAAGAACTCGTGTATTCAGTACTTACCAAACCAAAATAAGATGGTATTGCTGTATTTTTTGCGTGCTGGTACCGACGTATCGGTTCTTGTGACAACACTAGTATCGACGTAAAACTGCTTTTACATCTTTAGAAAACTGACTTTTAATTCTCAAGACAAACGAAGGAGCAGAATCTTGTAGAAAACTTGTATCTGTAACTGTATCTTCAGCCACACCTGGCACACCTGCTGAACTCCATCCAGAGCACAGGCGCTTCAGTCCTGTAGAGGGCGCCAGAAACAAGCATTATTGCACACAAGTCATACTAAACACAATATGACTCTTACAATCATTGTTCTTTTATGTTTAGTATTGTATTACAAGGGTGTGTAAAATGAACACATTTTTTAAAAATGTAAGTAGGTGATGTATAAGTCATGAGAGAGAGTCATGTTTATCTACAGTTTCTATAAATTCGTGAATCTAAAAACAGGGCCTTAAATGACATTAAAATGGTAAAATGTATTTATTTGAAAACAATTCAGAGAAGTATTTTATTTGATCAACTTAAAAATAACAACAAAAACTTAAAAAAAACAGTTAGATTGTCCCTAAACCTTTGCAATTGATGGTTGATTGTCGAGTTGGTTTCAAATGATATTTAAAAAGTCTTGATTTTAACTTGAAAGATCCTGTAAAGCTTAATTTCCAGCACGTAAACTAAAATATATATTGAAAGATTCTACATGTTGCTGTTAAAATGACAAAACAACAAAAACTGATGTAAATTGTACTTTCCCGTGGGAGTAAAGAAAGAAAATCCTGCCTGAAAAAAAAATGAGGCTTTTTTTTCCTTTAATAGTTTCTTAACATGACAATATTCCTGCTCAGGGATTTACGCTTTGATTCCCGGATGCTTTTAACAAAGCCGCCTCCGTTCAGACGTGCAGCGAAGGCACGTTCAGTTTCCAAACTTTATTTTTTTGATGGCAGTTTAAGGGATGATGCTCTGTGGCCTCCTGCTGTGTTAATACTATTTAAAATTGACCCCAAATGCTCCCTCGCTCTGATCTGGCAGCCGCTCGCTCGCCCGCACGCACTGTCGTGTCACTGGGATGGCGTTTCTGCTTGTTTAGAGTGAATTAATTTCATTTTTGTGTAACTGATTCCATCGTTTTTTAAAAAAGGTATGTGTACAAGATGTTTTTAAAAAAAAAAAACCCTTCTGTCCCAGTCGTCTGCCCTGGATCAGAACCGTGGTCAGATGTTGTTTGGTTCCTATAGTCACTTTCTTGGGAACAGTAAACACGAGGAATGACGAGCGTGTGATTCTGCTGCCGGCGACTATTGTTCGATTCCTCAATGATGATCTCGTTTGTCTTTTCTCTCATTGAAACTCTTTTCTTTCTATTATTTTACTTCTACACGTGATCCGAGTTTATAAAGGTTTCTAACGTGTCACGAGCACGTCATCGATTAGTCTCTAGAGTAGATGTGTGTGTGTGTGTTGTCAAGAGTGTGTTGATACGTATCACGATACAAGGATACAACGTGATATATAGTGATAGTGTAGTAACAAGGATATATGTGTAGTATTGTCCAGTACTTGACTGACGGACGGATTGATGGATGGATATATGGACGGACAGATAGATGGATGGTTGGATAGTTGTATTGATGGATGGATGCTTTATTGAGTTATACAGATTATTGAATTTAATCTGGTGTTGTGATAGTGTAGTAACAAGGATATATGTGTAGTATTGTCCAGTACTTGACTCTAGTGTTGTGATAGTGTAGTAACAAGTATATATGTGTAGTATTGTCCAGTACTTGACTCTAGTGTTGTGATAGTGTAGTGTCAAGTACTTGACTCTAGTGTTGTGATAGTGTAGTAACAAGTATATATGTGTAGTATTATCAAGTACTTGACTCTGGTGTTGTGATAGTGTAGTAACAAGTATATATGTGTAGTATTGACCAGTACTTGACTCTGGTGTTGTGATAGTGTAGTAACAAGTATATATGTGTAGTATTGTCCAGTACTTGACTCTGGTGTTTTGATAGTGTAGTAACAAGTATATATGTGTAGTATTGTCCAGTACTTGACTCTGGTGTTGTGATAGTGTAGTAACAAGTATATATGTGTAGTATTGTCCAGTACTTGACTCTGGTGTTGTGATAGTGTAGTAACAAGTATATATGTGTAGTATTGTCAAGTACTTGACTCTGGTGTTGTGATAGTGTAGTAACAAGTATATATGTGTAGTATTGTCCAGTACTTGACTCTGGTGTTTTTTGATAGTGTAGTAACAAGTATATATGTGTAGTATTGTCCAGTACTTGACTCTGGTGTTTTGATAGTGTAGTAACAAGTATATATGTGTAGTATTGTCCAGTACTTGACTCTGGTGTTGTGATAGTGTAGTAACAAGTATATATGTGTAGTATTGTCCAGTACTTGACTCTGGTGTTGTGATAGAAGAAAAGCAGGCCCAAACCATGATGCTGCCACCACCATGTTTGACAGTGGGGATGGTGTGTTCAGGGTGATGAGCTGTGTTGCTTTTACGCCAAACATATCGTTTTGCATTGTGGCCAAAAAGTTCGATTTTGGTTTCATCTGACCAGAGCACCTTCTTCCACATGTTTGGTGTGCCTCCCAGGTGGCTTGTGGCAAACTTTAAACAAGACTTTTTATGGATATCTTTGAGAAATGGCTTTCTTCTTGCCACTCTTCCATAAAGGCCAGATTTGTGCAGTGCACGACTGATTGTTGTCCTATGGACAGACTCTCCCACCTCAGCTGTAGTTATCTGCAGTTCATCCAGAGTGATCATGGGCCTCTTGGCTGCATCTCTGATCAGTCTTCTCCTTGTTTGAGATGAAAGTTTGGAGGGACGGCCGGGTCTTGGTAGATTTGCAGTGGTCTGATACTCCTTCCATTTCAATATAATTGCTTGCTCCTTGAGATGTTTAAAGCTTGGGAAATCTTTTTGTATCCAAATCCGGCTTTAAACTTCTCCACAACAGTATCTCGGACCTGCCTGGTGTGTTCCTTTGTCTTCATGGTTCTCTCTGCGCTTTAAACAGAACCCTGAGACTATCAAAGAGCAGCTGCATTTATACGGAGACTTGATTACACACAGGTGCCTTCTATTTATCATCATCAGTCATTTAGGACAACATTGGATCATTCAAAGATCCTCACTGAACTTCTGGAGTGAGTTTGCTGAATAATATTGCACGCCCCACTTTTCAGTTTTTTATTTGTTAAAAAAGTTTAAATTATCCAATACATTTCGTTCCACTTCATGATTGTGTCCCACTTGTTGTTGATTCATGACAAAAAATTAAAATTGTATATCTTTATGTTTGAAGCCTGAAATGTGGCGAAATGTTGAAAGGTTCAAGGGGGCCGAATACTTTCGCAAGGCACTGTATATATATATATATATATATATATATATATATATATATATACATATTTACTACCGTATTTTCCGGAGTACAAGTGGCTTCAGCCATAAAATGCATAATAAAGAAGGAAAAAACATATATAAGTCGCACTGGAGTATAAGTCGCATTTTTGGGGGAAATTTATTTGATAAAATCCAACACCAAGAACAGACATGTGATCTTCAAAGACAATTTAAAATAAAACTAGAGGCAACAACAGAATAATGTTACGTTACATGAAGTGAGAACCTGGTATGTTAACATAACATATGAAGAGTTATTCAGAGAACTATAGCATAAATAACTAACAAGTTTACCAAACCATCCGTGTAACTCCAAATAACTCTTCATCCTCGTGTCACTTTTAAACAACTAACTAACTCCGGAGGTAGAAGATGCTTCCTCTTCTACGTGGAAATGATCAACACAGGCCTAGAGCGCCCTCTGGTGGTTTAGTGTGAAAATAACATGTGAAATGATATAATAATGTGGTAATAATTTCACACATAAGTCGCTCCAGAGTATAATCTCACCCCCGGACAAACTATGAAAGAAAACTGCCACTTATAGTCCGGAAAATACGGTAAATATATTTTGTAGTTTAGGAACATTATAAAACCCCGTATAAGTACAATAAACACGCTTTGTGAATTTAATTGTCGTATCTTTTAACAACCGTTGATAAAGGCTTGTGAGTTTTCGGGAAACCTTGAAGAACCTTCTGTTTTGTGTTCATCTCTGTATTTGGTTGTTTCTCACCAGATGTATTTACAGCTCACACTTCATCAGAGTTCAGATTGAAAAACAAACTTCATTTCCAGCGATTGTTGTTTAGCTTTTATAAATCCAGTGCTGGGGACTCAAACTCATCTGTCCAGGGGTCAGCAGAGGTCAACATTTACGAACGTGGACACCTTTATGGATCTTCTTGTGGTTTCACTGTGATTTTTGTTCATTTTTGTGTTATTTTATTTCATAAATATATCCATATTAACTATATGATCCAAGTTATATAACATTTGATTTGATGATCTTTTTACTTCATCGAGGGCAGACGGTCAAGAAACAAAGAAACAGGATCATGTTTGATGCAGATGTTCTTGTGTCAACAGGTCAAAGGTCACTGCAAATAAGAAACTCTTGTGTAAAAGTAACGTTTCCAGCTTTATTTACTTTGTTTGGCCAAGTCTTGAAGCACGACTGGAACCAGGTTTCGAACCCATGAATCCTCGTGTCTCTTGAGTCTCACGTCCTCATGTTTCCCTCCACAGCCATCAGATCCGCTCGCTGCAGTACAGCATCACCGGCGACGCCATCCTGGTCGTCGCTGGCAACGCTCAGGCCAAGATCCTAGACCGCGACGGATTCAACGTCATGGAGTGCATCAAGGGAGACCAGTACATCGTGGACATGGCGAACACCAAGGTAGGAAGAAAATTGTCAACTAGAAGTGTGACTCTGGTGTTGTGATAGTGTAGTAACAAGTATATACGTGTAGTATTGTCCAGTACTTGACTCTGGTGTTGTGATAGTGTAGTAACAAGTATATATGTGTAGTATTGTCCAGTACTTCGCTCTGGTGTTGTGATAGTGTAGTAACAAGGATATATGTGTAGTATTGTCCAGTACTTCGCTCTGGTGTTGTGATAGTGTAGTAACAAGGATATATGTGTAGTATTGTCAAGTACGTGACTCTGGTGTTGTGATAGTGTAGTAACAAGTATATATGTGTAGTATTGTCCAGTACTTGACTCTGGTGTTGTGATAGTGTAGTAACAAGTATATATGTGTAGTATTGTCCAGTACTTGACTCTGGTGTTTTGATAGTGTAGTAACAAGTATATATGTGTAGTATTGTCCAGTACTTGACTCTGGTGTTGTGATAGTGTAGTAACAAGTATATATGTGTAGTATTGTCCAGTACTTGACTCTGGTGTTGTGATAGTGTAGTAACAAGTATATATGTGTAGTATTGTCAAGTACTTGACTCTGGTGTTGTGATAGTGTAGTAACAAGGATATATGTGTAGTATTGTCCAGTACTTGACTCTGGTGTTGTGATAGTGTAGTAACAAGTATACATGTGTAGTATTGTCCAGTACTTGACTCTGGTGTTGTGATAGTGTAGTAACAAGGATATATGTGTAGTATTGTCAAGTACGTGACTCTGGTGTTGTGATAGTGTAGTAACAAGGATATATGTGTAGTATTGTCCAGTACTTGACTCTGGTGTTGTGATACTGTAGTAACAAGTATATATGTGTAGTATTGTCCAGTACTTGACTCTGGTGTTGTAGTATTTACAGACCACATGACTCTTGACGAAGTCGTAACTGCTTTCATTTGGTTTCAAACCAATATATGTCCAAACATCAGCTTTAAAAGCTGCTGGACTCACTGTATCCTCTCGTCCTCAGTCAACGCCTGAATCTCGCACAATTTCATTCTTTTTTTGAGGACATAGTGGCTAATTGCTACACAAAAATTAACAAACGCTGTGAATATTTGCATGATTATTGATAAATGATGTGTACATATATAAATATTCTACACACTGTTTCATTACAAACCGTTAATGAACTATGAAAGAAATAAAATATACATTAATTTAAAAGCCGATATAAATGTAAAATAGATTCAGTGTTGTTAAATATTATTATAGTATCATTAAAAATATATACTGATGTTAAGTCATATTAATTTTTCTCTTCACATCTCTATTAAACACAAATAAATGAATGTGAAACCCTGTCTTGAAAGGAGACGGAACCAGATCATGATCAGAAACAGTTGGAACAAAAATGGTTTTTTAAATCGATTTCTGGCCCTAAAATGGGAATCGAATCATGAGATAGTGAAAGATTCCAAACCTACTGTTTATTGAGTCAATTAATTGTGTATTAATTCAAAGTGTGTTCCCTCAGAAAACAATATAGTTTGTAAGTTAAGCGTATTTTATCATTTCAAACAAACAAGTCATCATCACTTGATTCAACAGATGTTTTCTATCCATTTTATAATCGTCCGTCATCTGATCGTGAACAAGTTGTTGAACAACCTGTACTGATGCTCTGAACGTTGTTCTTGTGTGAAGACCATGGTTTGTGCTGCGTGTCCTGCAGCTCTCTGTGGGCGATCACATGATCACATGATCACATGATCACATGATCTTATCGTGGGGCTCGAACCCGCGTCTACAAAAGACCCTCATGAAGTGTGTGTTTTCCAGTGTGTAAGCGAGTGAAACATGTGCAGCAGCTGCAGCTCACGTACACAGAACCACCCACATCGAGTGAAGCCCCATTGATCCTAACCAGGGGTTTCCTGCATGTCCGACACGGACGTCCTTCCTGGTCCGTCCGTGACTCGGGTTCAGTGACCGTCGTTTGATCGTCGCTCGATTAGCTTTGACTCGTGTCATTTATTTCTGCTGTTTTCATCGTGTCTGTCGTTAAAGTCTGATATTTACCAAAGTTCACCGCGAGGCTGTGAACCAGAGAAACACAAGCTTTGGAAAGAATAAGTTATTTTGGAGATTATTGTTTGTTTCAGAGTCTTTAGAATATACTTTAGAGTCATGTTTCAAATAGTTTTAACTTAATATTATATATATATATATATATATATATATATATATATTTAGATGTACATCAGTGTCATCGCAATATTGAATTTAACATTTCAAATGTTGAAACTTTGATTTTTTTTTTTTTTTAATTGAAATTTTTGGAAAAGTAGCTCGGTACTCGATTAGTACTGTCTGGTGGTAGTACTATACAGAACACTAGGCATTGATTAAAAAAATAATACTTTCAATAATTTCTGTATAAAATTGTTAAGGAGTTTTTTTAAATGGTCAAATGTAATATTTTAAAAATAATAATAAATATAATAATACATATAAATATTTTATTTTTTCACACATAGCGTTTTATATTATATTTCTAATATTTTTGCTAAATTCAGTGTTTTAAATTGAATAGGAAATGTTGGTTTAAGAATGAAGAACAATTATTTTTGAAAAATATCGGAATTATAATATCAAACAATGTCATACATTTTTATATTTGAAAATATATATTTTTTAACTTTTTTAATCTTAGTATTATTTCTGGGTCAAGGTGGCCGAAGGCCTAAAAACAAATGTTTCAGGCCTTCGGGTCACCTTGACCCAGAGATAACACAAGTTTTAATTCAATTATTTTTAAAAAATATATTCCACATTTTAATGTAGAACATTTGAAAATATGTATACATTTAAAAGTAAATTATTAAAAAATAATTCAACTTTTCAATATTAAAATTGTTAAATAAAAAAAATGTGACTTCTTAAAAAAAGCAAAAGTTTCCAAATTTTTTAAATATTAAATTCAATCATTGAATTGAAGACCCAGAGTTACTTCCATCATACTTCAGGAGTGACTTTATGAAAATGGTGGTTGAACAAGCGTTGATCTCGTAAAATCATCAGACGCTGCACGTGTAACACTTAACAATGTGTCATCGCTCTCTAAGTCGAGTCTTTTCCTGGAGTGATCATTGAAGGCGACGCTCTGACGGTGAACAGATCTTCTGCTCACATGTCGACCTGCTCTGGTTCCTGCAGCGACTGTCAAACAGTGTCACGTCAGGCTTGAAGCCTCCGCAGAAGCAAGAGTTCCTCTTTGACCCGAAGCAGCAGCAGAGACACTTTAGAGACTCTGAGAGGAAATACCTGAAGGGTTCGCTAGTTTGAGGACGAAGAGGTCGACGACTCGGTCAAAGGGTTCAGCTCGAGTCCAAAGAAGTTGAGATTCAATGATGGCCCCTCTTTATAGTGAGTGGTCCCAGATGATGCAGCACAGATGAGAGGAACACCAGTGTTCCCTCTAGAACCAGAGTCCACGACCTCACTCTGCACAGATGATCGGGTTAACTGAGAACAATCTCTAAACTCAGTAAAATAATGTCACAACACGATCTGGATCTTATAATGTGTTTGTGTCGTTTAAACTATTGTAACGGTTTATTTAGTGTCTAAACCAGAAGGATGTGTCTCGCCTGCAGTTCATACTAAACTCTTCTGAGCCGCTCTAGTAGAAGAACTCACATTTCTCCTTCAAACTCTTCACTGGCTGCTCTAGTAGAAGAACTCACATTTCTCCTTCAAACTCTTCACTGGCTGCTCTAGTAGAAGAACTCACATTTCTCCTTCAAACTCTTCACTGGCTGCCAGTTTCTTTCAGGATCATTTTAAAATGCTGGTTCTTACTTTCAAAACCAGGTCCAGAAAAGTGCTCTATAAATCTTACTTACTTACTTTAATTTTCACGGGGCCACCTTCAGATTAAGTGGTTGAAAAAAGGCTTTTCACCAAAACGCAGCATAAACCCTGGGCTGGTTTCTCTGCAACAAGATGGTTCCATAACGAGTTCTTTAGAACATTTGAAAGAGTTTAGAGGCTTATTTTAACCTGATGGAAAGTTTTTTCTCCTTATAGTTGTTAGTAATCAATACAATAGAAATGTCTTTTTTCCTCTCACTACTGCCGCTCATGTCTGGTGTCATATGGAAGTTCATCGCTGCCATCAGAAGATTTAAAATGTTGGATTTATTGTTTCAAAAGTCGAGACTTTTCTTTGTTTTATCTAAAAGTTTGAAAACGTATTTTGGTACACGTTTGGTATATTTCTACTACCAACATTGTTATATTGAATTTAAAAAGGCTACAAATCCGAACAATTGAATAAACTCAATAGGGAAAAAAATAATTATTTTGGAAAATTCTGAAAAAAAATTAAAGTCGTTTTGAAAAGAATATCAACATTTCAGTATAAAGATTGGTAAAAAGATGGATGGATGGATAGATGGATGGATGGTTGTATTGATGGATGGATGGATGGATGGATGGATGGTTGTATTGATGGATGGATGGATGGATGGATGTATTGATGTATGGATGGATGGATGGATGGTTGTATTGATGGATGGATGGATGGTTGTATTGATGGATGGATGGATGGATGTATTGATGTATGGATGGATGGATGTATGGATGTATTGATGGATGGATGTATTGATGGATGGATGGATGGATGTATGGATGGATGGATGGATGGATGTATGGATGTATTGATGGATGGATGGATGTATTGATGGATGGATGGATGTATTGATGGATGGATGGATGGATGGATGTATTGATGGATGGATGTATCCTTCACTGCTGTATCTTTGGGTGATATTTCGGCACTAGTGAACAAGATGAAACCCTCTTCTTGCTCAGATGACGTCCTTCCTTGTAGGCTTTTTATCAAAGTATTTGATGTAATTGGCCCCTGGGTTACCAATATGGTGAACCTCTCCCTTTCCACAGGGGTTTTTCCCAATGCATTTAAACATGCCATTGTGGAGCCTCTGCTCAAAAAACCAGGCTTAGACCCAACTGACCTCAGTAATTTCAGGCCTATTTCTAAGCTCCCTTTCTTGTCCAAGATCTTGGAGAAGGTGGTGTCCGAGCAGCTGTCTTTGTTCCTGGATCAGAGCGACATCCATGAGAAGTTTCAGTCTGGCTTCCGTAAACATCACTCCACGGAGACAGCTTTATTGAAAGTGTCCAGTGACATCATGATGTCGGCTGACTCTGGTAAATTCACTGTTCTGGTTCTGTTGGATCTGTCCTCAGCCTTTGACACAGTTGATCACCAGATCCTGCTGAGAAGACTAAGGGATGAAGTGGGACTGTCTGGGTCTGTGTTAGAATGGTTCTCATCTTACCTTTCTGGGCGCAGTTTTAGTGTATCTGCCAATCAAATGAGGTCTGAATCGGCAGATCTGTTGTGTGGAGTCCCTCAAGGTTCTGTTCTGGGTCCTTTATTGTTTTTGCTGTACTTGATTCCCCTTGGTAAAATCATTCAGAGATTTCCAGATGTTTCTTATCACATTTTTGCTGATGACATCCAGCTCTACTGCTCTTTTGACCCAACTGAGCCCCAAAGGCTGAACAGCTTAGTCAATTGTTTGCTAGAAATCAAACAATGGCTGAGTGAAAACACTTTACAGCTTAATGTGGACAAAACTGAAACTCTGGTGATTGCTCCTGATGATAAGATTCCAGGGTTGAGTCAGTACTTGGGTGACTTAGGTCAGTCTGTCAAACTGAGCCTGAGAAACCTGGGTGTTGTATTTGATAAAGACATGTCTCTTGTTCAACACTGCAGAAAACTGACCAGAAACTGTTTCCTTCAACTGAGAAAAATCTCTAAACTTAGGAAAATGTTGTCACAACATGATCTGGAGCTTGTAATCCATGCGTTTGTTTCTTCTCGTCTGGACTATTGTAACAGTTTGTTTTCATGTCTTAACAAGAAGGATCGTCTCGTCTGCAGTTGATTCAGAACTCTGCAGCGAGAATTCTGACCCGCTCAAGTAGGAGAACTCACATTTCTCTGATCCTTAAAACTCTTCACTGGCTTCCAGTTTCTTTCAGGATCAACTTTAAAATTCTGGTTCTTACTTTCAGAGCTATTCATGGTCAGGCTCCTCCTTACATCACTGATCTGATCCAGCCTTACACCCCAGCTCGGTCTCTGAGGTCTGTGGATCAGAATCTACTGATGGTTCCACGCACACGGCTCAGGACCAGAGGAGAGAAATCTTTTCAGGCTGTTGCTCCTAAGCTTTAGAACGATCTTCTCTCTCTTTGCTCTTGATGGATCTACTGACTCCTTTAAGAAACATCTTAAGACGTTTCTATTTGTTCAGGCTTTTCCTTGAATTTCTCGAACTTGTTGTTCTCAGTATTATCTTGATCTTTGAAGTATGTACTGTTTTGAGTATTGTTTTGATTGTTAAAGCACTTTGTGACCCTGGTCTCGAAAAGCGCTATATAAATAAATATTACTTACTTACCTACTTACTATGTATTGATGGATGTATTGATGGATGGATGGATGGATGTATTGATGGATGGATGGATGGATGTATTGATGTATTGATGGATGGATGTATTGATGTATGGATGGATGGTTGTATTGATGTATGGATGGATGGATGGATGGATGTATTGATGGATGGATGGATGGATGTATTGATGTATGGATGGATGGTTGTATTGATGTATGGATGGATGGATGGATGGATGTATTGATGGATGGATGGATGGATGTATTGATGGATGGATGGATGGATGTATTGATGGATGTATGGATGTATGGATGGATGTATTGATGTATTGATGGATGTATGGATGGATGTATTGATGTATGGATGGATGGATGGATGTATTGATGGATGGATGGATGTATTGATGGATGGATGGATGGATGTATGGATGGTTGTATTGATGGATTAATACTTTATTGATGCTTTATTGATGTAAATGATTTATATGATGATTGAATTTGATAAAATAAAGCTTTGAATCTAAAATAAATATTCAATTCAATTCTTCAAAAAAAACAACTAAACGACACCTCAAACAAAATAAAAGGTTGTAAGCCTTTGAGAACCTCTGACTTCAGTGTAAAACCATTTGTTTCTCCAGATATAATCCACACGTCAACATCAGAGGAGCAGAGATGACGAGAAGATGTTTCAACTGTATCTGTATTTGTTCTCAGGGTCACACAGCGATGCTCAACAGTGGCTGCTGGCACCCCAAGATCAAGGAGGAGTTCATGACCTGCTCCAACGATGGGTGAGTTTCTTGTTCCTCTTCTATCACATCCTGAAGAAAAACTAGAGTGTTAGTTCAATATTGAAGTTTCATCTCAAATGTATGGACAATAGTTCATTTACTCAATACGTTTATAAACTGCAGGACGTGCAGGAGATGATCTTATTTCACTTTAAATTGTAACTAAAGTGTGTGTGTGGTTGAGATGTGTGAGTATTGTATCATCAGTGTGTGTGTTGTTGTGACTGAAAGCACTTTATTGTTCTGGAGATTAAATCTTGTTGACCATAACCACACCCACTCTGCTGTGATTGGTCAAGCATGGAGGTTTGTCACCGCGCGTCATTAATGGCCTCCAGTTGATCTTTAAGTGTTCATTGTAGTATCATCTGAAAATGTGTTAAAACATCGTTTCCACCCGAGCGGACGATTGTTGTTTAAGAGCCGAGGAGTTAAAGTAACGGCATGTCTTGTATTTACAGTTTATCTCGTCATTTATCAACGATTCACGATGTGAACGTGGGCATCAGGTCATCAGTTTAAAATCCAGATTCATCTCCTGTTGGTAATTAAACAGTCGTCGGCACAATTCCTGGGCCTCAGCAGCAGGGAGTCCTCTCAGTCCAGATTATGTGTTTAGCGCTGGAAGCCTCGCAGCTGTGCTCGGACACATGGCAGGTTTTCAAGCGTGGGTTTCATCCAAACACACTCCTCGACCGGAGCTGCCACTCAAACGCTCCGACACATGTTGGTCGTGTCGAGCGTCTCTCTGGCTTCGTTCTGCCCCAGAAGCGACTGCTAACACATTGAGTATTTGAACGCTAACACTTGAGTTCAAGTGAGTGTGACTAACACAGCAGGATGATCCAGAACTGTCATCGCTCATCGACCCCACCGGCGTCTGCTCCAGATGTCGCTCGCTCACCCAAGGTTCTGGAAATACTCCGCCGGCACATTAGCCCGAGTGTTGTTGTGTTAGCATGAGAGTCACAAACACAACATGGAAAAGAAGGAAATATCATGAAGGTATTTGAAGACGTGAACCGTTGAGTTTGTAGTTTGTGTTTCTGTCAAACCAAGAGTCCTTAATGAGGTTTGAAAAGGTGCAAAATGGATGGATGGATGGATGGCTATATGGATAGATGGATGGATGGACAGATAGATGGATGGATGGATATATGGATAGATGTATTGATGGATAGATGGATGGATGGATGGACAGATGGATGGATGGATGGATGGATGGATATATGGATAGATGGATGGATGGATTGATAGATAGATGTATTGATGGATAGATGGATGGATGGACAGATAGATGGATAAATAGATGGATGGATGGATATATGGATTGATGGATGGATGGATGGATATATGGATAGATGTATTGATGGATAGATGGATGGATGGATATATGGATAGATGTATTGATGGATAGATGGATGGATGGACAGATGGATGGATGGATAAATAGATGGATGGATGGATAAATAGATGGATGGATGGATAGATGGATGGATGGATGGATGGATGGATAGATGGACAGATAGATGGATGGATGGTTGGATGGATGGTTGGATGGATAAAATGTCCAATAAAAGGTCTCCTTCGAGAAATAGTTTTTCCAGCAACACAGACGATAGTTTCATGAAACTAGAAGAAAGTGCAATAAAAAGAAAGTGCAAGATGACACGATCTAAATATAAAGAACATAGATCAAGTATAAGTTGAAGTAACATTCTGATGATAACATTAATAATAATAAAATAATTTATAAAGGCGCCTTTCAGAACACACCAGTGGTTCCACCATTCCTCTAGTTTAATTTGACCTGACTGGGATCCCTGGGTAGAAACAAGACTTGAATCCAGCTACAAACTGGTTTATGGAATTATTGTTGTTTATTTTCTCAAAACCCAAGATCTTCACATCCTGTTTCTGATAAACGACACATTTTCAAGTGAACAAAGTTCATCATCACTTTTATTCCGAATCCCTGACGTCAGTCCAATGATCCGGTGCTTGAACATGTCTGTGGATAAAAGAGTGTGAGGAGGTCGATGATGCATCAGGTCAAAGTTCATAAACGTTTCTTCGTTTCAATGATGAAACTCAAAGATGATCCTGTTTGTGTTCACAAGTTCAGCGTCTTTGTCTGGATTTTTCCCCCGATTGTGCGACTCAATGTTCCGATTCCCCGCGAGGCGTCGCTTCCCGTTGTGCGTCGGTCCATCTCCGCTCGTCTTTGAAGGTTCTGTCCAAGCCACAGCCGGGCCCCGGGGGGCCTCCGGGTCCAGATCTCCAGGTCCGGACTGTTGTACAGTCTTTTTATTCGACGTCTCAAAACCGGGATTGTCGTGTCTCTCCTCTGACGGTTACACACTCGTACACTGTGTGTGTGTTTGAATGGTTCTTTAAGCAGAACCACTGGACCACCACGCCGCTCATTCAACGCCCCCCAGAGGTGGACCTGAGTGAAGTCTTTGAGTGACTTCACTCGAAGAGGAACCCCCGACCCACACGTTGTAAGGACGCGGCAGCAGGTGGCGCCGATTGTTCTCGATCGTTCCGTTTTATACAAATATTGAATCTAAGACTCGTTTTGTTGGTTGATTTCGGTGCTTTTTAGAACATTTTTGGTGTGTTTGACGGAGGTGCAAGAAAAGAACCTGCTGCTCCTTTGACGACCAGATCCTCGTTCCCCGGAGGCACCGTTTAAACGGGTCTAATTAGAAAAGACTAATGAAGGCCACATGCCTTTCTTCTCAGCAAACACACACACACACACACACACACACACACACACACACTAATTCAATGTTTGTGGCGAGACTCGAACGCCAGGGATTCCCTCGTCGCTGCAGCTGGACCAGGTTACACTGAAGCACCAACGGCAGGAACGTCCGAGGCTACTGGTCCAGATGTAGATGTTTAGACCGGTCAGAACATACAGTTCTTAGTGACGAATGTTGTCGTTACTACTTTGTGGTTTTCATATGAACATGAGACACAATGAAAGAAAATTTGTGTTTGTTCGTAGGGATGTGTGTTGGCAAGACGGAAGGAAAGTTATTCTCAACATATTAACAAATGTAAAGTAATATTAACAATAAAGTACATTAACAGTATCAATATCCAGTATCTGTCAGTGTTTCTTAACTTTAAACTTTGTTTTAAAATGAGTCCAAACTTTAAAAGCTGCTGGTTTTTTCCTTTTTTTCACTCATCGCTGCCTTTTCACCGGTTTTATTCTGTTACTTTGTCACGGAGGAAATGACAAATGTTTTAATTGCAGCACACAAATGAATAAACGCTGTGAATATTTGAGCGTTAATTATAAAATAAGACATTGAATTATTCTCTTTAATACCCTCACTATTGAAATATTAACAGTAAAACAACTTAAATTAAATTAAATGTTACTTTAAAAGTTAAACTATATATTTTAATATTCAATATCGATACAGTATCAGGAATAAAAGTATTGCGATAGATCGATAGATCAATATTGTCTTTAACCCCCTATTTGTGAACTTATTTATTTGCTGTAATAAAGATTCTTAGAAATACACCTTTATTCTGCTTTCGCCACACGTGTGTGAGCAGCAGAGCTCGGTACTGATCCAGGTCCATATTGATGCTCGTGTCCGCGGCCAGAACTGTCCGGTTCTGAGCCGGTTGAAAGGAAGAACGAGCGCAGACGCCTGGACGTGAGCGTGTTGTGGCGACTGCTCATCACGTCAGGTTCATTCACAGGCCAGCGCTCTCCGAGCCGACGCTTCCTTACAGTGCAAGTGTTGCGTGTCCGACCCAAAGAACCACATTCCACGAGTCCATGCATTCTTCGTGTTCACTTCACCGTCGTGGACGCACTTGTTGCTGACCCACACCACACGCATTGTGTAGTTACAATGAGAACATGTTTTCATCAATGATGTTTTCAGAAACTACTGATCATCGTAGCTCCTGTTCACTCATGTCTGTCGCGATGGTTCAGAAACAAACGACTCCAGTTTAGATCTGAGCTGCAGTTTAGAGAGAAAACATTACAACGTAAACATATTTAACCATTTAATTTTATATCTGTATACATTTTGATTTATTAGTTTGTTTATGATTAAAGTAAGTTCCTCCACTGGCATTAGTAATAATTAAGTAAGTAATTGATATTTGTAGAGTGCTTTTCCAGACCAGGGTCACGAAGAGCTTAAACGATCAAAACAAAACTCAATCAAATATATACTCCAAAGATCAAGATAACACTGAGACAAACACAAGAGTCTCAGAGAATCAAGTAGATTCAGTAGATTCTGATCCACAGACCTCAGAGCCTGAGCTGGGGTGTAAGTCTGGATCAGATCACTGATGGAAGGTCTGACCATGAATAGATCTGAAAGTAAGAACCACAATTTTAAAATGATCCTGAAAGAAACTAGCAGCCAGTGAAGAGTTTGAAGGAGAAATGTGAGTTCTTCTACTAGAGCAGCCAGGGAAGAGTTTGAAGGAGAAATGTGAGTTCTTCTACTAGAGCAGCCAGTGAAGAGTTTGAAGGAGAAATGTGAGTTCTTCTACTAGAGCAGCCAGTGAAGAGTTTGAAGGAGAAATGTGAGTTCTTCTACTAGAGCAGCCAGTGAAGAGTTTGAAGGAGAAATGTGAGTTCTTCTACTAGAGCAGCCAGTGAAGAGTTTGAAGGAGAAATGTAAGTTCTTCTACTAGAGCGGCTCAGAATTCTGGCTGCAGAGTTTAGTATGAACTGCAGGCGAGACACATCCTTCTTGTTTAGACATGAAAACTTAATTTATATTTATTATATATGTATTAATTAAATTAATCAATCTTTATTTTGTATTTTTATTTGCTGAATATGTTTCTAGTAGAGAAGAAGTATCATTGAAGATTCAAACAGACCTTTGACTGTATCTTTGGATTGTTCAAGAGGTTCTCTGTGACTATCAATGAAAACCTGAGCATCTTCAACTCTGACTCTTCAAATCTGCTTCTCGCCTCTGTGTCGTTCCACCCCGCCTGCATTCTCCTCGTCACTTTTCTATCTCCGTCCACGACTCTTCATTCCCAAAGACTTACTCTACATGCTAATGTTTAATTAACGGTTATTTTACTTAAAAAAACATTTAATTCATTCTTGATTTTCACAGTTTAAATGAGTAATGGATGGTTTATGAGTGTAGTTAGTTCTTCCACTGACATTTAAATGAAACTTGATTTTATTCTTTGTGAAATTCCTATAAGTATAAAGTTAAACCAAAGAAGCAACATTTTTCTTGAACGTTCAAACTTACTCTTCAATGATGTGTTTTGATTTTGTTCAATAAATTCTATGAGACCAGTAACTGTTTGCTTCAGTTCATCTGTGGCTCGAGTGACTTTTAATTTGGCGTGAAATGAAGGTTTAGAACATGATTGAAAATGATTGATTAGATCAAATTAGCTTTAAACCTTTTTTTTCTAAATGTTTATAATACCATACTTAAGATTTCAAAGCCTTTCAATCAAATTTCAACTTGAAAAAAAACGTTGACTTTTGCAACGAATAAACAACGGGATGGATTTCAAATGATGCATCTGTGTCCACTTGAAAAAAACGCATTCCTTTGCTTCATCACAACTGATCGATAAAACATGTTTCGATGAACCTTCTTTTCGATGTCGATTCCACGGAGAGCAAGTATTTAAACTGTCATAACTCTCAAAACCTCCGACCAAACCCTGTCAGCGTTGTTTGTGTTTTCACTGCTGGTCCTTGTAAACACATGTTTACCTGAGGATTGATTAAAATCTTCTTTACCTTTTGATCGAAGAACATTTCTTCGGTTTTCCCACCAAAAAGAAAAACTGAATATTCAATATGTCTGTTGGCAGAATCTTTTCTTTTAACCTTCTTCTCGTGTTTATTCAACACCGAAGGAGGATTTTCTTTTTAAATACTCGCTGTAAACCAACGTTAGAAACTCCTTTTAATAGTCTTGTAAAATCTTTGATGAGGAAAGGGAAGAAAAAAAGGAAAAATAAACATTACAATGAGGATTTAAAAATAAGCCAATGATTCAAAGAGTACATTCAAATAAGTGACGGAAATATACTTAGTTTGTAATATTGTTATAAGTACTTGTTTTACTATATAACAATGTATGTAGTTTGATAAAACTCACTTTGATATAAATCATAAATCATCTTAAATGTGATTTTCTTACATCATAAATGTCGGTTCCTATTTAAAATGTCAATCGTGAGCTTTAGCTTTAAGAAGAAAAAAACTATTACATTTAAAAAAAAAAGTACACAGTATTAAAAAAAAAAAGAAGTTTTCTATTAAATAAATATTTGGTAAAATGACCAACTATAACTAGGAGAAAGAATATACATGTCTGTGTTTATTTTTAATGAGGACGAGGAAAGAACTAGAGTTTAAAAACATTTAATGAACCAAAAATGTCTAAAACCGTAATTAAAAACATTCAACATGATGGATATGAATAAAAATAATTATAGAATTGACATCATGAACTTTAAACCTCAAAAAATCATCCTATTCTATTAAAAAGAAAACAAATTGAAGCTGTCCTGAGACCACGTGGGTCGTGATCTCTTCAGAGAATTAAAGAACATCTTCATGGTTCGTAATCGTTTCTCCATCTGATTGCTATTGTTTACCTTCCCGTCTCAATCCCCTCTGGTTTCCTCCCCTCCGTCCGGCTCGTAATGGAAAATCTAGGATCTCATCCTAATCCTCGTCTCTTACTCTCCTCCTCGCTACACTCGCATACTTTCTCTGGTCTTATCTCTTGATCCGGGAACGTGATCCAGCAACAGTCGCTCCCTCTGGACTTGTAACCTGTTCAGGGATGAGATCCTGGAGATGTTGCTCCTCAAACGATGTGTGAACGACGTCCTCGTGATGCACGACTGCAGATATACGACCTCGCTTTATTATTCTCAGCACGATGTTGTCGAACAATGCGTGAGAAGACGAGGTTTAACGGGAAAGAAACTGATTTTGTAAATGTTTGCTTTCTTTCTACAACGAAAAATATGGTTAAACAGACTTTTGTGGGATATTTACTATAAATACTTTATATATTTACTATTTACTACTAAACACGTTTTATTTAAGTAGTTTTATCACTTTTTAATCACCAAAATCAAGTTAAATATTTTATATATGTTGCATTTCAAATTAAAAGCCTTCATTATCAAGATTTATTTTTAAATTATATATTTTTTTCTGATTAGGAATTTTAATTTAAAGTAGTATCAGTGATACAACGATCACATTTATTTTATCTCATTGAATACTCCTATTAATTGTTTTTATTAATTATTAATATTGTTTTTGTTATTATTTTTATTTTTACTGTACGTTACATTTAATTAGTATTTATTTTTAATGTTTTTTCTGTTGGGACTACTGTAGAATAAAGACATTTAGAATAAAGAAATATCTTATCTGGCGCAACATTTTTTGTATTTTCATACAATTGTATCTTATTTGAGTAAACAACGACAATTATTATTACTTTTTTTCATTGAACAGATGTTTCTTATAGTTCATTATTTTTTTAAACTTTTCCTATAGTGAAAAAGTAATAGCTTCATAATATTACAACGTACTACTATAGTATTACTCCGTGAGGCTCTGCAGTATTACTCTCTGAGGCATGATAGTATTACTCAGCGAGCTTCGGAGTCTAACTCAGCAAAGCTTTTTAGTATTACTCTCTCAGGCTCAGTAGTATTACTCTGTGAGAGACCATAGTACTTATTTCCCAAGGGTTCATAATATTACTCTCTAAAGGTTCATATTATTACTCTCCGAGGGTTCATAGTATTACTCTCCACGGGTTCACAATATTACTCTCTAAAGGTTAGTATTATTACTGTTAGAGGGTTGGTAGTATTACTCTCCAAGGGTTCACAATATTACTCTCTAAAGGTTCATAATATTACTCTCCAAGGGTTCATAGTATTTCTCCTCGAGGCTCTGTGTACTAATGTGAAGCCTTTGGGAGTTATACTACGGAGCCTCACAGAGTAATACTAGGAAACAGCACTGCTCTTAATGTACTTAAAATTCTGGTGCACTGTATACTCCAAAAAATACAGTACTTCTCTAGCATTTGAAGGTAGTAATCCTTAGTAAATAAACCAGGGCATTTGTGTTTTCAAGTTAATTCAATTGAAGATAGAAAAAGCTGATGTTTTGACACTTCCTCTTCGCTTCTTTGATCTCGTGGAAATGGAAGATTTTCAGTTTATTTTCGTGACAGTCCAGGATCAAACATGACTTCACTTGACCTTCGCCGACCGGCACTGAAACCACATGTCTCGGTCCGACGCCGCCGACGTTATCCAAACACGGTCCAGGAGTGTGTGTCACGGACTGTCTGTAGGCGGCACTGGAAGAATTCTTTCCTGCTCTGGTAGCAGCAGACGCCACGTCGTGTTTACACTCCTCTGCCGACCTCCTGACCCCGGAGGTCGGGATGCTCACTAAAGCAAGTCGTGGGGTCACGGAACTCTCTCGGAGCCGGAGTGTCGATGTGGGTGTTTCGGAGGCTTCTTTCCTCTCACACCTCGAGTGTGTGTGTGTGTGAGTGTGTGTGTGTCTGTGTGTGTGTGTGTGTGAGTGTGAGAGAAAAGAATAGTAACTTCACCAGCCTAAAGGAAAACATTCTCCTCCGTCTCTCAAAAATACACTTAAAGTCCACTTCCTCACTCGACCCGCAGACGACAAGAATCCTAAATAAAAAACGGTTTCAGACGTAAAACATTGTTTGCTTGGACTTGCTTTGAAACGTCATGTCAAAAGGTCGAAGGTCGCCTCAACTTAAACAACTCGATGTTCTCCGATTGTCGACTTTGAAACCCAAAGCACACGGAAATAAGAACATCTGCTTTAACTCCCGTCGAACTTTGCTCAAGGGCTTGTTTTGTCGTTTCTTCACGTTTGCTGGTTCGTTGTGTTTGTTTAAGTTAAGTTAAGAACGACAACATTTGATTTATCATCTTTTCTTGCTGCTCGTCTTCTTGATGCATGTTTGAAACTGATCTTCTGAGACGTGCTAATGTTAATCAGGGCTGAAAGATGTATAGAAAAAATATGGATATCGTGATATTGTCACGTGTGATATGCATCGAAAAAATGCAATAATTTAGAATTTTTTATTGTATAAATCAAACGTTTATTAAATGCGCACTTTGACCAATCAGTGTCACGTTCTGTAAAGTTTGTACTTCTATGTCTTGTTGTTGTTTACGTCTCCGTCCGTCTGTGAAATGTGCGGCGTATCTTGCTCAGCATTACACGGAAGTAATACTAACTTATGATCTAGTCAAACACTAGTGATCCAGTGAAGTAATACTAACTTATGATATAGTCAAACACTAGTGATCCAGTGAAGTAATACTAACTTATGATCTAGTCAAACACTAGTGATCCAGTGAAGTAATACTAACTTATGATCTAGTCAAACACTAGTGATCCAGTCACTCGTCTCTTTCAACCTCCTTTGTTAAAGCAACATATCGTAAGAACTTTTCATCTCGTCTCAGTTGTTTTCTTATAAGATCGTGAACTTCCAAACAAACCTGCTCGTCTTCACCATATGCTAACGAGCTAAGTTGTTAGCGTCATTTATAAAGTGTTATGTGTGCGTCTTCACCGTATGCTAACGAGCTAAGTTGTTAGCATCATTAAGTGTTAGCATCATTTATAAGTTGTTATCGTTTGCTTTTTTATAAAGAGTTATGTGTGCGTCTTCACCGTATGCTAACGAGCTAAGTTGTTAGCGTCATTTATAAAGTGTTATGTGTGCGTCTTCACCGTATGCTAACGAGCTAAGTTGTTAGCGTCATTTATAAAGAGTTATGTGTGCGTCTTCACCGTATGCTAACAAGCTAAGTTGTTAGCGTCATTTATAAAGTGTTATGTGTGCGTGTACAAGGATTTATTATTGATTAGGTGATATCACGACGCGCCGGCGGCTCCTCTCTGATGTCGCTCAGTTTTACAGGAAACTCATGCAAGTCCCGCGAGACTGAGCGTTATAAGTGATATTTTTCTACCATCATGTCGGCACCGAAGCAGAAGTCGCGGCTACATTTTTAGGTGAATGAAAAATTTCACATTAATATCGATATCGCAATTCAAGACCCCAATATCGAATATCGCACTCATTTCCATTATCCTTCTGCACTAATTATAATCATTATTTCCAAACAATTGAGATGATTTTCCCAGTCAGTGGAGGGGAATTCAATTCACTCAGGGGCCACATTTCACAGTTGCTGTTGTGAGTGTCTGTCGAGCAGGAATTCAGTTTGAAAAGTATAAAATAATTGGTTTATGAATATCTTTGAGGAGCAAAACATACTCACAAAAATGTCTGATCTTGAACCATAAAATTTCTGATATATTTTCTGTTATATCACAAGCTTACTTTGTTTATTCTTCTAAAAATACTTGGTCTTAACAACACTTGCATTCATATCATTTTTATAATTAATATAAAACCTTTTTTGCCTTTTTTATATTCACTTAAATCTTTTGGAGGCAATGAATACTAACAGAAAATTCCTTTAGCAAATCATCCTGTAGTTGTATTAACCCTTGTGTTATCTCAGGGTCAAGGTGACCCGAAGGCCCGGAAACTAATGTGTTGTTAAAATGCATTTGTTTTTGTGCCTCTGGGTCACCTTGACCCCAAGATGACACAAGGGTTGAGAGGCTGGTAATGACAAAAGTGCTTCTTTCTAAATGACCTTGCAAAGTTTGTTTCTGGAAAATGCAATTTACCGAGTAATTTGTGTTTAACTCTAAAACACAATGAAACAAATGTGGACGTGTTGGCACCTCCTGATGATCGTGAACAACATGATTTAGTCGTTAGCGTCTGAACGTTGTGCAGATTCTTCTCTCTGTGCAGTCTGGTAATGTGTCGAGCAGATGTCGGAAGAGAAGCAGTATTTCACCGACGCCTCAGACGTGCCTGTCGGGATGATTTAACTCTCGTTGTTTGCTCAATCCCTGCAACACGTCGCCGCTCGAACACACGGACACGACGCCGTCTGTTTCCGAGCATCGCCGTGATTTACTGTGGACAACATCCATGTCGTGAACTCGCCACATCTCACCACGTCACACGTCTTCTCTCCACAGAACCGTGAGAACCTGGGACGTGAAGAAAGAGAAGAACCACAAGGCGGTGTTCAAGCCTCGATCCCTGCAGGGGAAGAAGGTCATCCCCACTTGTTGCACCTACAGTCGTGACGGGAAGCTGATCGCCGCCGGCTGCCAGGACGGGACCATCCAGATCTGGGACAGAAACCTCAGTGTAAGTTCTGGAACTCCAGGTAAAGTTAGTGCAAGCTAGACATGTTGATTTTGTCGTGGGGAGGCTTGAGAGTCGTGGGGAGTCTAGAGAGTCGTGGGGAGTCTTGAGAGTCGTTGGGAGTCTTGAGAGTCGTTGAGAGTCGTTGAGAGTCGTTGAGAGTCGTTGAGAGTCGTTGAGAGTCTTGAGAGTCTTGAGAGTCTTGAGAGTCTTGGAGAGTCTTGGAGAGTCTAGAGAGTCGTGCGGAGGCTTGAGAGTCGTGGGGAGTCTTGAGAGTCGTGGGGAGTCTTGAGAGTCTTGAGAGTCTTGAGAGTCTTGAGAGTCTTGGAGAGTCTTGGAGAGTCGTGGGGAGTCTTGAGAGTCGTGGGGAGTCTTGAGAGTGGGGAGTCGAGAGGGGGAGTCTTGAGGAGTCGTGGGGAGTCTTGAGAGTCGAGGGGAGTCTTGAGAGTCGTGCGGAGTCTTGAGAGTCGTGGGGAGTCTTGAGAGTCGTGGGGAGTCTTGAGAGTCGTGGGGGAGTCTTGAAGAGTGGAGTCTAAGAGGAGTCGTTGAGAGTCTTGAGAGTCTTGGAGAGTCTTGGAGAGTCGTGGGGAGTCTTGAGAGTCGTGGGGAGTCTTGAGAGTCGAGGAGAGTCTTGAGAGTGGGGAGTTTAGAGTGGGAGTCTTGAGAGTCGAGGGGAGTCTTGAGAGTCGTGGGGAGTCTTGAGAGTCGAGGGGGAGTCTTGAGAGTGCGGTGGGGAGTCTTGAGAGTCGAGGGGAGTCTTGAGAGTCGTGGGGAGTCTTGAGAGTCGAGGGAAGTCTTGAGAGTCCTGGGGAGTCTTGAGAGTCGTGGGGAGTCTAGAGAGTCGTGGGGAGTCTTGAGAGTCGAGGGGAGTCTTGAGAGTCGAGGGGAGTCTTGAGAGTCGTGGGGAGTCTTGAGAGTCGAGGGGAGTCTTGAGAGTCGTGGGGAGTCTTGAGAGTCGTGGGAAGTCTTGAGAGTCCTGGGGATTTTTGAGAGGCGGGGGGGTTGGGGGGGGGGGGGGGGGGGAGTCGTGGGGAGTCTTGAGAGTCGAAGTGGGAGTCTTGAGAGTCCTGGGGAGTCTTGAGAGTCGAGGGGAGTCTTGAGAGTCGTGGGGAGTCTTGAGAGTCGAGGGGAGTCTTGAGAGTCGTGGGGAGTCTTGAGAGTCGAGGGGAGTCTTGAGAGTCGTGGAGGGAGTCTTGAGAGTCGAGGGGAGTCTTGAGAGAAGTGGGGAGTCTTGAGAGTCAAGGGGAGTCTTGGGGACATTCAGAGTTTTTTTCTAATGTTTATTCAACATTATGTGCACAAGTTTAAAAAAATTAAATTATTTTATTACACGACAATACATTCCTATTTCTCCCACACTGAGGAATCATGGATCCAAGTTAAATAAAATCCCATTTTGTCCTTTGTTCAGTCCTGACAATGGTCAGGTGTGTGAGGTTCAAGTGAACAGACTTGATGCTCCGAACACTCACTGACTGCTGCAGCCTTTGAGCAAGACTCTGAAACATCTGAGCTTCTGACTCACAGAGAGACTTGTTGACTCATTTCATAACTTCATAAACACTCTCAGGTCTCGCATGAACATACATTCTGAAAGGTCTTTCTTTTGGTCTGTCAGAAACCATTGTTTAGATTCCACTGATCCCTCAGGAGTCAGTGCTGGTTTCTACCGTAATGACTGTTATACGAGCACAACCCTCTGGGTCTCCACCATCAGATGATGATTAGAAGATGCTCTTTACGTTTGTACTCCATGGGTTTTGTTGTGACTCCTTTGGGTTGAACATCGTGCTATAAAAAAATGACAAAACATAAGTTACGATCATTTCCTTGTTAAGAAGCTTCAGAGATTTCTTGACTTCGTCCTCAGAGACGATATATGATCATCACCACAAATCCACGAGACAAGTCACCAGATTCAAGCGAACGAACCGCTCGTCAAGAGAAAACAAAACAACTACTTTGTAATAATGGAGTTTATTGCTTTGGAAGAGCAGATGTTGGGTCCATGTTCTGGTGCTGACAGCGAGGACCTGAACTACATTGTGGTTTTGATCTGTTGAAAGATATCATGAATCATCTGTTGTGTGGAGTCCCTCAAGGTTCTGTTCTAGGTCCTTTATTGTTTTTGCTGTACTTGATTCCTCTGGGTAAAATCATTCAGTCCCGATGTTTCTCATCACATGTTTGCTGATGACATCCAGCTCTACTGCTCTGTTGATCCACTGAGCCTCAGAGGCTGAACTTAGTCAATTGTTGCTAGAAATCAAACAATGAGTGAAAACACTTTGAAGCTAAATGTGGACAAAACTGAAACTCTGGTGATTGTTGATGATAAAGTTCAGGGTTGAGTCAGTACTTGAGTGACTTACTGTATGTCAGTCAGTCAAACTGAGAAACCTGGTGTTGTATTTGACAAATGTCTGGAGTTCAACACTGAACAAAACTGACACAAACTGTTTCAACTGAGAAAAATCTCTAAACTTAAATGATGTCACAACATGATCTGGATTTTATAATCCACGTGTTTGTGTCGTTTACACTATTGTAACAGTTTATTTAGTGTCTAAACCAGAAGGATGTGTCTCGCCTGCAGTTCATACTAAACTCTGCAGCCAGAATTCTGAGCCGCTCTAGTAGAAGAACTCACATTTCTCCTTCAAACTCTTCACTGGCTGCTCTAGTAGAAGAACTCACATTTCTCCTTCAAACTCTTCACTGGCTGCTCTAGTAGAAGAACTCACATTTCTCCTTCAAACTCTTCACTGGCTGCTCTAGTAGAAGAACTCACATTTCTCCTTCAAACTCTTCACTGGCTGCTCTAGTAGAAGAACTCACATTTCTCCTTCAAACTCTTCACTGGCTGCTCTAGTAGAAGAACTCACATTTCTCCTTCAAACTCTTCACTGGCTGCCAGTTTCTTTCAGGATCATTTTAAAATTCTGGTTCTTACTTTCAGATCTATTCATGGTCAGACCTTCCATCAGTGATCTGATCCAGACTTACACCCCAGCTCGGGCTCTGAGGTCTGTGGATCAGAATCTACTGATGGTTCCTGAACTTCCTGGACCAAAGGGGAGAAATCCTTGATTTGAGCTTTTCCTTGATTCTCTGAGACTCTTGTGTTTGTCTCGGTGTTATCTTGATCTTTTAAGTATTTATTTTATTGAGTATTGTTTTGATTGTTTAAGCGCTTTGTGACCCTGGTCTGGAAAGATCTTCACAAATAACCTTTACTTCCTTCAAGTTATTTATTTGATCACATTACAGTCGACTCACTCCTAGCTCTTGCCAAGGACGTGACTTGTGTCCGTGAAACTCTTTTGTTCTGCAGGAAGATTCTTGTCCTTCAATGTTCGCGTGAAGGTGGACGGAGAAGATTGATGGAGTGTTTCGCATGAAGATTGTTGTAAAAAAAACCTCTCGACTTTCCACTGGTTGTTAATTGTCGGGCAATTAGTGATCAAAGCGAACATTCCGTTCCGTCTGATGCAACGTGTTGAGGTAATGGTTGATCTTGGCTGTGGAGTCGCTGGAAAGACGTTCTTCTCTCTTTCTTCTGCTGCAGTTGTTTTCACCGCGGATCCTCTTAACGTCTTGAAAATGTACCTTAAAATAAGACTTGTTTGGCATTAGAGTCATTTAAAAACATGATGATGAAAATAAGATTTGATGTTGGTTTCAAACCTCAAAACATTTGTTTTTAAATATATCTTTTTATACTGGACTAACATTGGAAGATTTAAATTCGATGAGGATTTTTCGTTCATGGCTGAAAACAACACGAGGCGACGAGTACAGGAAAGTGTTTTTAGGACATTTTTTTAAAACCAGCACAAGAGGAATCAAAGAAAGGACTGAAAAGTCGTGTGTTTATTTTAAAATCAACATTTAAAATTAGTCCTTTTTTTTCTGTTTCTGGTATAATATGAGTTGCTTTAAATTTAACTTCCAATGGTAAAATAAATCCTTAAAAGTATTTTTATTTAACCCTGTTTTAAACACTGCTTGTTCCGTGATAGACTTGTTTGAACTGAAATATCAACAACCAAGTAAACATCTGGACGAGTGTCAAAAATAAATGACTCGTGTTATTTTCATCACCAGTATCGTCAGAATATTGAATGAATTCATCATTTCAAATGTTAAAAACATCCTTTTTTTATTTAAATATCGTTGTTGTGGTCATTTTGTCAAGCCCAGGATTTTGTTTTTAAATTAATATAATATAAAAAAATGTACTGTATATATATGTTTTAATGAATGTCACGTTGTTTAAGATATAGTTGATATAGTAGTAAGAAAATGTCTTTATTTTAATGATTCAAGTAAGAATATCACTAAACTCCATTTTCCTTAAAAATAGTATATATTTTATTGTTTTGATTGTTTAAGCACTTTGTGACCCTGGTCTAGAAAGGACTCTATAAATACTTACTTACGTACTTTCATTTAGTTATTAAAAATCAATGGATTGTTTTTATTAAAAGTTAGTTTTTTTCCCAAACAAAGTTTCAACCTTTGAAAGGTTACATTTAACCCTGAAGTATCTGATCAACTTCCTTATGTCGAGTCACGACGGTTTTAAATACGACAAGTTGTTTATGCTGGAGCTCAACGAACCCGTCTTTCTTTTCCCTCATCTGTCGTTCCTCTTCTCATCCCACCATCATTAGGAATCCACGTCTGCTCGCGTGCGACGGAGACGATCAGGCCGCGGTCAAGAGTTGGTCAAACGACGGCTCGTCACGTGAACAGAAACCATGTCGTCACGTAACACGGGTTGTTGCATCTTCTGCTGCTCGCCTGAGGTTCGCTCTTGAGATTTACGACCCCCTCCTCACCCAAGCTAAATATTTACCCCGGGCCCCCATACCAGCTCACAATAGTCATGTCTGCCCCCCTGACCCGTCCGCCCGCCGCCGCCCCCCCGACCTAATCAGAAACCTTGGGATCTGCCAAGAGCCCGACGAGGAGTCGACCTCGTGCTCCCGTTTGGTCGCTCACGTAGTCTCGCCGGCAGCTCGCCGCTGACTCACGCCCGGGGTATGCGGGCGGATCAATCGCGATCAATCAGGAGCCCGACCTCGATCCGGGGCTCACGGCGAAGAGAAGCTATCGAGGCCGACGCGCGGCGCTCTTGAACCCCGACACGCGCTGATTGATCCCGGGACGGGAGTCGAGTTCCGCCTCCTCGGGTCCTGCTGCCACGGAGAGTGATTGACCCGAGAGCTCGCTCAGGAATTCTTGTGGATTCCTGCGTCGCAACGCTTTGATGCGCCGCGGCGTACGTCATGTTAGCTCGTCGTCGGGGAGATAAGATGTGGGTCGTTGTCAAGATGTGTCGCACGTTATAAGACGCGAAACACATGTAAACACGCTGACATGAGGTTATAAACATAAGGTCAACTAATGACAAACTCTCCTGACATGTAGTGAATTTGAAGTCTTCTTCTCCAAGATCATCACCATGTTTTCAACTTAGTACTTTATAAAGTCGCTCTGAATTCTGGGCGAATGAGAGGTTACGAGAGCGTCGTTAAAGTCGTGCGGTTTGGATGCATTTGGATGTTTTTAAGTGTCTTTTTAGATGAAGACGAAGACAACTGAGCTCCAGTCGCTACATTAAAAGTGAACAAACATTTTGTCTATGAGTCTAAAAAGAACAGATTACTGTGAAAATAATCCAACATCGACATGAGAGTAGAACCTGACGAGCTCCGGACACTTTGTTGTGATTTGAGAAGTTATTTAAAATATTCTGACATCTTGTTCAAGGTCATGATGAACGATGACCTTCTTTCAGAGAGTAGTTTTTTATATTTAAACTTTATTTATTATTTAAAACAATTATTTATTTCCTTGCTCCTCATACACATGGACACACACACACACACACACACACACACACACACACACACACACACACACACACACACACACACACACACACACAAACCCAAAGAGATACACACATACACGTAGACACAAACTTACTTACTTACTTACACATGCACACGTACACACACCGGGAGACTGACACACACACAGAGAGACACACAAACGCAGACACACACAGGCACACACAGGGAGACTGACACACTGAGAGACACACAAACGCAGACACAGGGAGACTCACACACTGAGAGACACACAAACGCAGACACAGGGAGACATACACACTGAGAGACACACAAACGCAGACACAGGGAGACTCACACACTGAGAGACACACAAACGCAGACAACACAGGGAGACTCACACACTGAGAGACACACAAACGCAGACACACACAGGCACACACAGGGAGACTCACACACTGAGAGACACACAAACGCAGACACACACAGGCACACACAGGGAGACTCACACACTGAGAGACACACAAACGCAGACACACACAGTCACACACTGAGAGACACACAAACGCAGACACACACAGGCACACACAGGGAGACTGACACACTGAGAGACACACAAACGCAGACACACACAGGCACACACAGGGAGACTGACACACTGAGAGACACACAAACGCAGACACACACAGGCACACACAGGGAGACTCACACTGAGAGACACACAATGGCAGACACACACAGGCACACACAGGGAGACTGACACACTGAGAGACACACAAACGCAGACACACACAGGCACACACAGGGAGACTCACACTGAGAGACACACAAACGCAGACACACACAGGGAGACTCACACACGAGAGACACACAAACGCAGACACACACAGGCACACACAGGGAGACTCACACACTGAGAGACACACAAACGCAGACACACACAGGCACACACAGGGAGACTCACACACTGAGAGACACACAAAGAGATACAGAGACATCCATGCATACACACGGCGACATGCGACATGCACACGCACACACAGACAGATAGTCACGGAGACGCACATGTACACACGGACTAACACACACGAAGAGACACACACAGACTCACACACGGAGAGACACACAAAGAGATACGGAGACAGCCATGCATACACACGGCGGCATGCACACGCACACACACACAGATAGTCACGGAGACGCACATGTACACACGGACTAACACACACGAAGAGACACACACAGACTCACACACGGAGAGACACACAAAGAGATACGGAGACAGCCATGCATACACACGGCGACATGCACACGCACACACAGACAGATAGTCACGGAGACGCACATGTACACACGGACTAACACACACGAAGAGACACACACAGACTCACACACGGAGAGACACACAAAGAGATACGGAGACAGCCATGCATACACACGGCGACATGCACACGCACACACAGACAGATAGTCACGGAGACGCACATGTACACACGGACTAACACACACGAAGAGACACACACAGACTCACACACGGAGAGACACACAAAGAGATACGGAGACAGCCATGCATACACACGGCGACTGCGACATGCACACGCACACACACACAGATAGTCACGGAGACGCACATGTACACACGGACTAACACACACGAAGAGACACACACACACAGACACACACACGGAGAGACACACAAAGAGATACAGAGACATCCATGCATACACACGGCGACATGCACACGCACACACAGATAGTCACGGAGACGCACATGTACACACGGACTAACACACACGAAGAGACACACACAGACTCACACACGGAGAGACACACAAAGAGATACGGAGACAGCCATGCATACACACGGCGGCATGCACACACACACACACAGATAGTCACGGAGACGCACATGTACACACGGACTAACACACACGAAGAGACACACACAGACTCACACACGGAGAGACACACAAAGAGATACGGAGACAGCCATGCATACACACGGCGGCATGCACACGCACACACACACAGATAGTCACGGAGACGCACATGTACACACGGACTAACACACACGAAGAGACACACACAGACTCACACACGGAGAGACACACAAAGAGATACTGAGACAGCCATGCATACACACGGCGAAATGCACACGCACACACACAGATAGTCACGGAGACGCACATATACACACGGACTAACACACACGAAGAGACACACACAGACTCAAACACGGAGAGACACACAAAGAGATACAGAGACATCCATGCATACACACGGCGACATGCACACACAGATAGTCACGGAGACGCACATGTACACACGGACTAACACACACGAAGAGACACACACAGACTCACACACGGAGAGACACACAAAGAGATACAGAGACATCCATGCATACACACGGCGACATGCACACGCACACACAGATAGTCACTGAGACGCACATGTACACACGGACTAACACACACGAAGAGACACACACAGACTCACACACGGAGAGACACACAAAGAGATACGGAGACAGCCATGCATACACACGGCGACATGCACACGCACACACAGACAGATAGTCACGGAGACGCACATGTACACACGGACTAACACACACGAAGAGACACACACAGACTCACACACGGAGAGACACACAAAGAGATACGGAGACAGCCATGCATACACACGGCGACATGCACACGCACACACACACAGATAGTCACGGAGACGCACATGTACACACGGACTAACACACACGAAGAGACACACACAGACTCACACACGGAGAGACACACAAAGAGATACGGAGACAGCCATGCATACACACGGCGACATGCACACGCACACACAGAGATAGTCACGGAGACGCACATATACACACGGACTAACACACACGAAGAGACACACACAGACTCACACACAGAGAGACACACAAAGAGATACGGAGACAGCCATGCATACACACGGCGACATGCACACGCACACACAGACAGATAGTCACGGAGACGCACATGTACACACGGACTAACACACACGAAGAGACACACACAGACTCACACACGGAGAGACACACAAAGAGATACGGAGACAGCCATGCATACACACGGCGGCATGCACACGCACACACACAGATAGTCACGGAGACGCACATGTACACACGGACTAACACACACGAAGAGACACACACAGACTCACACACGGAGAGACACACAAAGAGATACGGAGACAGCCATGCATACACACGGCGACATGCACACACACACACAGATAGTCACGGAGACGCACATGTACACACGGACTAACACACACGAAGAGACACACACAGACTCACACACGGAGAGACACACAAAGAGATACTGAGACATCCATGCATACACACGGCGACATGCGACATGCACACGCACACACACACAGATAGTCACGGAGACGCACATGTACACACGGACTAACACACACGAAGAGACACACACAGACTCACACACGGAGAGACACACAAAGAGATACGGAGACAGCCATGCATACACACGGCGACATGCACACGCACACACAGAGATAGTCACGGAGACGCACATGTACACACGGACTAACACACACGAAGAGACACACACAGACTCACACACGGAGAGACACACAAAGAGATACGGAGACAGCCATGCATACACACGGCGACATGCACACGCACACACAGACAGATAGTCACGGAGACGCACATATACACACGGACTAACACACACGAAGAGACACACACAGACTCACACACGGAGAGACACACAAAGAGATACGGAGACAGCCATGCATACACGGACTAACACACACGAAGAGACACACACAGACTCACACACTGAGAGACACACAAAGAGATACTGAGACAGCCATGCATACACACGGCGACACGCACACACAGACAGATAGTCACGGAGACGCACATGTACACACGGACTAACACACACGAAGAGACACACACACACAGACACACACAGCGACTGCTTGACCATCAGCATTTGTTGATGTCCATGAACGATCCCAGCAGCTGCTCAGGACTGTGGTTTGGTACTTGATACACCAGAGGAACAAAGGTCAGAGTGAGATGTCAGGACCGGCGTCTCTCGGATACTATCGTCCGAGAGGTTCTGTGGTTTTTGGGGAAGTATTTATACGACGACGGCGGGAGCGCCGGGCGAAGAGTCTTGGACGACGAGGGTCGGCTCGACACCCGAGGCCGAGTTCCCGAGGTATTCATCGGGTCTCGGGAGGCTCAGGTGTCTGCGGCGATCCACCTGCCTCCATGTTTGAAGAAACACCTCGCGCTCGCATCGGACCTGGACTCGGGTTTCACGGGCTGTAGATTAACACAGGAAGAGAACGCCGCGGCATCTGCCTCAGGATAATAAATAAAGCCAGTTACACAACAGCAGTATAGCTTGTATTAATAGCTGCTCGATTCTTGCATCATGATCCCGCTGACTTCATGTCAAGTACATCCTGGAGTCGACCTTGTCAGTCACGGAGCCTTTGGTCACGAACGCTGGGTGTATATCTATGGATTTATACGTCAAATACTAGGTGTGACTGTACGTCTGAATGTCTCATAGACTCCTCTGCACAAAATAGCTTTAGAAACCTATTGGTGTTAAGGCTGCACGATATATCGCAAAAAAATATTGATACGAAATATTGGCAAAACGATGTTATGCTTAAACAAAAAAAGGAATAATTTAAATTAATTATTAAAAACAATGTAATGCTTAAAAAAAATAGAAATGATTGAAATTAATTATTAAAAACTATGTGATGCTTAAAAAAATAGAAATGATTTAAATTAATTATTAAAAACAATGTAATGTTTAAAAAAAATAGAAATGATTTAAATTAATTATTAAAAAACAATGTAATGCTTAAAAAAATAGAAATGATTTGAATTAATTATTAAAAAACAATGTAATGCTTAAAAAAAATAGAAATGATTGAAATTAATTATTAAAAACTATGTGATGCTTAAAAAAATAGAAATGATTTAAATTAATTATTAAAAACAATGTAATGTTTAAAAAAATAGAAATGATTTAAATTAATTATTAAAAAACAATGTAATGCTTAAAAAAATAGAAATGATTTGAATTAATTATTAAAAACAATGTAATGCTTAAAAAATAGAAACTATTGAAATTAATTATTAAAAACAACGTAATGCTTAAAAAAATAGAAATTATTGAAATTAATTAGTAAAAACTATGTGATGCTTAAAAAAATAGAAATGATTTAAATTAATTATTAAAAAACAATGTAATGCTTAAAAAAATAGAAATTATTTAAATTAATTATTAAAAACAACGTAATGCTTAAAAAAATAGAAATGATTTAAATTAATTATTAAAAACAATGTAATGCTTAAAAAAAATAGAAATGATTTAAATTAATTATTAAAAAACGATGTTACGCTTAAAAAAATAGAAATGATTTAAATTAATTATTAAAAAACAATGTAATGCTTAAACAAATTAGAAATGATTTAAATTAATTATTAAAAACAATATAATGCTTAAAAAAAATAGAAATTATTTAAATTAATTATTAAAAACAATGTAATGCTTAAAAAAAATAGAAATGATTTAAATTAATTATTAAAAACAATGTAATGCTTAAAAAAAATAGAAATGATTGAAATTAATTATTAAAAACTATGTGATGCTTAAAAAAATAGAAATGATTTAAATTAATTATTAAAAACAATGTAATGTTTAAAAAAAATAGAAATGATTTAAATTAATTATTAAAAAACAATGTAATGCTTAAAAAATAGAAATGATTTGAATTAATTATTAAAAACAATGTAATGCTTAAAAAATAGAAACTATTGAAATTAATTATTAAAAACAACGTAATGCTTAAAAAAATAGAAATTATTGAAATTAATTATTAAAAACTATGTGATGCTTAAAAAAATAGAAATGATTTAAATTAATTATTAAAAAACAATGTAATGCTTAAAAAAATAGAAATTATTTAAATTAATTATTAAAAACAATGTAATGCTTAAAAAAATAGAAATGATTTAAATTAATTATTAAAAACAATGTAATGCTTAAAAAAATAGAAATTATTTAAATTAATTATTAAAAAACAATGTAATGCTTTAAAAAACTAGAAATGATTTAAATTAATTATTAAAAACAATGTAATGCTTAAAAAAATAGAAATGATTTAAATTAATTATTAAAAACAATGTAATGCTTAAAAAAATAGAAATGATTTAAATTAATTATTAAAAACAATGTAATGCTTAAAAAAATAGAAATGATTTAAATTAATTATTAAAAACAATGTAATGCTTAAAAAAAATAGAAATGATTTAAATTAATTATTAAAAACAATGTAATGCTTAAAAAAATAGAAATGATTTAAATTAATTATTAAAAACAATGTAATGCTTAAAAAAATAGAAATGATTTAAATTAATTATTAAAAACAATGTAATGCTTAAAAAAATAGAAATGATTTAAATTAATTATTAAAAACAATGTTATGCTTAAAAAAATAGAAATGATTTAAATTAATTATTAAAAAACAATGTTATGCTTAAAAAAATAGAAATGATTTAAATTAATTATTAAAAACAATGTAATGCTTAAAAAAATAGAAATGATTTAAATTAATTATTAAAAACAATGTAATGCGTAAAAAAATAGAAATGATTTAAATTAATTATTAAAAACAATGTAATGATTAAAAAAATAGAAATGATTTAAATTAATTATTAAAAACAATGTAATGCGTAAAAAAAATAGAAATGATTTAAATTAATTATTAAAAACAATGTAATGATTAAAAAAATAGAAATGATTTAAATTAATTATTAAAAACAATTTAATGCGTAAAAAAATAGAAATGATTTAAATTAATTATTAAAAAATGATGTTATGCTTAAAAAAATAGTAATTATTTAAATTAATTATTAAAAACAATGTAATGCGTAAAAAAAATAGAAATTATTTAAATTAATTATTAACAACAATGTAATGCGTAAAAAAAATAGAAATTATTTAAATTAATTATTAAAAACAATGTAATGATTAAAAAAATAGAAATGATTTAAATTAATTATTAAAAACAATGTAATGCTTAAAAAATATATAAATGATTTTAATGAATTATTAAAAACAATTTAATGCTAAAAAAAAATAGTAATTATTTAAATTAATTATTAAAAACAATGTAATGCTTAAGAAAATAGAAATTATTTAAATTAATTATTAAAAACTATGTGATGCTTAAAAAAATAGAAATGATTTAAATTAAGTATTAAAAAACAATGTTATGCTTAAAAAAATAGAAATGATTTAAATTAATTATTAAAAACAATGTAATGCTTAAAAAAATAGAAATTATTTAAATTAATTATTAAAAAACAATGTAATGCTTAAAAAAATAGTAATGA
Source organism: Callionymus lyra (assembly GCA_016630915.1). NCBI lineage: Eukaryota > Metazoa > Chordata > Actinopteri > Syngnathiformes > Callionymidae > Callionymus > Callionymus lyra. Next base: position 31,848,700 of record JACEEU010000685.1, on the reverse strand, counting down.
TTTAAATTAATTAGTAAAAACAATGTTATGCTTAAAAAAATAGAAATGATTTAAATTAATTATTAAAAACAATGTAATGCTTAAAAAAATTGAAATTATTAAAATTAATTATTAAAAGCAATGTAATGCTTAAAAAAATAGAAATGATTTAAATTAATTATTAAAAAACAATGTATTGCTTAAAAAAACAATAATTAAAAAGTTAAATTCAAGCGTCGCTGATCCTCATCCGTACGAGTGTTTACGGCCCAGATAGCGTCTGGGGTCCGCGGGCTAATGGTCCGTGTAGCTCTTCAGCTCCACACCTGCTCTCAGATAAGAAAAGAGGCTCGTGGAGTTAATTTGAAACGCAGTGACTCGACAAAGATAAAGGAACGAACGGAGGAGAAAAAACCACGATAAGAGAAATCTTGGAGCTCGAGTCGACTCAGCGGCTCAGTGGCTTAAAAAGTGAATCCCTCGTTATCTACAGTTCAAGGTAACGCTTTATCTGTTTGGTCCGAGTTAATAACTTCCTTCCATATACTTGGACTCTTTTTTTTCTCTCCCTCGTTCACCTTGAGCTCCACTTCTTTTTCACCGGGGCCAGTATTTCTGGTCCTTATCGGCTCTTCTCAGCGAGGGCACGTTTAAACCTCTTATCCACCGCGTTGCTGCAACTCCTTCTGTTTGCGTTGGGTTGAGAGTTAATGCGAACCGTGGCCGTATAAACGCGGGTTATGTTTGCTCCAGTGTTGGTTCTGCCTCCTCGGACGTGGCCTCAGCGGCGCCGAGTAATGATCCGTCCTCCGAAGAAACACTGACACTGGACTGAAGTCTTTGGTTTTCATTTGTCTTATAGATTTAAAAACGTGTGAAACTCCAGTTTAAAATGAAAAGGTTTTTGTTTTGCATTTTTTCTCATCACTTTATTGTAGATAAACATCACAATTTTGTGGGAAACACTAACTAACACACATACTTTAGTTATGGTGCCAATAAAACCGTGAACTCCCATGATGCCTTTCTACACACTGCTCTTTTGAGTAAGTAAGTCATATTTATAGAGCGCTTTTCTAGACCAGGGTCACAAAGCGCTTAAACAATTCGAACAAAACTCAATAAAATAAATACTCAAAAGATCAAGATAACACCGAGACAAACACAAGAAGCTCAGAGAATCAAGGAAAAGCTCAAATAAAAGTGTCTTAAGATGTTTCTTGAAGGAGTCAGTAGATCATCAAACACAGATGTTTCTTGAAGGAGTCAGTAGATCATCAAACACAGAGATGTTTCTTGAAGGAGTCAGTAGATCATCAAACACAGATGTTTCTTGAAGGAGTCAGTAGATCATCAAACACACATGTTTCTTGAAGGAGTCAGTAGATCATCAAACACAGAGATGTTTCTTGAAGGAGTCAGTAGATCATCAAACACAGATGTTTCTTGAAGGAGTCAGTAGATCATCAAACACAGATGTTTCTTGAAGGAGTCAGTAGATCATCAAACACAGATGTTTCTTGAAGGAGTCAGTAGATCATCAAACACAGATGTTTCTTGAAGGAGTCAGTAGATCATCAAACACAGATGTTTCTTGAAGGAGTCAGTAGATCATCAAACACAGATGTTTCTTGAAGGAGTCAGTAGATCATCAAACACAGATGTTTCTTGAAGGAGTCAGTAGATCATCAAACACAGATGTTTCTTGAAGGAGTCAGTAGATCATCAAACACAGATGTTTCTTGAAGGAGTCAGTAGATCATCAAACACAGATGTTTCTTGAAGGAGTCAGTAGATCATCAAACACAGATGTTTCTTGAAGGAGTCAGTAGATCATCAAACACAGAGATGTTTCTTGAAGGAGTCAGTAGATCATCAAACACAGAGATGGTTCCAAAGCTTAGGAACAACAGAATCTGGAAGAAACTGGCAGCCAGTGAAGAGTTTGAAGGAGAAATGTGAGTTTTTCCTATAGAACCTTTTTTTGATTTCTGCTCCAAGTCTGGTCATGAAGTTCAGGCGAGACAGATCTTTCTTGTTTTGACAAAAAAAAAAATTTTTTTCCCCCCCCCTTTTTTGTTTTATAATTTTTTTTTTTTTTTTTCTTTTTTTTTTTTTTTTTTTTTTTTTTTTTTTTTTTTGGGGGAACCATCATGTAGATCTCTGATCCACAGACAGGGTTGTCAGAAACCTCCTGAAGCTGTGTGTAATAAATGTTATTGATTTTAATGGTCACCACAATATATTACATGTCATAGAAAATTATATAATTAAATGTACTTTTTTTGTTATCAAAGTACTTTTTAACACGCTAACTTCAATTGTTTTATTTTTTTGTTCAGATTTAATTTCATTTTCAGTTGAAGTTTACGCAACAATTAATTGTTTTGTTTACAACAAACGTTTTCTGATTCAGATTCTCTAAGGATAGTCTTGATAAACAGATTTTTAAATGACTTAAACTTGGATTACCTTAGAACTGGATTAAGGTTGTCGGTTTAAATTTACCCTGATAGATTTTTACTGGAAATATGAATCACAAAAACTTCTTCTGTGACGTCCAAATGGTTTTTCTGGACAAAACCAAACGTACGACTGAATGTTAACAGAAAAATAACTTCTGTATTAGTCGACTCGAGCTCCTGCTGGTGAAAATGAATGTTATTGTTCGACATGAAGCTTAACAACATTTTCTTTTCTTTGGTGAAGGTTCACACAAAGTTTCACTGTCGACAAGCTCATGCTCCAGGATCCGACACTTCCTGCCTCGCCTTCTCCTACGATGGTGTCACGCTCGCCTCCCGCGGAGGTGAGAACCTCTTGATTCTTCTTGACTTTAGGATCTTATCTGTTTAAACGACAAATGTCGTCCAAATCTGTGTCTATGTGAGCGATGATTGGCTCAAAATCCGAGTAGATGCAGCAGTAGGTTGTGGCTCCTGGTGTTGTTGGGTTCCTCCTGCTCTATAGTTCACTATCCTGAATGGTTTCATCTTGTTCAGGAGACGACACGCTGAAGCTGTGGGACATCCGTAACTTCAGGAAGCCTGTGAACGTGGCCAACGGACTCACCAACTACTTTGCCACGTGAGTTCTTTCGATCGGAAAAAGACTCATAAGTTTGAATCTAACTCGTGGACTCATCAGGACCGACTGCTGCTTCAGTCCCGACGACAAACTGGTTTTCACCGGGACGTCCGTGAAGAGAGAAGAAGGAAGTGGGAAACTCGTGTTCTTCGATCGGGTCACTTTCCAGAAGGTCTACGACATCGAAGTCACCAACGCTGTGAGTATCTGAGCTTTTTATCAAGTATTCATATCAGAGAAAACATCGTTTTGATCGATGGTCTGAAGTTTCATGAAGTCAGCCTTATCCATCCTGTCTGCACTCTGTTCTTCACCTCCCTTTGATCCATGTCCACATTGTTTCAATGATACGATATATCCTGATAGTGTAGTAACAAGTATACTGTATATGTGTAGTATTGTCGAGTACTTGACTCTGGTGTTTTAATAGTGTAGTAACAAATATATATGTGTAGTATTGTCGAGTACTTGACTCTGGTGTTGTGATAGTGTAGTAACAAGTATATATATGTAGTATTATCCAGTACTTGACTCTGGTGTTGTGATAGTGTAGTAACAAGTATATTTGTGTAGTATTGTCCAGTACTTGACTCTGGTGTTGTGATAGTGTAGTAACAAGTATATATGTGTAGTATTGTCCAGTACTTGACTCTGGTGTTGTGATAATGTAGTAACAAGTATATATATGTAGTATTGTCCAGTACTTGACTCTGGTGTTGTGATAGTGTAGTAACAAGTATATATGTGTAGTATTGTCCAGTACTTGACTCTGGTGTTGTAGTATTTACAGACCACATGACTCTTGACGAAGAAGTAACTTCTTTCATTTGTTTTCAAACCAAAATATGTCCAAACATCAGCTTCAAAAGCTGCTGGACTCACTGAAATTGAATTGCAACACAAAAATGAACAAACGCTGTGGATATTTACATGTTAACTGTAAATACTTGAACACATAATGTATACACTCTTTATCGTAATATAAACCATACATAATGGAGATAAAACTAAAATGATTTAAAAGCCAAAAAAAAGAACGTCTTGTGAAAAAATATTGCGATATTTATTTATTTTTATTTTATTTATTTATTTATTTATTAATTTTTTAGAATCCCTTATTAGTCCCGCGAGGGGAAATTCAACCATTCACACATACTGATGGGAGTAGGCTGCACACTTGCGCCAAGTTCACCATCAGGAGCAATCAGGGTGAAGTGTCTTGCTCAGGGACACAACGATTTAAGTGTATCAATATCTTCTTACACCCGTACACTTCAATACATACAGTAATAATAATATATAAAGTGATTCATATTATATTATTCCCTGATGTTTTATTTGATGAAGATTAAATCTTAAATAGTGTAAAAGTTTATTATACTACTCGACAAGAAGAGATAGATCAGCTGCTTCTGAATTATTGACATGTAACATGAACAACAACTAAAGTATTAAGAATACCATGAACGACCTTCACCCTCCACTGACCCTCAGAGAAGGTGTTCAGTGACACTCGTGTCCGTCAGACTCTCTGGGTTTGTAAACATTTCCAGCTCCTGCTCTGTCACCTCCTCCTGAAGCTGCTAACGAACGAGATGTTACGACGATATGTTACGACGATATGTTACGACGAGATGTTACGACGAGATGTTACGACGAGATGTTACGACGAGATGTTACGACGAGATGTTACGACGAGATGTTACGACGAGATGTTACGGCGAGATGTTGCGACGAGATGTTGCGACGAGATGTTACGACGAGCTGTTACGACGAGATGTTACGACGAGATGTTACGACGATATGTTACGACGAGATGTTACGACGAGATGTTACGACGAGATGTTACGACAGATGTTGCACGAGATGTTACGACGAGATGTTACGACGAGATGTTACGGCGAGATGTTACGACGAGATGTTGCGATGAGATGTTGCGCCGAGATGTTGCGACGAGATGTTGCGACGAGATGTTACGACGAGCTGTTACGACGAGATGTTACGACGAGATGTTACGACGAGATGTTACGACGAGATGTTACGACGAGATGTTGCGATGAGATGTTGCGCCGAGATGTTGCGACGAGATGTTGCGACGAGATGTTGCGACGAGATGTTGCGACGAGATGTTGCGACGAGATGTTACGACGAGATGTTGCGACGAGATGTTGCGACGAGATGTTGCGACGAGATGTTACGACGAGATGTTGCGACGAGATGTTACGACGAGCTGTTACGACGAGATGTTACGACGAGATGTTACGATGAGATGTTACGACGAGATGTTACGACGAGATGTTACGACGAGATGTTACGACGAGATGTTACGACGAGATGTTACGGCGAGATGTTACGACGAGATGTTGCGATGAGATGTTGCGCCGAGATGTTGCGACGAGATGTTGCGACGAGATGTTGCGACGAGCTGTTACGACGAGATGTTGCGACGAGATGTTGCGCCGAGATGTTGCGACGAGATGTTGCGACGAGATGTTACGACGAGATGTTGCGACGAGATGTTGCGATGAGATGTTGCGACGAGATGTTGCGACGAGATGTTACGACGAGATGTTGCGACGAGATGTTACGACGAGATGTTACGACGAGATGTTGCGACGAGATGTTACCACGAGATGTTACCACGAGATGTTACCATAATGTCTGGCAGAAATGAATGCCTCTTATGGTGGCGTACGAATGCATGTCATGCTCGAGCTCGTTCGCCCAAAGATAACACAGCTTCTTCCTTCTGAGTCCTTGCATCATCTCCGAGCGACGCTGCTGAAAGATCGGAAAGGTTGGCAGCGTTCCCGAAGTCTGCAGGCGCCGTGAAGAGAAATGATCGTGAAGGAGACGTTTGAGAGTTTTACACCCGATAGTGAAGGGTATTATCGTTGTGGTTCTACAGAGTACATGCTTTAAATACTTCAACATGATTCTATCATAGAAAATAATTACTTGTTTTTATAACGAGACCTTCAATTATACTTTTTATAACCAATTTAGAGGCGCACGGTGAGGCGGTGGTTAGCGCGGTCGCGTCACAGAAAGAAGGTTGCTGGTTCAATTCCAGGCCAAGCCAACTTGAGACTTTTCTGTGTGTAGTTAGTATGTTCTCCCCATGGGGTGTGGGTTTACCCCGGGCACTCCGGTTTCCTCCCACAGTCCAAAAACATTCAGAGGTTGATCGAGAACTTGAGGGAAACTATCCGTAGGTATGAGTGTGTGTGTGTGAATGGTTGTCTGTCTTTGTGTGGCGTCCTGTCCAGGGTGTCCCCTGCCTCTCGCCCTATGATACTGGGATAGACTCCAGTCTCCCCGACCCCCATAAGGGAGAAAGCGGTAGAAATTGAATGAATAGACCAATTTAAAATAAAAAGAAAATGACATTACACATAGTACAAATTTTGAGTTTTTTAAAGATTTGGTTAATTTCCACTAAAAGCTGTTGGAAATAAAGAGGTTTAAGATAATAAGTGTAAAATAATACTTAAGGCTAAACGTTACACATGAATCTGAGGTTCATCGTCTTAGTTTCTCATCAGTTTTCCTTTAAAAAAATCCACACATTATCAAGTTCTGCTCACACACGGGTCTGGAAACTCGGCACCAAAGGACGAAGAACGTTGGATACTCGGTGCATCCAAAGCAACGCTTCAGTCGGTGCAACAACACAACAGCCCAACACGTGTTGTTGCAAAATGTCGTGTTAGATAATCTGGTTGCGTCGAGTCCGCAACAGAACGTCGATCATTGCAGCGTCGTCGAGTCAAGTTCTTCCAGATGTACGTTGCAGACAATTGGCCGACGAACACGTCTATTATCTCATCATTCGCGCCTCGTTCTCTTCAGTTTGGTTTCTGCACATATTCCAAACATTTTTGCTTCGGTTCCAAACCTGACAACGACAGGTGGAAGTAGATGATCTGATGGTTCGAACCTCTGGGGCTGCGTCTCAACGAGGCACGAATCAAAACTCAAACGTCTGGAAACTTGTTATTTCTTCAGTTATAATTCACTTTTGTCTGATTCTGTAAAAAAGTGAATCTCAATCACGATCCTCAACCTCTTTATATCTGTGGACGTTTAATGAGGCATATCTTTAAAGTCGGACCTTTGAACAATGACGAAACGAGGCCAAAAAGTACATTTATTACTCATTTACAGTCTTGGTTTTTTGATTAAACTTGATCGGCACAAGATTCTTGACGTGTCAGGAGTAATATTACGTTGAAGAGGTTCTACGCTAAATATAAATATAAATAAACATAAAACACCTTTCAGAGGGTAATAATCAAATTAATGTAAATTAAACATTTTTCTTTCTGTGAGGTCCATAAATATTAGCACTTAGATTTTACAATGATAACCAAATGTTTATATTATTATTATGTATTATATATATTTCCCAAACATTTTCTACACAACAGAATATCATCGATATTCATCGTTAAACACTGTTAATGTAGTTTTTCTTCATCTTCCTGGAAAATGAGCCGTTTCCCATTTTTTAACTCATGTTTTTTTGGTCTAAATCCTGAACCTCTGAACCAAATACTGTTTGACACAGATTTGTCAATAGTTTGAGCTTCTATAGAATAACGGTTGCAGCTCGTTGTGTGTTTTGTATTCCTTTACATTTACCCTTAAACGGAACCAAAGGTCCATGTGGGTTTGATCAGCGTAAGACCTCAGTCACTCGAGGTCAGAGTGTGTTTGGAACCGAACCACCTCCTCCTTGTCTTGGGCTTCACTTTATTAGCCGCGGTAAACATTTGGAAGTAATCTTTCCACGCTCGCTCCGGCTCCTCCGTGGCAGGTTTTCATCTGGTGGAACCTCTTCCCGACGGTTCTGCCCGTCCACTTGTAACAATGCTCTAAACATCCCATAAACTCAAACGCGGCGCGTAGAGAAGAAGGAAGTTCCAGCTGCTGCCCATTAGCTCCGCAGTGAAACCTCTGTGATTCTACGGCGAAGATACTTTTCTACAGGAACTCGTTGGTGTTGAAACAACCACTTGTTTTTCTGCATTAAATGAGTAAATAAATTCACTTTAACTCCTAACCTGCGAGTGTCGTACTGAGCTGAACTCTGTGAACCGCTACTATTTACTATGTTTACGTCGGACGTCTGCGACCCCGGGATTTAAGTGTCGTCTTTATAAAGTGGCTCATTGTGAGGAGAAGTCACCGATCATTCTTAACACCAACTATATACACGACCTCAGGCCCCGATTCTCAAAGTCATATTTACTTTTTAGTCCTTGCTTTACTGAGAAAATGTTTACAGATGACGCCGACTATCGAAGTATATCAGTGGCATCAGAATAATAAATTGTTTCTACGCATAGATTTTACACTTTTGATATTGTCATTTAATGATTTTATTTTAAATAAGTTGTCTATAGTGCCACCAGACATTACCAATAGATCACTGAGCTGCTCGATCAAACTGTCAGTCAATAATTGCACTGTAATACCAACATTTTTAATATTGGATTTAAAAAACTATGAACTAAACATTAGATTTAGACATTTTGTTTTCTAATTTTAACTCACATATAATGCTCAAATTAATCAATTGAGTTATTTAAAAATGTCAAATCCAACCTTTCAATATTCAAATAATTGAAACCAATTATTAAGAAAATAATAATAATGAATAAAATTGAAACGTAAATAAAAAATTGTTATGTATTTAATACTTCACCTTCTATATTTAAACTCCTTTTCAAAGTCAGCCCTGCGTCTCCGATAACTTCCCACAAAACAAGTTATTTCAGAACGAGGTGCCGTCCGGATCCAGATGTTTCTGGAGACGAAGACCAGATGTTTGTTTCCAACGATATAATGTCATAAACCCCCATTTTTTTCATTTTTCTGACACATTATGGTGGAGCGAGTGTTAACGTCAGGATGCATCATGGGAGAGAATCGTTGAGGAGTTTAAGATCAATGGAGATAATATTTGAACAGGACAGTTTTCGGTTTATTCTCATCACTACAGTGTTTTCATTATTTTACTGTTTAACTATTACAAACATTTACATAGTTGTTGATGAAGAGAAGGTGGTTTGAATAAATTCATAACAAACTGTGAATAGATTTTCATTTTTATGTGACACGACAGAGAACACGTGGTTTTAATCAACTACTGAATCTGTAAAACTATATTTAACCCATAGTTTATATCAGGAATGCTGACTATTCGCTGACTGTACTGTTCAATTTTCCACTATTAATATACATTTTGAGGCCTCACAGTCCCTCCTTGCACTCTTTATAAACCTAATTGTCGTTAACATTTCCAGATTCTCTCTCAGTTTATCTCAGAAAACTACCGCATTTTACTAACCTGACATTATTAATAGTATCAAACTTTTCTATTGTCCATCTACTTGTCATAATCAACATTTATATGAGCTTGAAAACTCAACATTGCATATAATGTGTCTCAGTTACAGTGACCTGAACAGCTCCCATGATACTTTGCCACCCAGCCAACCAATCACAGTTTATATCGCAATAATTTATCACTTTTTATTGTATAAATCAAGCATTTCTTAAATGTTCACTTTAACCAACCAGTGTCACGCTCCGTAAAGTTGTCAATTTGTACTTCTATGTCTCGTTGTTGTTTACGTCTCCGTCCGTCTGTGAACTGTGCGGCGCATCTCGTTAGGCTCGGTTGCTATGGCGACGGAAGTAATACTAACTTATGATCTAGTCAAACAATAGTGATCCAGTGAAGTAATACTTACTTATGATCTAGTCAAACACTAGTGATCCAGTCACTCGTCTCTTTCAACCTCCTTTGTTAAAGTAACATATTGTAAGAACTTTTCATCTCGTCTCAGTTGTTTTCTTATAAGATCGTGTACTTCCAAACAAACCTCCCACCAAAACGAGCAAGTGTTAGACAAAGGTATGTGTCCGTCTTCACCGTATGCTAACGAGCTAAGTTGTTAGCATCATTTATAAAGTGTTATGTGTCCGTGTACAAGGAGGGGGATTTATTATTGGTTTGGTGATATCGTGACGCGCCGGCGGCTCCTCTCTGATGTTGCTCAGTTTGGCGGGAAACCGATGCAAGTCCCGTGAGACTGAGCTTTATAAGTTATAAGTGAAATTTTTCTACCATCATGTTGGCACCAAAGCAGGGAAATAAACGAAAATGAAATATCACATAGTTTTCCTTAAACCCCTGGACCTACATTACAGTAGTTGCGGCTACATTTTTAGGTGAAAGAAAAAAATATCGCATTAATATCGATATTGCACTTCAAGACACCAATAGCGAATATCGCACTTATTTCCAATATCGTGGAGCACTAGTAGATATAGACGTAGAATGTCAGTACAGTATTGTAGCGACCATCAGCCCTCACTCAACAGATCAGCGTAGAAAGTAAGGCTGTGTGTTGGCAAGAATCAGGCGATACGTATCACGATACATGTGTGAAGATACAATATATTGCAATACTGTAGGAACAACGATATATTGTTTCTCTTAAAGAAACAATATATTTTCTGGCTTTTACAACAAAGAAATGAGTAAATACTTTCTCTAATAAATGTGAAGGTGTTTGAGGGAAAGTGCTTCTCAAATTATGAACAGCAAATATAAACTTATATAAACAATGAAGTACATTAACAACCTGGATCAACATGTAATATCCAATATCTGTCAGTGTTTATTAACTTTAAACTTTGTTTTAAAATGTTTTCTTTTAAATATATCAATACAGTGCTATTGAATATCGATACAGTATCTGTAGTAAAAATGTTGTGATGTATCGTTATATCGATATTTTCTTACACCCGTAGTAGAAAGGCATGATGGGAGATCACTGTTTTGTCGGCTGTTCAAATATATCCCATGTTTTTTAAAAGATTGATAAAAGACGAGGAGCTTTGATGTTCCTGCAGCTTCATACAATATATTTAAATATGTTGTACCATGTTGAAAAAAAAGACAAAAAAAGACATTCCGTGGAAGGTGAAGCGTGACATGTCGAGGGACCCCTGACCGTCCAAACATGTGGTCTTGCCCCCCTCAACATGTTGGTTCCCCTTGTTCTTCCTCTAACTGCCACAACCCAACGTTCCCTGAGAGTAAATAGAGGAGCTGGAGCCTGATTAACGTCTGTGCCTCCATGTTATTTTGTGGCAGTGAAGCGACGACCAGAGATCCCTCAGTGTAAACACGCGTGTGCTCCGATACGGCTGCCTTCGGCTTCGGTGGTTTTCGCCAATTTAGGCTGGATTTCCACAGCATGATTTATTTGCATTTGAATCAGAGGATTTTCCAAAAAAATCCATTTTACAACAGCAACCTGGGTAAATATTTGTGTTACCGTCTGACTGAGCTGCTGCTGTGATGCACTGAACCTGCCGAGCGTCTTTTCCACAGTAGCTTCGAAACCACAGAGGTCAGTTGGAGACGACAATTATACTTCCTCAGGGGCCACATTTTATACACTGTTGTGAGGGGCCGTCAAGCAGAAGAGTGAGCGTATTAAATCATGGATGGATGGATGGATGGATAACTTTATTGATCCCTTTAGAGATTCGTTTTTCCAGCACACAGCAACACAGATGATAGATTCATAAAACAAGAACAAAGTGCAATAAAAATAAAGTGCAAAATGACACAATCTAAGTCTAAAGATTAAGTAAGTAATTCATATTTATAGAGTGCTTTTCTAGACCAGGGTAACAAAGCGTTTAAAAAATCAAAACAATACACCATAAAATATATATTTAAAAGCTCAAGATAATACTGAGACAAACACAAGAGTCTCAGAGAATCAAGGAAAAGATCAAATCAAAGTGTCTTGAGATGTTTCTTGAAGGAGTCAGTAGATCATCAAACACAGATGTTTCTTGAAGGAGTCAGTAGATCATCAAACACAGATGTTTCTTGAAGGAGTCAGTAGATCATCAAACACAGATGTTTCTTGAAGGAGTCAGTAGATCATCAAACACAGATGTTTCTTGAAGGAGTCAGTAGATCATCAAACACAGATGTTTCTTGAAGGAGTCAGTAGATCATCAAACACAGATGTTTCTTGAAGGAGTCAGTAGATCATCAAACACAGATGTTTCTTGAAGGAGTCAGTAGATCATCAAACACAGATGTTTCTTGAAGGAGTCAGTAGATCATCAAACACAGAGATGTTCCTTGAAGGAGTCAGTAGATCATCAAACACAGATGTTTCTTGAAGGAGTCAGTAGATCATCGAACACAGATGTTTCTTGAAGGAGTCAGTAGATCATCAAACACAGATGTTTCTTGAAGGAGTCAGTAGATCATCAAACACAGATGTTTCTTGAAGGAGTCAGTAGATCATCAAACACAGATGTTTCTTGAAGGAGTCAGTAGATCATCAAACACAGATGTTTCTTGAAGGAGTCAGTAGATCATCAAACACAGATGTTTCTTGAAGGAGTCAGTAGATCATCAAACATAGATGTTTCTTGAAGGAGTCAGTAGATCATCAAACACAGAGATGGTTCCAAAGCTTAGGAGCAACAGTCTGGAAGGATTTCTCTCCTCTGGTCCTGAAGTTCAGGAACCATCAGTAGATTCTGATCCACAGACCTCAGAGCCCGAGCTGGGGTGTAAGTCTGGATCAGATCACTGATGGAAGGTCTGACCATGAATAGATCTGAAAGTAAGAACCAGAATTTTAAAATGAAAGAATCCTGAAGAGGAAGGAGAAATGTGAGTTCTTACTGGCAGCCAGTGAAGAGTTTGAAGGAGAAATGTGAGTTCTTCTACTAGAGCGGTTTTATATTAAAAATTGAGTTTTTCTTAGAGACCAGAGTTGAAGGAGAAAGAGTTCTTCTACTAGAGCGGCTCAGAATTCTGGCTGCAGAGTTTTGTATGAACTGCAGGCGAGGCACATCCTTCTTGTTTAGACATGGATCAAAGAAAAATAAAACAAAGATAAACATGGAATAGAATCATCTTTTCACTCAGAATTAAACAATTGTCATCCTATAGAACAGTGCTCCACAAATATTACTTACTATATTCATGTTAATGGACTAATAATAGGAAGTGAAATTGTTAGTTTCCACATGATCTTTGACCTCATAAATACAAAAAAGCTTTTCTACGGGATCCGTCAATTACAGCTGCTTCATGATCTAGTTGAGCAGATTAAACCTCATCTGTTCGTGCTTCCACCGGACCCCGTGCCACTCGGGGGCCGCATGCTAATGTGTTTGTGCGGCCCTTGAGATGCGGGATTAAACCACCAAACTGCTCTGGTAGAACTGTGACTCGTTTCATTCATAACTAGTTAAACTGTATTTATAACTTGTTTTAGTATTTTTGTTTTATTGTCCTTTGTTTAAGTGTTTCTGGTCCCTCAAAATAAATAGATATATTTATAAAGTGCTTTTATCAATTGTTTATTTGGTCTTTTGTGATTTAAAAATAATTGATTATGTTAAATATAATATTATTTATTATCTTTCAACACATGTACCTAAAAGTCGCTTTTTTTCCCCTTGTTTTATGAGCGTGAACATTGTTTTTTTTTCTTGATTCTTACATTTCATCATCCCTTCTTTCTTTCGAGTCGATGCCCCTCACAACAGTCACAGGATGTTTTGTGGCCCCTGAAGAAATGAAGTTGTACTAAGAACATCCGCACACACGAGGAAACCTTTACGTTTATATTCTCAAACATACATAGAGACGAGTTATTTAACGGTGAGTTTTTATTTGCAGTCGTGAAGTTGGTTTGTTGCACACCACGGCCAGGGATTGAGGCTCCTTGCTCCGGTCTCCCGGTGGGAAGCCGAACAGCTGGACGTTAAGCAGCTTTCGTCACAGAATCTGGACATCCCAGTCATCGCTCTACCCACCCCCATCGTACTGTCCCGACCCCCGACCCCCACCCACTTACGTCCGTCCAAATGATTATACACGAAAACCTTCCTGGTCACACTCGCGGGTCGGGAAAATAAACGCATCCGAGTCACGAAGGTGCCAGAAAAGAATAAGATGGAGACGAGTGTGAATCAATCTTATCGCTGCATCTCACGACAACTCTTGCTCTGTACTGAACACACACTCTCTCACACACACACACACACTCTCTCACACACACACTCTCTCACACACACACCTCTGGATAAACACAGTCACATTTGCGTATTGGCACTGGGCCATCTGTCACACAGACTAAAGGTTCCAGCCTCTGGTTCTTAACATCCAAATATAGTCAACGACACCAGCCCAGCTCACGACGTGTCGATGCCACCGACGCTTGGTTTGTGTCCTTCAAAAAAAACATAAATGATAAAACAATAGACATTTAAAAAAACATCGATCGTTAGACCATGAGATCGATCATAACACGTCAGGTTGAAACATCCACGTACCATGATTGACGAAAACTCATTGAAAACCGAGTTGACAAGGTATCACTTCCACCAGCGTTAGCTTCCATCAACAGGCGTCTGAAAACAAACAGAAACTGAGGAAATCACTGACTTTACCAGCGGATCTTTATCTTCGCAGACCACCAGGATAAATTAGGTTAAAATAAGGCCTGTACTCGGCAGTGGAAAATGAAGGATTCAAACTAGTCCATCATGTACTCGAACTACAGTACACTAACGTAAACATCGGACTGAAACAGTCGTTCGTCTGACATTGACTGAGCAGCGAGTGAGAACCAAGTCACAGGTTTTATGATATCGTAATGCTTTAAGACTCAAGTTTTGATCTTCCAGGGTTTTTTTTACCACATAAAACAGCTGCAGTCGTAACCCTGGTTCTAGGAATGTGTCCCTCTCTATAGGCTATAGTCACAATGATTTTTCTTGGGAGGTAACTGTATCCTGTAGAGGGCAGAGCACGCATGAAGTAGAACTTGAAATGAAATCGATTGTACCAGTAAAGCCACTTTCATTATTCAGGAGCAGATTCCGAATCGTTATGAATTTATTCATGACAGTTTGTTTAATATAGTCGAGCTGGGGTGTAAGTCTGGATCAGATCACTGATGGAAGGTCTGACCATGAATAGATCTGAAAGTAAGAACCAGAATTTTAAAATGATCCTGAAAGAAACTGGCAGCCAGTGAAGAGTTTGAAGGAGAAATGTGAGTTCTTCTACTAGAGCAGCCAGTGAAGAGTTTGAAGGAGAAATGTGAGTTCTTCTACTAGAGCGGCTCAGAATTCTGGCTGCAGAGTTTAGTATGAACTGCAGGTGAGACACATCCTTCTGGTTTGGACATTAAATAAACTGTTACAATAGTCCAGACGAGAAGAAACAAACGCATGGACTACAAGCTCCAGATCATGTTGTGACAGCATTTTCCTTTGTTTCTCCCAGAGTGTGGTCCGGTGTCTGTGGCATCCCAAACTCAACCAGGTGATGGCAGGAACTGGGAATGGACTGATCAAGGTTTACTATGATCCCATCAAGAGTCACAGGTATTTGAATTTTATTATTCTATTGTTTTACTTCTACAACTGTTAGCTTGAATATTAAGGTACAAGCTGCTGATTGGCTGTTCAGGAGAACTGGATTAGAAGGTTGTTTGTTTGTTTGTTTGTTTGTTTGTTTTTTTGGTCAAAAATGTTAAAGCGTAGGATAAAAATGAAATGAGCTCTTGTACCGCTTGACCCAGTTGACACTGCGTTTAATTCCTCGCAAGTGGATTAAGTTCTCCCAAAAAGCAACATATATGATTTCTGTGATTAAAAAAATAATAAATTATTGGCTTGAAAGCTGAAAAAACTCGTTTTGAAGTTGATTTTTCTTTTATTAAAACCTTCCTAAGTTCTTTTAAAAACATGTACATATATATATATATATATATATATATATATATATATATTCCTGTTTACAAAGAGTAACAATTCCTTATGATATACATTTTAAATATACAAAAGTAATAGTACCCATGAGGACCTTCATATCCAGAATCCCAGAGAGTAATTGGAAAAATTAGAAGAAAATAAATCACTTTTATTTCAAACGACTACGGTTTGTTTTATATAGTTGTGTTTGTATGCTCCAATAAAACATCCAGTACTTGTTATAAAAACATGATATCTAATTCATCTCGACCATCTTGAGATTCGTTCCACAAAAATAAAACTTCCAAAAACACTTAAAATCAAATGACCTGCCAAATAAAGTATATTTCCTTTGTAATTCAACAGATTATAAACGCTCCTGACAATGTTTAACCTATTTTTTGAGGTGAAAGAAGAACATTTTTATGAAGACACAAGTGTCACAATCATGTTATTGTAGTATAACGTATGTGTCATACCTGAGGATGTGGCCCTCAAGAGCTCGAACTGTTGCATAAGGATTCCCTGAAGATCACAGTGTAACTAGCAGAGGTTCCAGCAAATAATAATGACGTATGTTTGTGTCACAAATGACGAGAGAAACGAGGTTATGATGATTTTTGTGGAGGAGGAAGAAAGATTATTGCATAGGAAATTTCTCGAGTTATGACAATAAACACTTTGAATCTTGAATGATGAATTAAAACAATTAATTAAGTTAAGTCATGAAGTCAGTTTTAAAAACAATAATTAAATAGAATCTAATCACTTAAATATTGGCCCCTATGTAAAGAATCCCTCCCAAAAGAGTATTGTATCTACTAATGTTCATACAAAAGTATAAAGATGTCGAGTGTCGTGGCTGCGTCTGCCGTCATCATGTCCACGCTTTAAATCCGGAGCTTCTGGGTTAATAGTGACACATGTGTGTCGGGTCCTGACCCACGTTGGAAGTGAATCATTGTGACCCGGGATTAACCCTTTGTGAGACTGACATGGTTAAAAATAGTCGGTCGAACATTATTCAAATAATCCCCCGACGTTCCTTCATGAGATCCAGGACCAGCTTCTTGAAGACCTGCTCGACCAAAGTTGATGGTTTTCAAATAAAAATGTTTTTGGGCTAAAGAGGCCGATTTTTATTTTTTTCTCTTATAGTCTATTTTGTTCATTTGTTTGTAAATATATGTCAGAGATTGGAATCCAGTAGGATCTGGAATCTCACCAGTACAGATTGGAATTCTACTACTAAATTGGAATCCCAATCTGTCCTTGGAGGATTCCAGATTCTACTAGTGACTACTCGGAGAGATTGGAATTCTACTTCTGTATTGGGATCTGTACAAGGACAAATAGGAATTCTACCAGGACAATCTCAGATTCTAATAGGAGAAATTGGGATCTACCCCTTTACCCTTCAGTAGCAGGATTGGAATTCCAAACTGTATACTTAGGATTCCAGATCCTACTGGATTCAAATCTGTACTGTGACATATATTTAAAATGGCAACTACAGAACTCAATGGGAGGCACTAATAACGACACACACCTTACTTGGTGGTGCCAACAAAACTCCCACAATGCTTTTCTGCACAATGCTTTATATAATGACGCGTGAGTGGTCGCTACAATACTGTATTTTTATTTTCTTATTCTACGTCGATGCTGCTGTTTAAAAAACTCATCCGCAGCTGTGGAAGGTTGGCTGGGCGGCAAAGCATTATGGGATCTGTTCAGGTCAACGGAGACGGATGATGCCTCATATGTAATGTTGAGTTTGCAAGATAATATATATATATATAGTGTTAAATATATTTAGTCAATTCAGTCATTTTATGTTGTTAAAACAAAGTAGTATGTTATAGAATATATGTAGCTTTTCTGGCTATATATGGTTGTGTGATTTAAACCTAGAGCCACTTATTATAATAAAAAAAAATGCAGCTTAGCATGAAGCGTTGACATAAATGAAGAGTTCTCTATGTGGTCCGGCTTATGCTGGCCCTCCTGGAACTGTGACCCACTCCCCCACCATAAGTGGTTTACGGTGTCACACCAGATCAAGCTCCCCATTAGACTCATCTTTATCCACCTTTTGCTCTTTTTTTTTTTGACCAGGGGGGCTAAGCTGTGTGTCGTGAAGACCAAGCGGAAAGAAAAGCATGCAGAAGCTCTGACCCAGGATTACATCATCACACGTAAGTTCAGGGTACTTTTTAAAAATGTTACGACCTCAAGAAATGAAACAGTTTCACATTTAGTAGCTGGTTTTTGAACCCGTCGAGGGCTGACCTTCGACCTGTCTCACACACACTCGTCCGTGAGTGTGTGTGTGTACAGCTGCAGGACACGCCACCGTGCATGCGCTCGCCATGTGTTTCCAATAACATCAGATCACGCTACAGACATCTGCCTACTCGTGACCTCGGGCCACACGCCTTACCTGTCGCGCCGGCACGTCCCCGACACGCCGCCACCATCTCCCCCCCAGCATGGACCCGAGACCACTTCCCCGTAGACCGCATCACGATTGGTGGAGATAGACTCCCCGTCTTTCACGTCGCCCTCGCCGTTATCATGGGATGTCGTCGCCACGCCGACGGGGCGCGACGCCTCCAGACGAGGCGGCGAGTGACGCACTCGACGGCGCCCGATGCTGGAAAATTAGAGGAGAAGCGAAGTGACGCTCCATTGAGAGGGACGAGGGGATCTGTTAACGCTAACCTTTTTGCTTAATGAGGCGAGGAGGAGGAGAAGCAACACTCGCCGAGCGCCTGCACGGAAAATCGCTTCGTCTGACTCTCGACTAAAGTGTCTCCTCGTGAGCGTGAAGACAAACACACTGATCCTCGTCCAGTGAGTCGAGAGAGTGAAGATCAGAGCCATCGCTGGAGCTGAACCTGATGGATGGAGGAGAGTACACAGAGGAGAGTACACAGAGGAGAGTACACAGAGGAGAGTACACAGAGGAGAGTACACAGAGGAGAGTACACAGAGGAGAGTACACAGAGGAGAGTACACAGAGGAGAGTACACAGAGGAGAGTACACAGAGGAGAGTACACAGAGGAGAGTACAACAGAGGGTATAGACGTGTACAGAGGAGAGTACACAGAGGAGAGTTCAGCTGGTTAGTGTGTACAGAGGAGAGTACACAGAGGAGAGTACACAGAGTAGAGTACACAGAGGAGAGTTCAGCTGGTTTGTGTGTACAGGAGAGGGGGGGGGTACACAGAGGAGAGTACAAAGTAGTACAGAGGAGAGTACACAGAGTTAGAGTACAGATGTTTAGTGTGTACAGAGTGAGGTTCGGCGGGGGCCCGGGGGGGCGGGGCGGGGGGGGGGGGGGGGGGGGGGGGGGGGAGAGGGGGGGGGAGAGAGGGAGGAGGGGGGGGGGGGGGGGGGGGGGGGACATTTCAGCTGTTTTTGAGTACACAGAGTAGAGTTCAGCTGTGTTAGTGTGTACAGAGGAGAGTACACAGAGTAGAGTTCAGATGGTTAGTGTGTACAGAGGAGAGTACACAGAGTAGAGTTCCCTTTTTTCCTTTCCCCCCCCCCCGGGGTCCCCCCCCGCGCCCCAGAATGTTTAGTGTGTACAGAGGAGAGTACACAGAGTAGAGTTCAGCTTTACAGAGGAGAGTACACAGAGTAGAGTTCCGATGGTTAGTGTGTACAGAGGAGAGTACACAGAGTAGAGTTCACCTGGTTCGTGTGTACAGAGGAGAGTACACGGAGTAGAGTACACAGAGTAGAGTACACGGAGAGGGGTGCACCGAGTGTGGTTTTGCCGGTTTGTGTGTTGTGTGTTGGGGAGGCGGGTTTTTTTTGGGTCCCGGGGGTTGGGTTGGGGGGGGGGGTTTTTTTTTTGGGGGGTTGCGCCCTCGGTATTGTTTTTTTTTTAAAAAAAACAAAAAGTCATCTTCTCATCACTTCCCTCCATGTTTGTCTGCAGCTCACGCTCTGCCCATGTTCAGAGAAGCCCGGCAGAGAAGTACTCGCAAGCAGCTGGAGAAGGACAGGCTGGACCCCAAGAAGTCCCACAAGCCGGAGCCCCCGGTGTCTGGACCAGGTGGGTTCTGTCAAGAGAGCGTGATGAAGACTTTGCTTTTGTTTTGTTTCTTCCATTTTTTTTAAAGTTTCTATCTTCTTTTAAACTACAGAAGGAGCCGAGATGACATTGTTAAAACATGAGCAAGAAATACTCATTTGTAACCAGCTCGCCCTATAATCTAATTGTACTTACTGACCTTATAAGTCCCTCCCTAGTATTACTCCACGAGTCTCCGTAGTATTACTCCGCAAGGCTAAGAAGTATTACTCCATGATGCTCCCTAGTATAACTCCATGAGGCTAAGAAGTATTACTCCATGATGCTTCTAAGTATTACTCCATGATGCTCCCTAGTATTACTCCATGAGGCTAAGAAGTATTACTCCATGATGCTTCTTAGTATTACTCCATGATGCTCCCTAGTATAACTCCATGAGGCTAAGAAGTATTACTCCATGATGCTTCTTAGTATTACTCCATGAGGCTCCTTAGTATTACTCCATGATGCTCCCTAGTATTACTCCATGAGGCTAAGAAGTATTACTCCATAATGCTCCTTAGTGTTAATCCATGATGCTCCCTAGTATTACTCCATGAGGCTAAAAAGTATTACTCCATGAGGCTCTCTAGTATTACTTAATGAGACTTAGAAGTATTACTCCATGATGCTCCCTAGTATTACTCCATGAGGCTAAGAAGTATTACTCCATGATGCTCCCTAGTATTACTCAATGAGACTTAGAAGTATTACTCCATGATGCTCCCTAGTATTACTCCATGAGGCTAAGGAGTATTACTCCATGATGCTCCCTAGTATTTCTCCATGATAGACCTTAGTATTACTCCATGATAGACCTTAGTATTACTCCATGATAGACCTTAGTATTACTCCATAGGCTAAGAAGTATTACCCTATGATGCTCCCTAATATTACTCCATGAGACTTAGAAGTAATACTCCATGAGGTGTAACCAGATTTACTGAGTAAATAAAGAAGCCTGGAGGCGCAGGTCTGCTACTGCAGCCGCAACAACATAAGGTCTATAATAACCAGGAACAATGACCATGTGGGAGCGAACATGTATCCTCTAGACCACAGCGGTGACGTAGCTCTCCTCACAGAATGGAAGTAGATTCAAGATACATTAAAGAGTATTTCGTGGACAGAGTATCTGTATTTTCAGAGGAAACGATCCTGTAGGTTCACTCGACTTCAGTCCTTGACTCTGGTCCGTGCAGGTCGTGGCGGGCGAGTGGCGGCTCACGGCGGGACCTTGTCGTCGTTCATCGTGAAGAACATCGCTCTGGACATCACGGACGACAGTAACCCGCGCGAGGCCATCCTGCGTCACGCCAAGGAGGCGTCCGAGAACCCGTACTGGATCGCCCCGGCCTACAAGTCGTAAGAGAAAACCTTCTTTCCTGTCCCGTGGTGTCGTGTTGCCGGAGCGTAAGCCGACGCGCCGCTCGTCGTGTCGGGAGCGTCTCGGGTTCCAGTGAATGTTTAAAGAGACCACAGTTTTACAGGTTCGTGTTTAAAGTGCAGTAATGGACGCTTGTAGATGTTATCAGGAGCAGCTCAAGTCTGGAGCTCAAGGAGTCACACTTTTAGTCCTTGGTTTGGGATCTGATGCAAACAAAATCATGTTTTGTTTTTGTTATTTCTGCAACTAATGCTGAAAAATGTATGTATTAACATGTATTTATCATTAGCTAAAATACAGTTTTAAAAAATGTAGCCAAAAATAACCCAGTACTGAGGTCGGAAGTCATGTACACACTAGGGGTGTGTATTGTTAAGAATGTGTTTATACGCATCACAATACAAGCTCAAAGATATGATATATAGTGATAGTGTAGTAACAAGTATATATGTGTAGTATTGTCCAGTACTTGACTCTGGTGTTGTGATAGTGTAGTAACAAGTATATATGTGTAGTATTGTCCAGTACTTGACTCTGGTGTTGTGATAGTGTAGTAACAAGGATATATGTGTAGTATTGTTGAGTACTTGACTCTGGTGTTGTGATAGTGTAGTAACAAGTATACATGTGTAGTATTGTCCAGTACTTGACTCTGGTGTTGTGATAGTGTAGTAACAAGTATATATGTGTAGTATTGTCCAGTACTTGACTCTGGTGTTGTGATAGTGTAGTAACAAGTATATATGTGTAGTATTGTCCAGTACTTGACTCTGGTGTTGTGATAGTGTAGTAACAAGTAAATATGGGTAGTATTGTCCAGTACTTGACTCTGGTGTTGTGATAGTGTAGTAACAAGTATATATGTGTAGTATTGTCCAGTACTTGACTCTGGTGTTGTAGTATTTACAGACCACATGACTCTTGACAAAGTCGTAACTGCTTTCATTTGTATTCAAACCAAAATATGTCCAAACATCAGCTTTAGAAGCTGCTGGACTCACTGTATCCTCTTGTCCTCAGTCATCATTCTGCCTTTAGCTGTGGAGGGCGTAACGACTGCTGCCATCTTGAGGCCAGAAGTTTAATTGCAACACAAAAATGAACAAACCCGAGAGAAAACACAAGAGATGCATCGATCAAACATGAAACGATTGTCATGAGTTTCCTCTTCACGGTTCGTTTCTCCTCCAGAACTCAACCGGTGCCGATGTTCGCCGAGGAGTCGGACGAGGACGAGGAGGCGGAGAAAGAGCCGGAGTGGAAGAAGAGGAAGATCTGATCCTTCGCTTTCGTGGAGTCGAGGTCGGACGTCTCAACACAAATTACAGTTTCTGTCAAAAACTTTTCATCGCCGCAGTTAAATAACGACAAACTTTCCCCTTCAGGAGTAATTATGTGCAGCCATGTGTGCGAGGAGCGGATACACACATGCACACACAGACACACACACACACACACACACACACACACACACTCATCGTGAAACTATGTTGCTGCTACGCTCAGTGAACATCGTGAGACACCAGGAAGTTCTTTTCCCACTTTTTTTTACTTGAGTTTCTGCCAAATATCAAGTCTTTCTTGTCATTAGTTTTAATGAAAATAGGTTTTTAATCTGGTTCTAATCAAACGTGTAAAAACTTCATAATAAAATCAACTGTATATCTTTTCCTTTAATGAAGTATTTGATGTTTGTTGTCGCGCAAAATAAACTGAATGAAATCTGAGATGTTTTTCAAAAATTGTCGGTTTCTCTTCACAAAATATGTTGTTTTTTAAACGAGTTCTCATTGAAGATTCTGGTTCAAATCCAGCCGTGAGTGCAGTGTGTTCTGTGTGGGTTTCCTCCAGGTACTCCGGGTACTCCGGGTTCCTCCATCAGTCCAGAGCTTGTGAGTAAATGTTTGACTTTTTACTCCCAGTTTCTTCTCGAGCGAGTAAATCAAAGCAACATGGATTCTCTGTCGATTTTTTTCGTCTCGAATTCCTTCAAAAACTCTGTTCAGTGTCAGAAGACGTTGGTTCTGCAGACGTTTGTCTTCGTAGACGATCCTGAGAATCATGTGGCGAAAAAAAACACAAAATGTGTGAGTTTTGAGCTGAAAAACCCTGAAGAAGCCATTGTTTTGTTTTAGTTGTATTTTTAAGAATCTATATTGTACTTTTACACGAACGTCTTCTTTGAACCGAACACACTTTACTCTTTATATCGAGGCAGAAAATTAAAACAACAAAATCATTGTTAAACATTTTTCTTCCGAAAAAAGATGGAAAAACACTTAATTTAAAGTAAGTAAGTAAGTAAGTAATATTTATTTATATAGCGCTTTTCGAGACCAGGGTCACAAAGCGCTTAGACAATCAAAACAATACTCAAAAAAGTATACATACTTTAAAGATCAAGATAATACTGAGAACAACACAGGAGTTCGAGAAAATCAAGGAAAAGCCTGAACAAATAGAAACGTCTTAAGGTGTTTCTTAAAGGAGTCAGTAGATCCATCAAGAGCAAAGAGAGAGAAGATCTAAAGTTACAGTATTCACGTCACAAATACACACTATTCTCTGGAGATGAAACTTCTTACTTCTGCCTCCACATGAATCCACTCGACGTCCACGAGTCTCTCTTAGTCTTCACGACCTTTGATTTGACCTCTGACCTCTTCTTATCCGAAGCTCTAAATCTATGCTTTTCAAGCACGAGTGTCTCAAGTTCCCTCGGAGTTCAGTTTGTGACGCAAGAATAGATGTAAACGAGTTTAGAGAAAATGAAACTTTAATTGAAAAATCAATTAGATAAAGTGACACAGACACTGATCTAGTTTCTTTTATTTGACTAAATACTGAACTCACCTGCGTGTTTTTTGGACAAAAGAAACATTAAGCTTCGTAGTATTAAAACCTCGCTGAGTATTACTACAGAGCCTCGGGTGCAGCTTCAAAGTTTACCAAAGTATACTTATAGATATAGTTTTTAAGTCGTACTAAAACCTTTTTTCGATCGTTGTGAACCACATTTAGCTGAAGGTCAGTTCGACCAGGATTTAATACACACAGTGAACTGTTAGATTTGAAGAAAGTCCTAAACATACAGTAAACAACATGTATTTAACTTCCTGATTCATTCATCTCCAGGTTATTATCGAACGATCTGGACCTAAAATGATATAATACCCAACTACCCTCATTTTCTACTCACCCTCATGCCGAGAAAATATCAAGTATCCATACTTGCTTGTCCGTCTCTTGGATTGAAGCCTTGGCACGAGAAGAATTGTTCATAAAAAAAAAAGTCTAAATTTTACGCTCGTTTGTGGCAGAGGTTTTGAACGGTTGCACGTCATATAAACCGAAGTACTCTGGGTAAATATCGCGAGCGTTTCCAGTGTAGACGGTTCTTCGAGCCAAGAGCGTCGTTACAGAAGAGCAGTATATTTGGATGTTTTTAAGTGTCTTTTTGGACGAAGATGAAGACGAAGACAACTGAGCTCCAGTCGCTACATTAAAATGAACAAACATTTTTTGTCTATAACTCTAAAAAGAACAGATTACTGTGAAAAGAATCCAACAATAGTAGAGTAGAAAATTAGTGAAGTTTTGGGTGAACTTTCACGTTACTATATGAAAACATTTCAAACATATTTTAGTTTTACTTGTTTCTATCCTCGTGTTTTTTCATTCATTCAACTCAAAACTTTTTTCACGACATCAAAAACTTCTCCGTCTAGTTTAATTTAAAAACGTCTGTTCAGATGGTTTGAGTCTCAAGAGTCTAAACTGAACTAACATCCTTCAGTACATTAAATGAGCGTGAAAATGTATTTGGGATTTAAACAAATACACGACTATTGAAGGAAAGTCTTGGAAGAAAAACATGTGACAGATTTGAAAACTGTTTTTTTTTCCGAAGACGCCTCCGAGCTCGCCGTCGATCCTTGTCGCCCGGTTCTGGAAGCGGCGTCTTCGGGCACGACGGAAACATTCCAGAACCCGGTGGAACTTCTCTGCCAACTGTCTTTACTGGACTCTGTCGACGTGCTGTCCAAGAATGCCAAGCACTCGACTGGAGAACCTTTTCATTTTCCATGATGTCCTTCAAACCAATGACGACTGAGACGCGTCTAGTTTAGTAGAAACAAGTTTTTATTCTGTAAAAAGTTATAAAATGAATATTGTACAAAAATAAATTTCGCAGAGAGAGAGAGCTTTGGTTCTGTAACACGCGACGCCATTGGTTGCTTGAGTTCCCACGAACGGAGCCTGAACGCTGAGCATTCCTTCACTTTCTGTTTGTGTCCAGATGAATTGTCGAGTTCTTCGCACCTCAGCTCGTGAGACGCTCCCGAGGCTTCTGGGAAGTCTCCCGACTGCACATTCTCATCTGGAAAGGCTTACGCATGAATCGGTTGTAAAGATGATCCAATTGATGAGGTATGCTCCGATAAAAGCCGGCGTTTCTGTCGAGCGTTTGGCCTGAATTCATGTCGAGGCTGTGGATTTGTTCTGTGTTGCTGGGATTACGGTGTAAAGCTGGTTGTCGGGGGGGCCACGGATACCTTTGGTCCCTAATCCGTGTTCACGTGGAGACCTGAACGTCTGTCTTTTGTTCCACCTCAACGTCGTCTCGTCCGCGGCGACGCAGGTTTTAAAAGCGTCTTCTCTCGTCGAGGAAGACGATGTTTTATCTCCAGGTATTCGGAGAAACTCGTCCAAACACGTGAACAAAACATGGAAAAATGTCAAGTGTCTCCACCGCAGACACTTCGGGCTTTTGTCAGTCGCCTTCGCGTGACTGTTTTTCCGACGTCTCGATGGAATGATGATGTAAGTCGGATTAGTTTACTAGTGATGGTCGAAGGAGCTGAAGATGGAGCGACAATAAAAAGCTGTGACTCGATTCCAGATCTAGTAAAACAAAGTCGTGATAAGACGACGTCCTCTCGACCCCAGGACTTTGTTTTATGGGTTTATTTGTCCAGAGCTGGGACAGGAAGGAGCTTTAATACATGTTGATATGTAGAATACTTTAAGTTCAACCAATTATAAGGTATTTCAACCACAGAACTTATTGGTGGAAACTGATCACCGCACCCTGGAGCCTGACCATGAATAGATCTGAAAGTAAGAACCAGAATTTTAAAATGATCCTGAAAGAAACTGGCAGCCAGTGAAGAGTTTGAAGGAGAAATGTGAGTTCTTCTACTAGAGCAGCCAGTGAAGAGTTTGAAGGAGAAATGTGAGTTCTTCTACTAGAGCAGCCAGTGAAGAGTTTGAAGGAGAAATGTGAGTTCTTCTACTAGAGCAGCCAGTGAAGAGTTTGAAGGAGAAATGTGAGTTCTTCTACTAGAGCAGCCAGTGAAGAGTTTGAAGGAGAAATGTGAGTTCTTCTACTAGAGAGAGTGAAGAGTTGAAGGAGAAAGTGAGTTCTTCTACTAGAGCGGCCAGTGAAGAGTTTGAAGGAGAAATTGAGTTCTTCTACTAGAGAGCCAGTAAGAGTTTGAAGGAGAAATGTGAGTTCTTCTACTAGAGCAACCAGTGAAGAGTTTGAAGGAGAAATGTGAGTTCTTCTACTAGAGCTGCTCAGAATTCTGGCTGCAGAGTTTTGTATCGTCTTGAAAAAGCGATACTAATACTAATTAGTTACTTATGGTGCTAAAACACAGTGAACTCCCATGATGCCTTTCTACACACTGATCTATTTAGTGACAGATGATTGGTCGCTACAATACTGTATTTAAAATCTATGTCTATAGTGTCAAAAGTCACCCACAGCTGTTGACTGGGCGGCAAAGCATTACGGGAGCTCTTCGGGTCACCGTCACTGAGAGGTTTGTGTGGCGACGCCTCAAATGAAATGTTCAATGAGATGCTTTGAATTTAGGTGGAAAATTAAACGGTCACTACTCTGTGGATTTGGTTTATCGCGGAGTTGTCAAGACTTAACTCTCGCTATAAACCAGGAGACACTTGATCTCGAAGCTGCTGCACAAGCTAACAGTCCCGGCGTCGTGTTTTCAATATTTATTTTGTGAAATCGTTAAACGACCGAGCTTGAAGTGGATCAAAGTAAAACGATCTACGTGGACGGACCTTGAATCAGACTCGGGGTCTCAGGAGGTTCAAGGATTCTCTTGGTCTGACCTCGTTTCTACTTCAACTCTCACTGAAGACTCCGCTGATCCAATGATGCTAACGATCTTTTCTGCTCCATCAATGATTTCCTTTCACTCGGGAAAAGGATGGTTTTACTTTTGGCTTCTTTTAAAATATCAACAACTCCAGCAGATCTATTTATAGCGACTCGAGTCGCTCGACGACAACCGAGAGATTCGGTTTCACTTCCAAGTCATTGCATCATCGTGATCGAAGACGGGATTTTCAACGTTTTCTTCAGCCGCGAAATGTGTTCGATTCGATGCTAAAGCGTAGCCGCGGCTAGCTTGAACTACCAGGATTGAACTTGTGTTTTGAGCAGAAAAGTTTTGTCGGCGGCAACAAAAGTCTGGTTTGTTGTGTTGTTTAAAAAAAAAGGGGGATGTTTGTGTCGCTGAAGGACGAGAGAGAAAAGAGGTGTAAGAGCTGCCGCTGGTGTCGGAGCCTTTGCTCAGAGTTGGTGTCGGGCCAGGACGAGGGTTCGGGTAACGAATGCTGATGGACTGAGATTCCAGCGGCTTCGGTGCTTCGGTGACTCGAGGGATGGATCCGAGCGGGGTCGAGGCCCACGCGTCGGAGGTTTGACTCGCGACCGTGACGGTTCTGGTCCTTTTGTCTGAAGCTCCGTGAGGTTCGAAGAAGCAAAGAGTCTCTCGGTAAACATACGATGAGATGTCGTCGAGTGTGACCAGAGATTCATCCGGTCGACGTGGTCACATGACGGGCTTTGACCAAAGCAAACAAAGCAAAGTAGAAAAACAACAAGTCAGGAAAGAAAGAAAGAAAACAAAAACAGCCGCTCGTGAAATAATCCAAAACAAAGGAAAAACATGCTTTGGTCCTTTTTTTCCCTCGCGTCTCCGGGTCGGCGCCGACAGACGAGCGAGATATCGTGGCTACGTTCGCACCGACGTCAACAATGAAAGCCTTTCACGACGAGACAATACTTTGATTGGAGCGTCGACAGCAGATCGTCACGGAAACGTTCGACGTCACGGAAAAGAAGACGAGACGTTTCCAACGAAATCAACCGACGACTCGAAAGTAAGTTTGTTCTCCTTGTTTGGTTTTCGTCAACAAAACGTTTTTTCAAAAAACACTCTCCTAAAAACTCACAAGAATTAGTTCGATCCTATTCGTCGGATCGTTGGCGTGTCTCTATTGGAAGTCGTGAACAAATATCAATAACTTCTACTTAAAACTTTAACTTTACCGTCGGAAACCGAGTCAATCTTTTTCTCCTACAATGACTTTTCAAACGTTCTGGGATCAACTGGTAGGACTGGTCATTGGGCGGGAAATATTTAATGGGATTGGACGAATATTGAACATAAAAAAGTTGTATCGGGCCAAACCGATAACGAATATATTTGACGATATCTTTTTTACTAGGGCTGCACAATATATCGAAAGAATATCGATATGCATATGGAAAACATTTGATAATTTATCATTTTTATTGTATAAATCAAGCATATCTTAAATACACACTTCGACCAATCAGTGTCACGTTCTGTAAAGTTGTCAATTTGTACTTCTATGTCTCGTTGTTGTTTACGTCTCCGTCCGTCTGTGAACTGTGCGGCGCAGCTTGTTAGGCTCGGTATAGACACGGAAGTTTTATAAGAATTTGGTTGTGATATTTTTTTCTACGATCATGTCGACACTGAAGCGCGGAAATGAACAAAAGGTAAATATCGCCTACAGTACTCGCATTAATACATTTTCAGGTGAAAGAAAAAATATTGCATTAATATCGATATCGCACTTATTTCCAATATCGTGCAGCACTATTTTTTACCAACTTCACGAAAATAACCACCAGCCCCTTGTATTTGCTACATTTAACACGCTTGCACGACTCCATGATGCGATTTTGTCGTAGTCGTAGGCGTGTGGTACACGTGTTCATTGGAGAAGAAAAAGTATTTAGAAGAAAATAAGCCTGTGATGAACTTGGAAAATCTTTTGTCATGAAGTTATTATCTGGACGCGTTTCCTCAATTTAATGGATAATTGAATATTTAAACAATCTTAAATAATCTATAAAGTTTGTGACATTTTTTTCTCTTTCACGTCAATATTTTCCACAAACGTCTGTGCAAACGTAGCCACTTCATCTCCAAAGAAACGACAGAAACCTCCAGAAAAAACGTGTCGAGCGACTTCCTGGACAAAAGATTTCAAATAAATAAAAAAAAATGGACTGAAATAAATAACAATAAGTTAATTCCATCTTAATAAATATACCTCTTACACACATGTGTATATATATATATATATCTATAAGGTTATATGGGTACATCTGTCGAACCAGGATCGTCTCAAATATCCAGAGTTTCTCCTCAAAACGTCTCCGTGGATCTGGAGTTTGAAGAGAAGATCTCGATGGAAGAGTCTCGCTCCAGGAAATGTAACAGTATTTAGTCTGTGTTCGAAGACCGGGTCCAGAATACGCAGCCTTTAGTCCGTGTTGGAGGACCGGGTCCCTCAGACGCAGCCTTTAGTCTGTCTTCGAGGACCGGGTCCCTCAGGCGCAGTCTTTAGTCCATGTTCGAGGACCAGGTCCCTCAGACGCAGCCTTTAGTCTCGTGTTGGAGGCCCGGGTCCCTCAGACGCAGTCTTTAGTCCGTGTTCGAGGACCAGGTCCCTCAGACGCAGCCTTTAGTCCGTGTTCGAGGACCGGGTCCCTCAGACGCAGTCTTTAGTCCGTGTTCGAGGACCGGGTCCCTCTGACGCAGTCTTTAGTCCGTGTTCGAGGACCAGGTCCCTCAGACGCAGTCTTTAGTCCGTGCGTGTCCCTCAGACGCAGCTTCTCGAGGCCCGGGTCCCTCAGACGCAGCCTTTAGTCTTGTCTTCGAGGCCCGGGTCCGTCAGACGCAGGCGCACCGTCGCGCCGAGTGTTTCTTCAGCGTGTGATAGACCACGTTGTCGTCCAGGAAGGACAGGTCGTCGTCGAAGGCGACGGGTCGGCAGCAGGTGCGCGACGGCTTGTCCTTCACCAGCTTCCTGTTGTGCGTCAGGTTGTTGAGGATCTTGTCGTAGTTGGTCTCGGCCTCGGCGCAGGGGCCGCTGCAGTAGCGGAAGATCAGCTCCTCCTTGGTCTGGTAGCCCAGACCCAGGTCCGTGACGTTGAGGTGGACCTCCTTCAGGAGGCACCCGCGGCTCTGCACCGATATCCTGTCCCGGCCTCGGCCCCCTTTCCTCCGACTCCGCCTCTTGTCGCCGCGACCTCTGACCTCTCCCCTGGAGTCCCTGGTGTTTGCTGCTCCTCCTCTCTGACGCTGCTCTCGCCGGCCCTTGGAGTGACCGCCGGTCTCGGACGACCTCTTGAGTCGTCCGATGGTGGCCTCGATGAAATCCATCACGTCTTCGAACTGCTCTGGATACGGAGCCGCCATGTCGTCTGGAGGACGGAGAGAGAGTTGTGAGTCCAGGATCTCAGACGTTCTTCAGGAGAACAATGAGAACCTGATGTAAACATTCAATGTCTACTCTACTGAGAACCTGAAGTAAACATTCAATGTCTACTGAGAACCTGAAGTAAACATTCGATGTCTACTGAGAACCTGAAGTAAACATTCGATGTCTACTGAGAACCTGAAGTAAACATTCGATGTCTACTCTACTGAGAACCTGAAGTAAACATTCAATGTCTACTCTACTGAGAACCTGAAGTAAACATTCAATGTCTACTCTACTGAGAACCTGAAGTAAACATTCAATGTCTACTGAGAACCTGAAGTAAACATTCGATGTCTACTCTAATGAGAACCTGAAGTAAACATTCGATGTCTACTGAGAACCTGAAGTAAACATTCGATGTCTACTCTTACTGAGAACCTGAAGTAAACATTCAATGTCTACGAGACCTGAAATTCAATGTCTACTGAGAACCTGAAGTAAACATTCGATGTCTACTGAGAACCTGAAGTAAACATTCGATGTCTACTGAGAACCTGAAGTAAACATTCAATGTCTACTCTACTGAGAACCTGAAGTAAACATTCGATGTCTACTCTACTGAGAACCTGAAGTAAACATTCAATGTCTACTACTGTCATGTCTACTGAGAACCTGAAGTAAACATTCGATGTCTACTGAGAACCTGAAGTAAACATTCGATGTCTACTCTACTGAGAACCTGAAGTAAACATTCGATGTCTACTGAGAACCTGAAGTAAACATTCGATGTCTACTGAGAACCTGAAGTAAACATTCGATGTCTACTGAGAACCTGAAGTAAACATTCGATGTCTACTGAGAACCTGAAGTAAATATTCGATGTCTACGCTACTGAGAACCTGAAGTAAACATTCAATGTACCTACATTTGTTGAGAACCTGAAGTAAACATTCGATGTCTACTGAGAACCTGAAGTAAACATTCGATGTCTACTGAGAACCTGAAGTAAACATTCGATGTCTACTCTACTGAGAACCTGAAGTAAACATTCGATGTCTACTGAGAACCTGAAGTAAACATTCGATGTCTACTCTACTGAGAACCTGAAGTAAACATTCGATGTCTACTCTACTGAGAACCTGAAGTAAACATTCGATGTCTACTCTACTGAGAACCTGAAGTAAACATTCGATGTCTACTGAGAACCTGAAGTAAACATTTGATGTCTACTCTACTGAGAACCTGAAGTAAACATCTGTCTATCTCTACTGAGAACCTGAAGTAAACATTCCATGTCTACTCTACTGAGAACCTGAAGTAAACATTCCATGTCTACTCTACTGAGAACCTGAAGTAACGATGTCAAGTCTACTTTGTGTCCCAGAGATGGAAGAATCCTCGTCCACATCAAAGAACTACAAGTCATTGTCCATAAAACACGACACTTTGATTCCAAAAAGGTTTGATGACTTTGATCTTTGGTGACGCCTGTGAAATAGTCACTGATGTATTTTTAAACATTATTTACTTCACGTTTTCTCACTGTTTTCATCAGAAAGTGTTTTTATGGCTCAACTCTATAACAAAGGTGTACAAATTTCACACAGACAGATTTGCATGAAATCTTTCATTTACATACTGTATTTTCGGCACTATTAGGTTTCACTGGATTAAAAGGCGCACCTTCAATGAAAGGCATATTTTAGAAGTGTTTTCATAAATAGTTTGCACTGGATTATAAGGCGCATAGAATAAAAGATACAAACGTTTGACTGGGGTTGTGTTATCATCCACTAGATAAAGCTGAGCTAAAGGGAACGTCAACAAAACAGTCAGATAAAGTCAAACTTTATTAAGCGTTCTGACAACTCTGTTCCCTGCCATGGTAACGATGTTCAAATGATGTTTAAAAGTCTTCAAGCAGCAGCGCGTGAGACTGGTGTTGAGCAGCAGTTAAGTTGAGCGCAAGACATGTTGAACGTGCCTGTATGACTGGTTGAGTAGCAGAGGGAATTTGAGTGTACAACAACCAAGACACACTCGCTCAAACTGGTGGCAGTAATCTCACTCCATAGCCGTCCGCCATGATGTGACATGCGTCTCCATCCATCCATCCATCCATCCATCCATCCATCCATCCATCCATCCATCCATCCATCCATCCATCCATCCATCCATCCATCCATCCATCCATCCATCCATCCATCCATCCATCCATCCATCCATCCATCCATCCATCCATCCATCCATCCATCCATCCATCCATCCATCCATCCATCCATCAACACCACCACCACCAACCCCCCCTTTTTCACCTTTTTTTTTTCCCTCTTTTTGGAATTTTTTTTTTTTTTTTTTTTTTTTTTTTTTTTTTTAAGAATAATAATGTCAGGTTGAAGTGGATTAAAGACGTAAAAAAGTAAAAGTTGTTATTTTTAATTTTCATTCAAAATATGGATGAATTCTCTCTTTTTTTTACTTATTATATTAATGTTACTTGTGACAGAGTTTAGTTTTTGCTTTTTTCTTGTCAATAAAAATATTTCTTGAAATGTTGGCGTTAAAGAGTTAAACATATGACGACCCTGGAGATAATATATACTATATATAAATATTTAATAGTACAACACATGCAGGAGAACCTGTTTTTTCAGATACTATAGATGATATATCTATATACGTATAGATGAGTTCTTTCAGAGAAGAACTCGTCGTAGAACAACATGAATAAATGACATGATTTTAAATGAAAGGATGAGTTGAGATGCAAAGGAGGTGAAGAGTTTAACAGAAAGAATGTGAACCAGAACCAGAACCGTCGGACCGTGGATCAGAGCGTGAGAGTCGCACCTGTGGAGGTTCACGACAGGTGGAGAAGAACATGACGTTATACGATCCTTGAGGATGACGCGCCGGTGTCTGGTTCTGTCGGTCGGAGATTCTGCGGCTCAGTAACCGGGTCTTCATTGACCCGTGAGTCACGAAGTCTCGTCTGAGCTGCTGGTCCAGAACCACGAGTGTCACGAGCGCTAAAGAGTTCTAGATTCAAAGCTTCTTCTTCCGTCCGAGGAATGCAGTCGCTCGTCCAAACCTCCATCTTCTGTTCCTGGTTCTGAGGTCGAGCGAGGGCGTGAGCGGGAGAACGAGGGTCGACCGGTGTTTTGTCAAGAGCGTAAACAAAGTAGTTTTGACTTACGGTAAAAGCCGGACCAGAACAATGACCCGTTATTTGACCTCGGGACCGACGACGTTTAAAACTCAAACGTGAATATGAAGCCGAGAGTCTCGAGTCCAGATCTGTAAACGTTCAAGATCCTTTGACACGATCGTCTGAAGTCTGGAAACAATGAGGCGACAATGTTGCTGCCAAATGAATCAATTACTCCAGTTACACATGTGTGTGTGTGTGTGTGTGTGTGTAGACGGGTGTGTGTGTTTGCAGAGGTGTGTGTTTACAGAGGTGTGTGAAGTCTGGCAGGTGGAGCTGTGGTCGACGCGGCGTCTCTATTGCACCGACACCCGACTCTCTTCTCCGACTCGATACCTGTTCCCTCGACACCTGATCCCACAGGTGATCGTTGCTGGTGTCGTGTGTCGAACCATCGACTTTAAACACACCTTTGATTTCATAGTATTATGTTTTCAACAAGTGGTGATGAAACCAGCGATATGATAGTCAAACGACGTGTAATGATAGTGTAGTAACAAGTATATATGTGTAGTATTGTCCAGTACTTGACTCTGGTGTTGTGATAGTGTAGTAACAAGTATATATGTGTAGTATTGTCCAGTACTTGACTCTGGTGTTGTGATAGTGTAGTAACAAGTATATATGTGTGCTGTAGGGAGTATTGTCCAGTACTTGACTCTGGTGTTGTGATAGTGTAGTAACAAGTATATATGTGTAGTATTGTCCAGTACTTGACTCTGGTGTTGTGATAGTGTAGTAACAAGTATATATGTGTAGTATTGTCCAGTACTTGACTCTGGTGTTGTGATAGTGTAGTAACAAGGATATATGTGTAGTATTGTCCAGTACTTGACTCTGGTGTTGTGATAGTGTAGTAACAAGTATATATGTGTAGTATTGTCCAGTACTTGACTCTGGTGTTGTGATAGTGTAGTAACAAGTATATATGTGTAGTATTGTCCAGTACTTGACTCTGGTGTTGTGATAGTGTAGTAACTAGTATATATATGTGTAGTATTGTCCAGTACTTGACTCTGGTGTTGTAGTATTTACAGACCACATGAAGTCATAACTACTTTCATTTGTTTACAAATCAAAATATGTCCAAACATCAGCATTAAAAGCTGCTGGACTAACTGTATCCTCTTGTCCTCAGTCATCAATCTACCTTTAGCTGTGGAGGACATAACGACTGCTGCCATCTAGAGGCCAGAAGTTTTTATAGTAACACAAATATGAACAAACCCAGTGAATGTTTTCATGTAAGTTGTAAAAATTAAAATACACTTTAAATACACTTGATCAAAATATTAAAGTACAATGGTAGAAATAAAATATGATCTGAAAGCCAAAAATAAACAAATTAATAAATATATACAATATCGTAAAAAAAAGTATTGAGATATATCACTGTACTGATATTTTTCTCACACCTCTACCGGTGAGCTTTCCAGTGACTCCCCTTCCTCTCTCCCTGTGTAACACACTGACCCAGAATAGTATTAAATATCTCGGCTCAAAATGCGTCGATTTGATTCATCTGCCAGTTGATGGCAGAAAATAAGAAACGACATCAGAAACGCTCGGTTTGTTGCTTCGACGAGTCATGGGTTCAATCCCAGCTCTGGATACCATTGTGTCGTCGTGTCCTTGAGCAAGACGTGTATCCTCCTGCTGAGCTTTCACACTCTGCGTCGCAGCCTACTGCCGCCAGTGTGTGACTTTGTATGAAAAGTTGTGAGTCGCTCTGGACAAAATTATTTGTTGAATTTAAACAAGAGTATTTTTCTTTAATACTTGGATTTTTGGTTTTGAACTAGAAATACTTTACTTTTTGTGATGTTTCTGCTTCTTATAAAAATGCTTTTTTTAAAGAGAACTTTGATAGTTTTAGTGTTTAAGAAAAAAACTTATTAAACTTATTTCTCAACAAGAAAACTTAACTTGAACTTAAGTTTTTTCTGATTATTATTATTTTTAAATTTTCTTCTCATTTAAACAATTAAAACAAATGTTTTAAGTCATTGTGTCGTTTAGAAACAAAACTGTAGAGTTTTTGTTGTATGTTTCTAACCCGAGGATTATTCAGGTTCAAGGACTCGGCAGGATTCGAACCCCAGACCTCGTGTAGAGACTTCGTGAACCGTTTCATTAAATAATGATGTTTATCTCCAACTTTCTCGTGTTTTCCTGACAAATCTCTTCGTAAGTGAACCGGCGACGAGTCGCAGCATCTGAAGCAACAACTACACAACTACACAACAACTACACAACGACACAACGGTGACGACAAACTTAGGAAACCCTTCTCCTCCTGGTGAGTCACTGATCGAGTCACTGATCGAGTCACTGACGCCACAAACATTCGCCTCAAATGTTCCGTTCCTTATGCAGCGTCTTCCAAACAGAAACATTCCTGCCAGACTCTCATAAACACTCGACGTTCTGTGAGAAAGTCTTTCAGGCCGAGGAAGATAAAGAAGGCATTAGAATCTTCCTGAGATAAGATAAGATAAGATATCAGAGGATTCTTCACCCGCGGCTCAGATAAGATCCGTCGTCTGAAGGTTAAAGAACTTGGATCCGAGACGAGTTACGTGTTTTATTAGAAGTGTTTGAAAATATCCAAACACTGAAGTATTTTAATCATGATACTGTGTCCGGATGATCAATATTTATATTCTTCTTCACATAATATTATTGGATGGTATATATTTCAATAAATTAAGATACGATCAAATATTTTTTCTTTTTTTATAATTTTTGTTATTATTAAAAATGTACATTTAAATATTCACTGCGTTTGGTTACAATTAAAACTTCTGGCCTCTAGATGGAAACAGTCGTTACGTACTCCGCAACTAAAGGAAGAGTTGAATCCCAGTGATGACTGAGGACAAGAGGATACAGTGATGACTGAGGACAGGAGGATACAGTGAGTCCAGCAGCTTTTAAAGCTGATGTTTGGACATATTTTGGTTTGAAAACAAATGAAAGTAGTTACGACTTTGTCAAGAGTCATGTGGTCTGTAAATACTACAACACCAGAGTACTCTACAATACTACACATATATCGTTGTTACTCCACTATCACAACACCAGAGTCAAGTACTCGACAATACTACACATAGATCCTTGTTACTACAGTATCACAACACCAGAGTCAAGTACTGGACAATACTACACATATATACTTGTTACTACACTATCACAATACCAGAGTCAAGTACTGGACAATACTACACATTTATACTTGTTACTACACTATCACAACACCAGAGTCAAGTACTGGACAATACTACACATATATACTTGTTACTACACTATCACTTTATATCGCTGTATTTCGTATCCTTGTATCGTGATACATATCTACAAACTCTACACTAATATTTATATGTGTAGAACCTTTTCTTATTATCTTACTCATGTGTTTGTCTTGTTATATATTTCTTTGTAACACTAAACACAAGACAGAAAAATATAGAATTTAGAACATTTACTTGTGAGTTATTGTCATATATTATTTTTGTGGCCCTTTGACTTTATCAATGTGGCCCCGTGAGGAAGTACTTGATCTACTCCATTGATCAACTCCAATAATCTACTCCACTGATCTACTCCATGGATCTACTGCGTTGATCTACTACGTTGATCTACTCCATTGATCTACTCCCTTGATCTACTCCACTGATCTACTCCACTGATCTACTGCGTTGATCTACTGCGTTGATCTACTCCACTGATCTACTCCACTGATCTACTCCACTGATCTACTGCGTTGATCTACTGCGTTGATCTACTCCACTGATCTACTCCACTGATCTACTCCACTGATCTACTGCGTTGATCTACTGCGTTGATCTACTCCACTGATCTACTCCATGGATCTACTCCGTTGATCTACTCCATTGATCTACTCCATGGATCTACTGCGTTGATCTACTCCACTGATCTACTCCAATAATCTACTCCATGGATCTACTCCACTGATCTACTCCACTGATCTACTCCATGGATCTACTCCAATAATCTACTCCATTGATCTACTCCATTGATCTACTCCATTAATCTACTTCATTGATCTACTCCATTGATCTACTCTATTGATCTACTCCATTATCGACTCCATTGATCTACTCCAATAATCTACTTCATTGATCTACTCCCTTGATCTACTCCGTTGATCTACTCCATGGATCTACTCCATGGATCTACTCTCTTGATCTCCTCATGGATCTACTCCGTTAATCTACTCCACTGATCTACTCCATATACTGTGTCCTCTGCGTGACCTTGTGTGTCTCCATCTGCTCACCTGGGTCTTGCAGGGACGTCTCCTGCAGACTGAGGTCCTGAAGCGTCTCGTCCTCCACAGACTCAGAATCACTGGAGAAGAAGCTCTTGTTGTGACGTTTCAGGGACAGAGGCCTCGAGGCTACAGAGCTCAGGAGCAACAAACACATGGCAGCGACATCCCATAACTTCATCTTAGACTCAGTTCCTGTGAAGAAACCTGTGGGAAGAAGGACACGTCAGTGAGGGTCATTATATTATTATTATTATTTCTATTACTATTATATTATTATTATTACTATTATTACTATTATTATTATTTCTATTATTGTTATTATTATTATTATTATTATTATTATTATTATATTAATTATATTATAATTATTATTTATATTACTATTATAATAATTGTTATTACTCTTATTATTTTGTTTATTATTATTACTATTATTAATATATTATTATTATTATTATTATTACTATTATTATTATTATATCATTACTATTATTATTATTACTATTGTTCTATTATTATTATTATTACTATTATATTATTATTATTTCATTAAAAACTTTAGATTAATGACATTTTTCACAAACATTTCATTTTATTTAGTTATTTAATACAAGTTTATAACATTCTTTTCATTTTTAGATGCTTTTTTGTTTTCACGATTAAACATATTTATCATAATTATACGTTCAATTATAGTTGAAAATTGTTTGATTAAAGTTGAAAATTGTTTGATTAAAGTTGAAAATTGTTTGATTAAAGTTGAAAATTGTTTGATTAAAGTTGAAAATTGTTTGATTAAAGTTGAAAATTGTTTGATTAAAGTTGAAAATTGTTTGATTAAAGTTGAAAATTGTTCAATTAAAGTTGAAAATTGTTTGATTAAAGTTAAAACGAATATGTTCATGACGTATAAAAACAAAAACAATAAATATTTTAACAAACGTGAACAACTTTAAAATAAAAATCTACTGAAAGTGACGTAAAGAACGAGATGAGATTGAAGGTTAGTTCCGATGTAGTGATGTTTCTGCTCATCAACAATAAAACCACACAATCATCTACACAATCATCTACACAATCATCTTCAAAATCATCTACACAATCATCTACACAATCATCTTCAAAATCATCTACACAATCATCTACACAACCATCTACACAATCATCTACACAATCATCTTCAAAATCATCTACACAATCATCTACACAACCATCTACACAATCATCTACACAACCATCTACACAATCATCTACACAACCATCTACACAATCATCTACACAACCATCTACACAATCATCTACACAACCATCTACACAATCATCTACACAATCATCTACACAACCATCTACACAACCATCTACACAACCATCTACACAATCATCTACACAATCATCTACACAAACATAAATGTTGACAAACACTAGATCCTGGATGTTTGTGTTTATTTATCTTCTTGTAATGACGACACGAAGCTTTAGTCTCTGAAGATAAAAATGTTTTAAACATTCAACTCTTTTCATGTGAGTCACGTGACTGATGTTCAGTCTGAACCTTCACAGGAAATACTGGGTCAGTACCGGGCTCACAGTTCTGGGTCAGTACTGGACTCACAGCTCTGGGTCAGTACCGGACTCACAGTTCTGGGTCAGTACGCTAGTTAGTTCTGGGTCAGTACTGGACTCACAGCTCTGGGTCAGTACCGGACTCACAGTTCTGGGTCAGTACTGGACTCACAGCTCTGGGTCAGTACTGGACTCACAGTTCTGGGTCAGTACTGGGCTCACAGTTCTGGGTCAATACTGGGCTCACAGTTCTGGGTCAGTACTGGGCTCACAGCTCTGGGTCAGTACTGGACTCACAGCTCTGGGTCAGTACCGGGCTCACAGTTCTGGGTCAGTACTGGACTCACAGTCTGACCTCACAGTTCTGGGTCAGTACCGGGCTCACAGTTCTGGGTCAGTACCGGGCTCACAGTTCTGGGTCAGTACCGGACTCACAGCTCTGGGTCAGTACTGGACTCACAGTTCTGGGTCAGTACTGGACTCACAGCTCTGGGTCAGTACTGGACTCACAGCTCTGGGTCAGTACTGGACTCACAGCTCTGGGTCAGTACTGGACTCACAGCTCTGGGTCAGTACTGGACTCACAGCTCTGGGTCAGTACTGGACTCACATCGGGTCATACCGGCTCACAGTTCTGGGTCAGACCGGACGTCTGGGTCAGTACTGGACTCACAGCTCTGGGTCAGTACTGGACTCACAGCTCTGGGTCAGTACTGGACTCACAGCTCTGGGTCAGTACTGGACTCACAGCTCTGGGTCAGTACTGGACTCACAGCTCTGGGTCAGTACTGGACTCACAGCTCTGGGTCAGTACTGGACTCACAGTTCTGGGTCAGTACTGGACTCACAGTTCTGGGTCAGTACTGGACTCACAGCTCTGGGTCAGTACTGGACTCACAGCTCTGGGTCAGTACCGGACTCACAGCTCTGGGTCAGTACCGGACTCACAGCTCTGGGTCAGTACCGGGCTCACAGCTCTGGGTCAGTACTGGACTCACAGTTCTGGGTCAGTACTGGGCTCACAGCTCTGGGTCAGTACTGGGCTCACAGTTCTGGGTCAGTACTGGACCCACAGTTCTGGGTCAGTACCGGACTCACAGTTCTCTTGTTTGTGAAACATTTCAACATCTTCAAAAATGTATTTTCTCTTCGTTTCTTTTTTACGAGAGAAACACTCGTGACGTCATCTCAGGATTCATCGTAAATCACGAACTCAAGCATCTGAAGGTCGCGAGAGAAAATACTTCAAATATGTGTTTTTTTAGTGACGAAATGTTTTTATCATCTTGTCGATCTTTGGCCAAAATCCACGTTGACGCGCGTGACTTTACGACAGAAAAACACTTTAAAAATGCAATTAATTATGATTTCACTCGTTAAAATAAAATGAACAAATGCATGAAGAACGAATAACTTTATCGTCATAATAGTTTTGCTGATGTTTCTGCTCCTGAACGCATCACTTCTGCGCAGGTGACAAGTTCCGGAGGTTTAAAGACTTCAATAAAAACCTTATTTTAATTTGTCATCAGAAAATCAAAGTGTTCTTTAAACCAAATCAATAAAGTTCTGAGACTCACTTCAAACTCGGTCCCTGCAGACCTTGAACTCTCGCTGTTTCTTCTTAAATCCAAAGTCATTTATTTTCAATAAAAATCCCAAAAGTCCATGAAAATAAAAGCGCGCGCGCAGGTGTGTTTCTGCTGAAGTCCAAGGTTCGGATCCAGAGTCTCAGGTTCGGATCCAGAGTCTCAGGTTCGGATCCAGAGTCTCAGGTTCGGATCCAGAGTCTTAGGTTCGGATCCAGAGTCTCAGGTTCGGATCCAGAGTCTCAGGTTCGGATCCAGAGTCTCAGGTTCGGATCCAGAGTCTCAGGTTCGGATCCCGATCCAGACCCTCGGTCTGTGGACGCGCCTCTGAGCGTAAAGATCCCAGTAGATCCGCATGTTAAGTCCCGCGAACACGACGCGTGCGTGTCTCGTTCATTCTCTGCTCGCGACTCACGAGCCTCGCGCGCACCAGCGACTCTGACGCCGCGCGGGCGCACGAGCCCACGCGCACAGATTTATAGCGCCGTGACCCCGCCCCCCCTCCGCCCCCCTCCGCCCCCCGCCCCTCCGCCTCGTCCGGACCCCGCAAACAAGCCCCCCCTCGAGCGGCGCGTTTCGGATTCGTGCGAGATTATGTCAGTGCGCGTGCTCGTGCGCGCGCTCGTGTCCTTGGCTCTGGTGTCAGAATGTGAATGCTGGGCAATGATCCTCGCCGGAGCTCGAGTTGCAGAATAAACACAAATATTAAATGAGTTTAAACTTCAGTGAAACAAGTTGAAAACATCAGAGAATCAAACAAGTGCTTCTCAATGAACAGGCCCTCAGGGGCCACAGCACCACAATAATAATAATTATCAGAATCAGAATCCTTTTATTTGTACCGCGAGGGGAAATTCGATTTAACAACAGCAATATACCAAAAAAATAAAACACCCAGAAATAAAATAATAAGAAAAAAAAAATCTAAATAGAATACAAAATAAATCTGCACTATATTATATACACAATCATATTTACAAAAATAACAAGAAAGGTGCAGTTAAATAATTATCTTGCTGTGTTCTTGTTGTGGAGTCTGATGGCAGCAGGAGGAAAGACCTGCAGTACCTCTCCCTCACACACCTGGGATGGAGCATCCTATCACTGATGGAGCTCCTCAATGCCCTCAGTGTGTGCTGGAGAGGGTGAGATAAGTTCTTCCTCATGGAGCCCAGCTTGCTCTGTATCCTCCTCCCAGACATTTCCTCCACAGGATCCAGGGGGCGCTCTAGGACGTAAGCGGCCTTCTTAATAAGGCTGTCCAGTTTAGCCCTATCCTTTGCTGTCGTGCTGCTCCCCCAGCAGACCACACCGTTGAAGATGGCAGAGGCCACTACTGAGTCATAGAATGACTTCAGGAGTGACCCCTGGACACCAAACGACCTCAAC
Source organism: Callionymus lyra (assembly GCA_016630915.1). NCBI lineage: Eukaryota > Metazoa > Chordata > Actinopteri > Syngnathiformes > Callionymidae > Callionymus > Callionymus lyra. The sequence goes on along the minus strand of JACEEU010000685.1, from coordinate 31,805,733 downwards.
CTCCGGAGCAGGTAGATTCTACTCCGCCCTTTTTTATAAAGAGCAGCAGTTTTATCCACCCAGACTTGGAGCTGCTGTTAAAGCTGCCGTCCTGTCGGCGCCATCTCAACCCTTAACAATATTATAACCTTATTAATATTGTCATTAATCAATATTATCATCATAATATCATCATAATATCCCTAATTATTAACATTAATATTATCATTACTATCAATATCATCATCATCTTTATATTGTTATTATTATTATTATTATTTTTAGTATTATTATTATCATTATCATCATCTCCAGTATTATTATTATTATTATCATCTTTATATTGTTATTATTATTATAATAATGTTAATTATTATTATTATTGTTATTATTATTATTATTATTATTAATAATAATAATTATTATTATCATCACTATTGTTAATATTATTTTATTATTATTACTATTATCAATATAATAATTGTAATTATAATAGTTATATCATGATGATACTTTATTGACTTTATTTTGATGATACTTTATTGACTTTATTATGATGATACTTTATTGACTTTATTATGATGATACTTTATTGACTTTATATGTAATGATAACTTTATTGACTTTATATTATTGATGATACTTTATTGACTTTATTATGATGATACTTTATTGACTTTATTTATGTATGATACTTTATTATTATGAGTGTACTTTTTTTATGTATGATACTTTATTGACTTTATTATGATGATACTTTATTGACTTTATTATGATTATGATACTTTATTTGACTTTATTATGATGATACTTTTTTTTCTTTTTTTTTTTTTTTTTTTTGACTTTATTATGATGATACTTTATTGACTTTATTTTATGTTATACTTTTTTTGACTTTATTATGATGATACTTTATTGACTTTATTATGATGATACTTTATTGACTTTATTATGATGATACTTTATTGACTTTATTATGATGATACTTTATTGACTTTATCATGATGATACTTTATTGACTTTATTATGATGATACTTTATTGACTTTATTATGATGATACTTTATTGACTTTATCATGATGATACTTTATTGACTTTATTATGATGATACTTTATTGAAATCATCATCATAATAAAGTCATTAAAATATCATCATGATAGTAATTAGAGTATTTTTCATGATACTTTATTGACTTTATCATGATGATAGTTCAATAACTGTATATTAATGATTCTCTAATCACTACCATGATGATACTGTAGTATAACTGTATAGTAATAATACTCTACTATCATGATGATACTTTCAAGACTCCTACACTGACTCCTCTAAACAGTCCAGAACATCTATTCATCACAACCTTCAAATGTTTACGAGCGCCAGACGTCCTTCATGTCAAAAGTACATGCATTCCTTCAATACCCAAGTTAGGTTCTTTGAATGAACCAACACTGTTGTCCGAGACACTTCTTCTCATCACGACCTTCTAAAACTACATCCTGCTGCGGAATAGAACCAGCAACTCTCTCTAGTTGTGTTAAAAATGCTCCTACTTGTTGGATCGTGAGATGGTGCGTCTTGTCAATACATGTTTTCTTTCATCTGCCCTTCCCTGACACACCAGCCAGGATCTCATTCTATGGATTCCAGATTCTTTTCTCTGGAACATCTGATGACAGACACGTGGTGTGTCCTGGTCCTGTTAGAACCCTGTTCCTGTCTCACTCTCACGCCTCTTCCTGTACGCAGTGATGTGTGTGTGACGTCAGTGTGTCGAGTGTGTGAGGTCAGTGTGTCGAGTGTGTGAGGTCAGTGTGTCGAGTGTGTGATGTCAGTGTTCAGAGGAACCTCCCGGTGATGTTACCACGAGCATCAGAGTCTGGGTCGTGCAGCGACTCGACGACGTAGAACTCGTGCCGTTGAACAGTAATTGCCTGGAGACGGAAACAAAAAAACAATAATATTAACAAACGCGCTCAGAGATCTCAGCCCTGCAGCGCCAGCAGCTCCTTCCAACGTTAATTGGATTTTTTCTTCCCAAATAATTTTTTTCTCGAGCGATCGTTTGTCGAAGCACGTCAGGAACTTTGTAAGGTAATACTCCTGCGCTCAGAAGCCTCTAGCAGTACTTTCTAACACTTTGAAACATGTTGTTGCTCCGTGTTTTATTAATGACCAGTTTATTTATTTTATGCTCATGATGACTCGCTCTTCACAGTGACACATCCTTCAAAACTCTGAAGTATTACATCCCAAGGTTTACTTATACTACTGCGTATCTGTAGTATGACACCCCAAGGTTTCTAGCATTACTGCCTGATGATGTGAGTAAGTAAGTAAATAATAGTTATTTGTGAAGCGCCTTTCTAGACCAGGGTCACAAAGCGCTTGAACAATCAAATCAATACTTCACTAGACTCCAAAGTATTGCACCGCAAGGTTTACTAGTATTACCACGTGAAGTTCCATAGTTTTACCCTGCAAGGTTCTGAGGTTTTATAGTATTAAACCGCAAGGTTCTTGGTACTACTCTGTGAGGCTCCGTAGTATTACTCCGTGAGGCCCCGTAGTATTTCTCCGCAAGGCTCTGTAGTGTTACTCCACAAGAATCTGTAGTATTTCTCTATGAGTCTGTGAAGTATTTCTCCACGAGGCTCTGTAGTATTACTCTGTGAGGCTCTGCAGTATTTATCCACGAGAATATGTAGTATTTCTCCACGAGGCTCTGTAGTATTACTTCTTAAGGCTCTGTAGTATTTCTCCGTGAGGCTCTGTAGTATTACTTTGCAAGGCTCTGTAGTATTACTTCACAATGCTCCGTAGTATTTCTCCGAGAGGCTCTGTAGTATTACTCCACGAGGCACTGTAGTATTAATCCACGAGGCTCTGTAGTATTTCTCCACAAGGCTCTGTAGTATTACTCCACGAGGCTCTGTAGTATTACTCAGTGAGTCTGTGTAGTATTTCTACACAAGGCTAAGTAGTATTAATCCACGAGGCTCTGTAGTATTTCTCCACGAGGCTCTGGAGTATTTCTCCACGAGGCTCTATAGTATTTCTACACGAGGCTAAGTAGTATTAATCCACGAGGCTCTGTAGTATTTCTCCACGAGGCTCTGGAGTATTTCTCCACGAGGCTCTATAGTATTACTCCACGGGGCTCTGTAGTATTTCTCCACGAGGCTTTGTAGTATTACTCCACAAGGCTCTGTAGTATTACTCCACAAGGCCTTGTGGACTAATACTACAAAGGCTCTGTAGTATTAGTCCACAGAACGAGGAATAACCTCCTTGGCAGATGTAACTCCTCAAAAGACTCTAAAACACTCGCCTGCACAACACGCTGCACGTTCTCAGCATCTGAGTTGCTTTGATCGAACATGCTTCTGCGTCCTGCCAGTGCATGCTGGGTAATCCACGGGCTGGCGTTCGCCCTCAAGAAGACAATGAATGAAAAGATGTTAAATAAACAGCAGCTGAAGAAGCAAAGACTCTCAGACTCTTGAGCAGGTTCAGGTTCAGGTTCAGGTTCAGAAAGAAAAACTAAAACTTTTAAAGCTCGACTCGTGAAACATCAACAGAATTTCAACTTTGGAGCTAAAAACTGAGAAAGTTTCCAAGACTTTTTCCTGGAGGCTGAACCACGACTGCAGGATTCATCAAGCTCACTGGTTCGGAGGCGGGACAGCTACCGACCTGACTCGGGTTCAGGCTCCGCTGCAGGGTCCGGACAAGGACCCTGGACGAGGACTCCGGACGAGGACCCTGGAAGAGGATCCTGGACGAGGACCCCTGACGAGGACCCTGGACGAGGACTCCGGACGAGGACCCCGCGAGGACCCGGACGAGGACCCCGGACGAGGACCCTCCGGACGAGGACTGGACTCGACGAGGACCCCTGGACGAGGACCCCGGACGAGGACCCTGGACGAGGACCCGGACGAGGACCCTGGACGAGGACTCCGGACGAGGACCCCGGACGAGGACCCTGGAACAGGACCCTGGACGAGGACTCCGGACGAGGACCCCGGACGAGGACCCCGGACGAGGACTCCGGACGAGGACCCCGGACGAGGACCCCGGACGAGGACCCCGGACGAGGACCCCGGACGAGGACCCCGGACGAGGACCCCGGACGAGGACCCCGGACGAGGACCCCGGACAGAGACCCTGGACGAGGACCCTGGACGAGGACCCCGGACGAGGACTCCGGACGAGGACCCCGGACGAGGACCCTGGAAGAGGACCCTGGACGAGGACCCCGGACGAGGACCCTGGACGAGGACCCCGGACGAGGACCCCGGACGAGGACTCCGAACCAGATTTTCTCTTGAATTGACTTCGACTCTGTGAATAAAAATGATTATTATGATAATAATAATTATCATAATGATTATTATGATAATAATAATTATAATAATGATTATTATAACTTCTCATTGGACTCGGAAACTATTGGAAAATATTCAACTTCAGATTTAAAACTCGTTGTTTATTTATTATTCAATGAAAAGACGAGTTGCTTGAATAAAAAAAGAATAAAAAAATAAGTTACTTAAATCAAAACAATAACGAGCTTTGATCAAAAAATATTTTAAATTATAAAAATAACTTCTTCAAGAACATTTTTGATCAAAACAAGTTTAAAAACAGGTTTTCATTTTCAAAATTATATTATTTGTAAGTGTCTTCAATCAATACATTTAAAAAATAAAAATAAAAAGCTGCTTTAATAAAATAAAAATATAGAAAAATGTTTGAAAACTTTTTTTTATTGATAAAGTTTTCTTACAAACTGTTTCAAGTAAGAAAAATCTCTAAACTTAGTAAAATGATGTCGAAACATGATCTGGATCTTATTATGTGTTTGTGTCGTTTATACTGTTGTAACAGTTTATTTAGTGTCTAAACCAGAAGGATGTGTCTCACCTGCAGTTCATACTAAACTCTTCTGAGCCGCTCTAGTAGAAGAACTCACATTTCTCCTTCAAACTCTTCACTGGCTGCTCTAGTAGAAGAACTCACATTTCTCCTTCAAACTCTTCACTGGCTGCTCTAGTAGAAGAACTCACATTTCTCCTTCAAACTCTTCACTGGCTGCTCTAGTAGAAGAACTCACATTTCTCCTTCAAACTCTTCACTGGCCGCTCTAGTAGAAGAACTCACATTTCTCCTTCAAACTCTTCACTGGCTGCTCATTAGTAGAAGGACTTTAAAATTTCTGCTTCAACTTTCAGATCTACATGGCAGCTCTAGTAGATTCATAGTATTATCAGACTTACACCCCACCGGCTCTGAGGTCTGTGGATCAGATCTACAGGCTCCTGAACTCTGGACCAGGGAGAGAAATCCTTCCAGACTGTTGCTCCTAAGCTTGGAAAGGATGATCTACTGATTCAAAAAATTGTGTTTGATGATCTACATGACTCCTTCAAGAAACTCTGTGTTTGATGATCTATTGACTCCTTCAAGAAACATCTGTGTTTGATGATCTACTGACTTTCAAGAAACATCTGTGTTTGATGGTCACTGACTCCTTCAAGAAACATCAGTGTTTGATGATCTACAGACTCCTTCAAGCACCATCTCGGTGTTTGATGGTCTAGTGGATCCATAAGAATCTATCTGATGGTTGATGATCTACTGGACTCAGTGAAGATAAATCTGTTTTAGACTGATGCTACTGAGCTCCTTGCAAGAAACATCTGTGTTTGATGATCTACTGACTCCTTCAAGAAAACATCTGTGTTTGATGATCTACTGACTCCTTCAAGAAACATCTGTGTTTGATGATCTACTGACTCCTTCAAGAAACATCTGTGTTTGATGATCTACTGACTCCTTCAAGAAACATCTGTGTTTGATGATCTACTGACTCCTTCAAGAAACATCTGTGTTTGATGATCTACTGACTCCTTCAAGAAACATCTGTGTTTGATGATCTACTGACTCCTTCAAGAAACATCTGTGTTTGATGATCTACTGACTCCTTCAAGAAACATCTGTGTTTGATGATCTACTGACTCCTTCAAGAAACATCTGTGTTTGATGATCTACTGACTCCTTCAAGAAACATCTGTGTTTGATGATCTACTGACTCCTTCAAGAAACATCTGTGTTTGATGATCTACTGACTCCTTCAAGAAACATCTGTGTTTGATGATCTACTGACTCCTTCAAGAAACATCTCAAGACACTTTTATTTGTTTCCTTGATTCTCTGACACTCTTGTGTTTGTCTCAGTGTTATCTTGATCTTTTAAGTATTTAGTTTATTGAATATTGTTTTGATTGTTTAAGCGCTTTGTGACCCTGGTCTGGAAACATCTTTACAAATAAACTTTACTTTACTTAATCGTAAACCTTCACGACTGGAACATTACCTTCACATGTGTGTATCATTGATGAACTTCTTGTAACCAGTGAAACTTTTCTTTCTCCAGTTCTTGTGACTTCACTACAGATTCTCAGCCAAAGCTTCGCCTCCTTCGTGGATAAAAGCAACGACAGCGAGTTGGATTCTGTGGTCGACGGTTAATGACTCAATAAAGAGGTTTAATGTTGAAGCTGCAGCTCAGAGTGTTTGGCAACACTTGACGAGTTTCTCAGTTTAATAATGACGACGAACATGATGCGTTCAAGGACACTGTGTTCATGTGAGGAGAAAAGAAGTCGAAGAATTTAATACTTTAAGATCGATTTGTCAAAATGTGTAAAAGCCTTGAGATGTTCAGTGTTTTTTTTAAGATTGTGTTGATACGTATAAATACAACGATATACAGTGATAGTGTAGTAACAAGTATATATGTGTAGTATTGTCCAGTACTTGACTCTGGTGTTGTGATAGTGTAGTAACAAGTATATATGTGTAGTATTGTCCAGTACTTGACTCTGGTGTTGTAATAGTGTAGTAACAAGTATATATGTGTAGTATTGTCCAGTACTTGACTCTGGTGTTGTGATAGTGTAGTAGCAAGTATATATGTGTAGTATTGTCCAGTACTTGACTCTGGTGTTGTAGTATTTACAGACCACATGACTCTTGACGAAGTCGTAACTACTTTTATTTGTTTTGAAATCAAAATATGTCCAAACATCAGCTGGAATTTACTGTATCCTCTCATCCTCTATAATAAAATCTTGCTGGATATACATAATATATTTAAATATAAACCATTTAAATTAATGTGATGAAAAATGCAACATGATTTGAAACTTGAGTTTATCAAAATTAAACTTGTTTAACTATATTTATGTTTGTTTAACTAAATGTAGCTTTATTTAGTTATATTTATCCTTATTTTACACTTATTTAACTTGGTTTAACTTATATATTTTTTTACATATATTTATCTTTATTAAACTTAATTTATCTTTATTGAACTTTATTGAACTTTCTTGAACTCCTTCATTTTCATATGATCTGTTTTCACGAAGAGTTGTTTGTGTCTCATGTGTGCAGACAGGATGGACAACAGAGGTTTTGTGTGTAGCCATGAGCGGTGAGGTCAGACGACCACAGTTTGACCTCTGACCTCCTCAGTGTGTCACTCAGACAGTGAAGATAACATCGACTGAAAATATGGCGGCGTCTCTGAGACGTTCTTTCTTGAAGTGACGTCACCGTGAGCGAGACGGTCGAGCGTCGATGATGAACCTTCGTGACTCACGAGATGATTGAGATGATTGAGATGATTGAGATGATTGAGATGATTGAGATGATGTCGTCATCACGTTTCGTCGTTTCCAGCCTTTGGCTTGATAACTTGTTTCCTAGTTCCCTTCCTTCTTACCTTGTTTCCTAGTTTTCTTGTTTTTTTTTAATGTGTCCTTTCTTGTGTTCTAGCTTCCTTTTCTGTTACCTTATTTCCTATCACATTTCCTTATCATCTAATCTCCTTATTTCCTATTTTCCTTCCTCGTTTACTAGTCTCTGTGCTTGTTCCTCAGTTTCCATTTTCATTTCCTTGTTCCCTTCTTTCTTTCCTCATCCATATTTTTTAGTTTTCTTCCTTGTATCCAAGTTTCTGTTTCTTTCTTAGTTTCCTTTCCCGCTACCTTGTTTCCATTCTTGTGTTCTGGTCTTCGTTTTTGTTTCCCAAATTTCCTTTCTTTGCTCTTCTCCTCATTTCCTTTCCATGTCCTTGTTTCCTAGCTCATTTCCTTATCATTTTGTTTCCTTGTTTCCTAGCTCATTTCCTTATTTACTCGTAATTTTGTTTCCATGTTTCCTAGCTCGTTTCCTTATTGTCTTATTATTTTGTGTCCTTGTTTCCTAGCTCAATTCCTTGTTATCTTTTTACTCTGTGTCCTTGTTTCCTAATTATCTTGTTACTTTGTTCCTTGTTTCCTTATTATCTTGTTACTTTTTTCCTTGTTTCCTTATTATCTTGTTACTTTGTTCCTGGTTTCCTATTATACTACCTAGCTCATTTCCTACTTATCTTGTTACTTTATTTCCTTGCTTCCTAGCTAGTTTCCTTGTTATCTTTTTACTTTGTTTCCTTGCTCATCTCCTTATTTACTTGTAACTTTGTTTCCTTGTTTCCTAGCTTGTTTCCTTATTATCTTGTTACTCTGTGTCCTTGTTTCCTTATTATCTTGTTACCTTGTTTCCTTGTTTCTTAGCTCGTTTTCTTGTTATCGTGTTAATCTGTGTCCTTGTTTCCTTATTATCTTGTTACTTTTTTCCTTGTTTCCTAGCTCATTTCCTTATTATCTTGTTAATTTGTTTGTTTCCTTGCTTTCTAGCTCATCTCCTTGTTACTTTGTTTCCTTATTATCTTATTATCTTGTTTCCCTGCTTGTTTCCTTGTTATCTTGTTACTTTGTTTCCTTGCTTCCTAGATTGTTTTCTTGTTATCTTGTTACTTTGTTTCCTTAATATCTTGTTACTTTGTTTCCTTATTATCTTGTAACTTTGTTTCCTTATTAACTTGTTACTTTGTTTCCTTATTAACTTGTTACTTTTTTCCTTATTAACTTGTTACTTTACCTTATTAACTTGTTACTTTGTTTCCTAATTATCTTGTTACTTTGTTTCCTTATTAACTTGTTACTTTGTTTCCTTATTAACTTGTTACTTTGTTTCTTTATTATCTTGTTACTTTGTTTCCTTATTAACTTGTTACTTTGTTTCCTTATTAACTTGTTTCTTTGTTTCCTTGTTTCCTTATTAACTTATTTGATGTAATTGGCCCCTGGGTTACCAATATGGTGAACCTCTCCCTTTCCACAGGGGTTTTTCCCAATGCATTTAAACATGCCATTGTGGAGCCTCTGCTCAAAAAACCAGGCTTAGACCCAACTGACGTCAGTAATTTCAGGCCTATTTCTAAGCTCCCTTTCTTGTCCAAGATCTTGGAGAAGGTGGTGTCCGAGCAGCTGTCTTTGTTCTTGGATCAGAGCGACATCCATGAGAAGTTTCAGTCTGGCTTCCGTAAACATCACTCTACGGAGACAGCTTTATTGAAAGTGTCCAGTGACATCATGATGTCGGCTGACTCTGGTAAATTCACTGTTCTGGTTCTCTTGGATCTGTCCTCAGCCTTTGACACAGTTAATAACCAGATCCTGCTGAGAAGACTGAGGGATGAAGACTGTCTGGGTCTGTGTTAGAATGGTTCTCATCTTACCTTTCTGGGCGCAGTTTTAGTGTATCTGCCAATCAAATGAGGTCTGAATCTGCAGATCTGTTGTGTGGAGTCCCTCAAGGTTCTGTTCTGGGTCCTTTATTGTTTTTGCTGTACTTGATTCCCCTTGGTAAAATCATTCAGAGATTTCCAGATGTTTCTTATCACATTTTTGCTGATGACATCCAGCTCTACTGCTCTTTTGATCCAACTGAGCCCCAAAGGCTGAACAGCTTAGTCAATTGTTTGCTAGAAATCAAACAATGGCTGAGTGAAAACACTTTACAGCTTAATGTGGACAAAACTGAAATTCTGGTGATTGCTCCTGATGATAAGATTCCAGGGTTGAGTCAGTACTTGGGTGACTTAGGTCAGTCTGTCAAACTGAGCCTGAGAAACCTGGGTGTTGTATTTGATAAAGACATGTCTCTTGTTCAACACTGTAGAAAACTGACCAGAAACTGTTTCCTTCAACTGAGAAAAATCTCTAAACTTAGGAAAATGCTGTCACAACATGATCTGGAGCTTGTAATCCATGCGTTTGTTTCTTCTCGTCTGGACTATTGTAACAGTTTGTTTTCATGTCTTAACAAGAAGGATGTGTCTCGTCTGCAGTTGATTCAGAACTCTGCAGCGAGAATTCTGACCCGCTCTAGTAGAAGAACTCACATTTCTCCGGTCCTTAAAACTCTTCACTGGCTTCCAGTTTCTTTCAGGATCAACTTTAAAATTCTGGTTCTTACTTTCAGATCTATTCATGGTCAGGCTCCTCCTTACATCACTGATCTGATCCAGCCTTACACCCCAGCTCGGGCTCTGAGGTCTGTGGATCAGAATCTACTTATGGTTCCACGCACACGGCTCAGGACCAGAGGAGAGAGATCAGGGGTTTTTCAGGCTGTTGCTCCTAAGCTTTGGAACGATCTTCTCTCTCTTTGCACTTGATGGATCTACTGACTCCTTTAAGAAACATCTTAAGACGTTTCTATTTGTTCAGGCTTTTCCTTGAATTTCTCGAACTCCTGTGTTGTTCTCAGTATTATCTTGATCTTTGAAGTATGTACTGTTTTGAGTATTGTTTTGATTGTTAAAGCGCTTTGTGACCCTGGTCTCGAAAAGCGCTATATAAATATATATTACTTACTTACTTACTTTGTTTCCTTATTAACTTGTTTCTTTGTTTCCTTATTATCTTGTTACTTTGTTTCCTTATTATCTTGTTACTTTGTTTCCTTATTAACTTGTTACTTTGTTTCCTTATTATCTTGTTACTTTGTTTCCTTATTAACTTGTTACTTTGTTTCCTTATTATCTTGTTACTTTGTTTCCTTTTATCTTGTTTTATTAACTTGTTACTTTGTTTCCTTATTATCTTGTTACTTTGTTTCCTTATTAACTTGTTACTTTGTTTCCTTATTATCTTGTTACTTTGTTTCCTTATTTATAACTTGTCTACTTTGTTTCCTTATTATCTTGTTACTTTGTTTCCTTACGCATTATCTTGTTACTTTGTTTCCTTATTATCTTGTTACTTTGTTTCCTTATTAACTTGTTACTTTGTTTCCTTACTTTGTTTCCTTATTAACTTGTTACTTTGTTTCCTAATTATCTTGTTACTTTGTTTCCTTATTAACTTGTTACTTTGTTTCCTAATTATCTTGTTACTTTGTTTCCTTATTAACTTGTTACTTTGTTTCCTAATTATCTTGTTACTTTGTTTCCTTGTTTTCATATTAACTTGTTACTTTGTTTCCTAATTATCTTGTTACTTTGTTTCCTTGTTTCCTTATTAACTTGTTACTTTGTTTCCTTATTATCTTGTTACTTTGTTTCCTTATTAACTTGTTACTTTGTTTCCTTATTATCTTGTTACTTTGTTTCCTTATTAACTTGTTACTTTGTTTCCTAATTATCTTGTTACTTTGTTTCCTTGTTAACTTATTACTTTTTTTTTTTTTTTTTTTTTTTTTTTTTTTTTTTTTTTTTTTTATCTTGTTACTTTGTTTCCTTATTATCTTGTTACTTTGTTTCCTTATTATCTTGTTCTTTTTTTTAACTTGTTACTTTGTTTCCTAATTATCTTGTTACTTTGTTTCCTTATTAACTTGTTACTTTGTTTCCTAATTATCTTGTTACTTTGTTTCCTTGTTTCCTTATTAACTTGTTACTTTGTTTCCTAATTATCTTGTTACTTTGTTTCCTTATTAACTTGTTACTTTGTTTCCTAATTATCTTGTTACTTTGTTTCCTTGTTTCCTTATTAACTTGTTACTTTGTTTCCTTATTATCTTGTTACTTTGTTTCCTTATTAACTTGTTACTTTGTTTCCTAATTATCTTGTTACTTTGTTTCCTTGTTTCCTTATTAACTTGTTACTTTGTTTCCTTATTGTCTTGTTACTTTGTTTCCTTGTTTCCTAGCTCGTTTCCTTAATATCCTGTTATCTCGTTTCCTAGAGTGTGACCCGGAGCGAGGTCATGAGTGGAGGGTTCGAGTCCCGCTGAGGTGGTTCATGTCATGTGATCGCGGCCACATTGTGACATTCATTCACTTCCATCTGTTTCGCTGAGACGCTCGGAGCATGTGTTGGCAGCCGAGGAGATGTTTGCTGAGATCCACGGCTGCATGTGTGCGAGTACGAGTGTGTACACGAGTGTGTACATGAGCTCACCGGACAGAAGCAGCACTAAAAATAGAAGAGAGGAAGTGAGCGAGGCTGGATCTAAAAGTGGATCCATCTAAAGGTCTGTGTCTGTAGGACTCTCCACATTACAAACCTCTCCTGGACTCATTATTCCCTGTGATCCTCAAACCCACTTGGACTCTGATCTGAGTCTGTTTTTAGACGAACGTGTGAGAAGTTTCTAACTTGGACCAGAGGAACTTTGTTCTCATGAACCTGTGACTCATACTTTGATAATGGAGGTGAAATATCTTTATTTTCTATCTAGGATTTATGCAGTTTTTCCGTTGACACTTGGAGATTGATTTGTATGAAGTTGGAGGCCTGGACGAGATGATGGTGTTTCTGCAGCCCCGTGGAAATAAATACACCTGAAAAACAAGGGAAAACATACTTAACCATTAAAATCTATACTAACATTATAATCTATATTAACATTATAATCTTTAGTCACAATATAATCTATTATAACATTGTAATCTATACTCACATTACAATCTATACTAACATTATAATTTATATTCACAGTATAATCTTCACTCACAATATAATATATATTCACAGTATAATCTATATTTACATTATAATCTATAATAACATTATAATCTATACTCACATTATAATCTATATTCACAATATAATCTATATTCACATTATAATCTATATTAACATTATAATCTATACTCACATTATAATCTATACTCACAATATAATCTATATTCACATTATAATCTATAATAACATTATAATCTATACTCACATTATAATCTATACTCACATTATAATCTATATTCACATTACAATCTATAATAACATTATAATTTATATTCACAGTATAATCTACACTCACAATATAATATATATTCACAGTATAATTTATATTCACATTATAATTAATACTCACATAATCTATATTCACATTATAATCTATACTCAAATTATAATAATTTATTCACAGTATAGTCTATATTTACAATATAATCTATATTCACATTATAATTTATACTCACATTATAATATTTACTTACATTATAATATTGACTCGCATTATAATCTATATTCACATTATAATCTTACTCACATTATAATATTTACTTACATTATAATCTTTAATCACATTATAAACTATACTCACATTATAATATTTACTTACATTATAATCTTTAATCACATTATAATCTATACTCACATTATAATATTTACTTACATTATAATCTTTAATCACATTATAATCTATACTCACATTATAATCTATACTCACATTACAATCTATACTAACATAATCTATACTCACAATTTAATATATATTTACATTATAATATTTACTCACATTATAATATTTACTCACATTATAATCTATAATAACATTATAATCTATACTTACATTATAATCTATAATAACATTATAATCTATATTCACATCATTCATTAATTTTTCTATCTGGTTTCCAGTCCTTTTGCTAGTTTCCTTGTTTCCTAGTTCCCTTCCTTCCTTTTGTTGGTTTCCTTTTTTGTTTCCTAGTTTCTGTTCTATTGACTTTGAATCCTAGTTTTCCTTATTTTCTTTTTTTTTTTTTTTTTTTTTTTTCTTGTTTCTTTTCTTTTCTCGTCTCCTCATTTCTGTGCTTGTTTCCTAGTTTTTTATCTGATTTCCTTGTTTCCGACCATGTTCCCTAGATTTTTGCTTTTTGGATGAATATACGTGGGATTATTCTGGGAGCACCAAGAATTCCTTAAAAGCAAAACAACACAAACCGGGAAAAGACTCTTGTTTGACTTTTTAAAAACCTGCTATTTTTTAAACAAGTATTTCACTTTTCAAAAGGTTCTCTTCAGACACTAACATGTGACTCTTGTTTCGATCAAGTTCACGCAGAAGATTCACTGAAATAGTAGAAATGAGTGAAATAAAAACTTTACGACATCTTGTTGAAGAGAAACCAGTTCAGACGTCCTGCTGATTCAGCTTCAGATGTTTCTTTCATGAACTTCTTTCAAGAGAATTCTTATTTTTACCATTTTTCTTCCGATGGTCCGTGAATATAATGTCGAAATGAAATGGTTCCGCGGCGCAAAAAAGGTTGAGGTCTGTTGCTGTTGAGGGCAGAGCCTGCATGAAGTAGAACCAGCATTACAACTGTTAGTAGAAACTGTTTTATTTGAAAAATAAACATTATAAAAAAAAAATAAAGACGTAAATCTGTTTAGGAAAAGTAAATGTAAGTCAAAGTGTTTCAGTCGGATGCTAATGTTGAATCAGATGCTAATGTTGAATCAGATGCTAATGTTGAATCAGATGCTAATGTTGAATCAGATGCTAATGTTGAATCAGATGCTAATGTTGAATCAGATGCTAATGTTGAATCAGATGCTAGCGTTGAATCAGATGCTAATGTTGAATCAGAATTGAATCAGATGCTAGCGTTGAATCAGATGCTAATGTTGAATCAGATGCTAGCGTTGAATCAGATGCTAATGTTGAATCAGATGCTAATGTTGAATCAGATGCTAATGTTGAATCAGATGTTAACGTTGAATCAGATGCTAACGTTGAATCAGATGCTAATGTTGAATCAGATGCTAATGTTGAATCAGATGCTAATGTTGAATCAGATGCTAACGTTGAATCAGATGCTAATGTTGAATCAGATGCTAATGTTGAATCAGATGCTAGTGTTGAATCAGATGCTAATGTTGAATCAGATGCTAATGTTGAATGAGATGCTAATGTTGAATCAGATGCTAGCGTTGAATCAGATGCTAATGTTGAATCAGATGCTAATAGCGTTGAATCAGATGCTAATGTCAGTGAATCAGATGCTAGCGTTGAATCAGATGCTAATGTTGAATCAGATGCTAATGTTGAATCAGATGCTAATGTTGAATCAGATGCTAATGTTGAATCAGATGCTAGCGTTGAATCAGATGCTAATGTTGAATCAGATGCTAATGTTGAATCAGATGCTAGCGTTGAATCAGATGCTAATGTTGAATCAGATGCTAGCGTTGAATCAGATGCTAATGTTGAATCAGATGCTAGCGTTGAATCAGATGCTAATGTTGAATCAGATGCTAGCGTTGAATCAGATGCTAACGTTGAATCAGATGCTAGCGTTGAATCAGATGCTAATGTTGAATCAGATGCTAGCGTTGAATCAGATGCTAATGTTGAATCAGATGCTAGCGTTGAATCAGATGCTAATGTTGACTCAGATGCTAGCGTTGAATCAGATGCTAAAGTTGAATCAGATGCTAGCGTTGAATCAGATGCTAATGTTGAATCAGATGCTAGCATTGAATTAGAAGCTAACGTTACACCAGCGATTTATTTTGTAGCTTTATTTTTTGTTCTTTTTATTTGGTTGTGATCGCACCCCTTATCGGTTAGCGCCGACGCTAACACGTAGAAAGATCGTCTGTCGGGAGTTGAAGCTACTGAAGCTATAAGTTAGGGGGAAAAATACAGCGTTAATGAACAACTTTTGATAAAGTTTAGAAATGAATGTCAATTTAATTTTTATATTTTCTTGATTTTTGTGCTTCTTACTCTTTTGTCAGGTTTTATTTATTTTGTCTTATAACCGTATTAGTCGGCAGTTAGCTACGAAGCTACAGAAGCTACCGAAGCTACGAAGCTACAGAAGCTACCGAAGCTACCGAAGCTAACGAAGCTACCGAAGCTACCGCATACGTAGCAGAAAGCTGGAACAATACACTCTATTAATCCACATTGTAAATCAGAATCTAATGCATTATTTTTATCAGCTTCAGGCTTCAAGTGTAAAGTTTGTTTTGCACAAATTATTCAAGTTTTTTAAAATAAAGTTTGAGTAAAGTTTTAATAGTGAACTGAACACAGTGTGGGCGTCAATAGTTTTGTCTCTGCGTGACCTTCAGTATATTTTGAAATCTGCCTCAGACACGATGACACACACTGACCACTGCGACACACACACTGACCACTGCGACACACACACTGACCACTCACACACACTGACCACTGCGACACACACTGACCACTGCGACACACACACTGACCACTGCGACACACACTGACCACTGCGACACACACACTGACCACTGCGACACACACTGACCACTGCGACACACACTGACCACCACTGACGACACACTAAACACACACACTGACCACTGCGACACACACACTGACCACTGCGACACACACACTGACCACTGTGACACACACACTGACCACTGCGACACACACACTGACCACTGCGACACACACACTGACCACTGCGACACACACTGACCACTGCGACACACACACTGACCACTGCGACACACACTGACCACTGCGACACACACACTGACCACTGCGACACACACACTGACCACTGCGACACACACACTGACCACTGCCACACACACTGACCACTGCGACACACACACTGACCACTGCGACACACACACTGACCACTGCGACACACACACTGACCACTGCGACACACACTGATCAGTTCACATACTCAGAATTGTGTGTATTTTAGGCACTATTTTCTAGGTTTAATGAAACTTTTTCTGCTAAAATAACATCTCATCGACTCATAGAGTCAAGATTATCAGCCTTTATTTATTAAACCCATAACATTTTACACTTTTTTAGCATTTGAAACATTGTTCGTATCAACAAGTAATCGGAGCTAAAGATTCTGACATTTGGAAAACAATCAAATCCGAAGTAGGATTTTCAAATAAACTATAATTATACCATGAAGTCGTTCATTTAAGATTTAAAATATTTTATACTTTAAACATTGTTTAGAACTATGTTCTCAATATATCAATATGATCCGACGTTTTTTTATGCTTTAATATAAGTTTTTCCACTTGAGAAACAGACAAAACAGAAGAAAATTCAACTGAAAAAACTCTAATTTCAAAGTGGTTTTTTTGGACTTTTCTCGTCTAATCCTTGAAGTTGATTAAATCAAAATGAAAGTATTTCAGGTTCTTCCAGTCGTCGCATCATCAAGATGTATCGATACAATCTTCTCCCAAACAACAGGTTCTTCCAGTCGTCGCATCATCAAGATGTATCGATACAATCTTCTCCCAAACAACAGGTTCTTCCAGTCGTCGCATCATCAAGATGTATCGATACAATCTTCTCCCAAACAACAGGTTCTTCCAGTCGTCGCATCATCAAGATGTATCGATACAATCTTCTCCCAAACAACAGGTTCTTCCAGTCGTCGCATCATCAAGATGTATCGATACAATCTTCTCCCAAACAACAGGTTCTTCCAGTCGTCGCATCATCAAGATGTATCGATACAATCTTCTCCCAAACAACAGGTTCTTCCAGTCGTCGCATCATCAAGATGTATCGATACAATCTTCTCCCAAACAACAGGTTCTTCCAGTCGTCGCATCATCAACATGTATCGATACAATCTTCTCCCAAACAACAGGTTCTTCCAGTCGTCGCATCATCAAGATGTATCGATACAATCTTCTCCCAAACAACAGGTTCTTCCAGTCGTCGCATCATCAAGATGTATCGATACAATCTTCTCCCAAACAACAGGTTCTTCCAGTCGTCGCATCATCAAGATGTATCGATACAATCTTCTCCCAAACAACAGGTTCTTCCAGTCGTCGCATCATCAAGATGTATCGATACAATCTTCTCCCAAACAACAGGTTCTTCCAGTCGTCGCATCATCAACATGTATCGATACAATCTTCTCCCAAACAACAGGTTCTTCCAGTCGTCGCATCATCAAGATGTATCGATACAATCTTCTCCCAAACAACAGGTTCTTCCAGTCGTCGCATCATCAAGATGTATCGATACAATCTTCTCCCAAACAACAGGTTCTTCCAGTCGTCGCATCATCAAGATGTATCGATACAATCTTCTCCCAAACAACAGGTTCTTCCAGTCGTCGCATCATCAAGATGTATCGATACAATCTTCTCCCAAACAACAGGTTCTTCCAGTCGTCGCATCATCAAGATCGATACAATCTTCTCCCAAACAACAGGTTCTTCCAGTCGTCGCATCATCAAGATGTATCGATACAATCTTCTCCCAAACAACAGGTTCTTCCAGTCGTCGCATCATCAAGATGTATCGATACAATCTTCTCCCAAACAACAGGTTCTTCCAGTCGTCGCATCATCAAGATGTATCGATACAATCTTCTCCCAAACAACAGGTTCTTCCAGTCGTCGCATCATCAACATGTATCGATACAATCTTCTCCCAAACAACAGGTTCTTCCAGTCGTCGCATCATCAACATGTATCGATACAATCTTCTCCCAAACAACAGGTTCTTCCAGTCGTCGCATCATCAACATGTATCGATACAATCTTCTCCCAAACAACAGGTTCTTACGATAACGTTCATGGGAAATATCTTCGTTTTTCTCACGTAGAAAAACGTATTCTTTGTACAATTTACCTCCAAGATTTCACAAACCATTTCACTTTCTCGCTCTGCAGACGACAGGCTGTGGTAGCGTCGCTCCAGGTCCGTCCCGGGGCGTCCACCCGACACGACTCTCAGTTTCCTTTCTTTATTCCTTGTTTTATTTCCCCGTTTTCTTGTTTCCTTTCTTTATTGCTTGTTTTATTTCCCTGTTTCCTTGTTTTATTTCTTGTTTCCTTTCTTTATTTCCTTGTTTTCTTTCTTGTTTCCTTTCTTTATTGCTCGTTTTATTTCCCTGTTTCCTTTCTTTATTCCTCGTTTTCTTTCCTGTTTCCTTTCTTTATTGCTCGTTTTCTTTCGTTTCCTTTCTTTATTCCTTGTTTTATTTCCCTGTTTCCTTGTTTTATTTCTTGTTTCCTTTCTTTATTTCCTTGTTTCCTTTCTTTATTGCTCGTTTTATTTTCCCTGTTTCCTTTCTTTATTCCTCATTTTCTTTTTATTCTTTCTTGTTTTGTTTTCTTGTTTCCTTTCTTTATTCCTTGTTTTATTTCCCTGTTTCCTTGTTTTCTTTCTTGTTTCCTTTCTTTATTCCTTGTTTTCTTTCCTGTTTCCTTTCTTTATTCCTTGTTTCCATGTTTCCTTGTTTTCTTTTTTGTTTCTTTCTTTTTATTCCTTGTTTTATTTCCCTGTTTCCTTTCTTTATTGCTCGTCTTGTTTCCTTTCGGTTTCCCTTGTTTTATTTCTTGTTTTCCTTTTCCTTGTTTCTTGGTTTTGCTTTCTTGTTTCCTTTCTTTTCGTTTTCTTTCCTGTTTCCTTTCTTTCCTGTTTCCTTGTTTTATTTCTTGTTTCCTTTCTTTATTCCTTGCTTCTTTCTGTTTCCTTGTTTTCTTTCTTGTTTCCTTTCTTTATTCCTTGTTTTCTTTCCTGTTTCCTTTCTTTATTGCTCGTTTTCTTTCTTGTTTCCTCGTTTTATTTCCCCGTTTTCTTGTTTTCTTTCTTGTTTCTTAGTCGACCACCATATTACCAATTTTCCTAGTTTCCTCGTTCCCTTCCTTGTGTCCTAGTTTCTTTACTCATTCCCTAATTTTCCTACTTCTTTCCTCACCTTGTTCACTACCTAACTTCATGTTTTCCACTCGTTTTTTTGTTACCCTCTTGTGTCCTTGTTTCATTCCTTATCTTCTAGTATTTTTCATGTTTCCTAGTTTCTGTCCTTGTTGCTTTGCTTCCTACTTGCTTCCTTGTTTCCTTTCTTCTTGTATCTTTGTCCAATTAAATTAAATAAAAAAAAAAAAACATCTCCATAAAAACACGTCATAGGTTCCATCCTTGAAGATGTTTCTGAACGTCTACAAACACAGACGTGTCCTTGTGAAGCTCCTCTGGTGGAGCCTGAACTTCTTCCTGTTTCTCCCCGAAGCTCGTCCTGACCAACAAGGTCGCACTAATTGGAGAAGGAAGTGTTAAGGATGTCTCCGGATCGAGCGTCGGGCTTCAGAGTGACAGCAGCGAAGGCCTGAGATCCTGTTTCTCCTCCGGTTGCCGGTTCTAATCCCGCGCGGCATGTGTGGAGATCAGAGCAGCTTCTCTTACCGGCACATCCAGCGGTCGACGGACGGAGAAGAGAATCTCGGGCCCTTCAAGGAAGCGTCGGCCCCGGACAGCTGTGCGCTCGCCTTGATGTATTTGTGTCACTTACAGAAATACACCGTGACACACACACACACACACACACACACACACACACACACACACACACACACACACACACACACACACACACACACACACACACACACACACACACACACACACACACACACACACACACACACACACACACACACACACACACACGAGCGAGGATACGATGTCGCTCAGCTGACGTGAAAGTTGATCGAGACGCTTTGATGCGAGTCACCTTGAAACTCGAGATGTTTCGCTCGATCCACGTGTTTCTCATGAATACACAACTTTTGTCTATCGACTCGCAAACTATGAAGGATTTCATCAACAACACAAGTTTGTCACTTTCTGTGTTGAAATGGTTTTTTTTTTTTTTATCATTGAATTCTAAACATTTCATTGAAGAAAAAATGTAATATTTTCAATATAAATGATTTTCTAATTCAACTGATTCAAAAATAAATGTTGTAAATTCAAAATGTATTCATTTGTATTAAATTCAATATAACATTTTTGCTATAATAGAGTCACCAGACATTATCAACAGAGCACCGAGATACAGGATCAAACTTTCAGCCAATCATGCGACACTTTCATACCGTTTTACCAGAATATTTATTAGAGTAAAACACACACATACAGTATATACAGATGCACGCACACAAATATACATCCACATATACCACGTGAACAGACACACAAAGGCACTAAACGCACACACAAAAGCACGAACATAAACACAAGCACGCACACATACATATGTACACACGCACACAAATACAAATTACTTACATAAGCAAACACACACACTTACACAAACATAAAAGCACGCACAAACACACAAAAGTACACAAACTAAAACGAAAACACATATGTGCCCACACACTAACACACATGCACAAAAACGAACACATTAAAGTATGCACAAACACAAAAGCAGACAAACCGAAACGCACACACAAACATACATACATGGATATATGTACACACACACAAACCCAAGCACACAAATACACACACACATATATATGCACACACACACAAATACACACATATACTGTATATGCACACAAACCAAAACACACACACACACAAATGTATACATGTGCACACACACACACACACACACACACACACACACACACACACACACACACATATATACACACACACACAAATACACACATATACTGTATATGCACACAAACCAAAAACACACACACACAAATGTATACATGTGCACACACACACACACACACACATATATATGCACACACACACAAATACACACATATACTGTATATGCACACAAACCAAAACACACACACACACAAATGTATACGCACACACACACACACACACACACACACACACACACACACACACACACACACACACACACACACACACACACACACACACACACACAGTTTGTGAGTCAAAGCAGAAACATGACGAACACGACGAGAAACTCACGAGTCAGCGTTCCTCTGAGCTACAGAAACACCGAGAGGTTCCTGTGTCAGAGTTGGAGGATTATTCTGGAACGAGAACGTGAATCAAAGCGACCTTGAACTTCGTTCCGTCATTAGCGTCGACGACGGAAACAGGAGCCGAGTTTACGAGGAGGCGATGGGTTCTAATCCCGCCGTGATCTAATCAGTCCTGCTGCGAGAACCTGGACCTTCAAGGTCACATGACTGGTCCAGAGACTGGTCTGTTGAAGGAGGAACTCACTCTGAGCTCAAAACATCTTTACTTTAGTGTTTTTGACCCATTTTTGTTGCCTTACATTGTATCTAAACAACCTGAACAAGGTTTGTCTTTAACATTTAAACATGATATCAATGAGCTCCAGAAGGTGGCAGTAGTGAGACACAACTTACTCCACAGGAGGCGAAGAAGAGTTGCTTGAATTCCGACGTAGAACCTTTGAAAGATGCCTGGATCCAGATGGTGATTCTACACATCACTGACATGTAATCGTCAACATTTTTGAGTTTATTTTGTTTCTCGCAGACGATCAGACAAAATATAACTTGTCGTGATTAATAATAATATTATTTTACATTTTATAATATAATTATACTTACAAATATAATAATAATAATGTTCTTAACGTATCAAACTAGAACTTTTTGTGTTTTTATCTTTTAAGGTGTTACACTTTGAACAAAAACACTTGATCCTAAAAAGCTGAAGTAATATTGACAGTAATAATAAAGTTATTTAAAAATAAATATACAAGTTTATATTGACAACATTTACTTTACAAACTATTCCTAAGTATTTTCAAGTCTGGAAATATTATCCAGGTTGTACTTGTGTTTATTGCCACAACTGACATATACACTGTATATAAATATATATAATACAACACACGGACAGAAGACTTAATATCTCACTTCAGAGAAGTACAAAAACACAACTGTACAAAGATTCATGTTAAAAAGTCAACATTTTCACCGATCGAGTGAGAAAGAAACACAACGTTTGTCAATATCTGTGTGTAAATGTTGTATTTATCAATCTTGTCACACAAGAAAGAAAAACTATTTCCCATAGAGCTGCACGATATTGGAAATATGTGCGATATTTGATATTAGTGTCTTGAATTGCGATATTGATATTAATACAATATTTTTTCTTTCACGTACAAATGTAGCCGCACGCAGGTGAGTACTTCAGTAGAGGTCTGGGGGTTTAAGGAAAACTATGATATTTCCCTTTTGTTTATTTCCGCGTTTCGACATGATGGTAGAAAAATATCTCTTATAACGCTCAGTCTCGCGGGACTTGCATCGGTTTCCCGCCAAACTGAGCGACATCAGAGAGGAGCCGCCGGCACGTCGTGATATCACCAAATCAATAATAAATCCTTGTATACGCACACATAACACTTTATAAATGACGCTAACAACTTAGCTCGTTAGCATACGGTGAAGACGGACACATAACACTTTATAAATGACGCTAACAACTTAGCTCGTTAGCATACGGTGAAGACGGACACATAACACTTTATAAATGACGCTAACAACTTAGCTCGTTAGCATACGGTGAAGACGGACACATAACACTTTATAAATGACGCTAACAACTTAGCTCGTTAGCATACGGTGAAGACGGACACATAACACTTTATAAATGACGCTAACAACTTAGCTCGTTAGCATACGGTGAAGACGGACACATAACACTTTATAAATGACGCTAACAACTTAGCTCGTTAGCATACGGTGAAGACGCACACATAACACTTTATAAATGACGCTAACAACTAAGCTCGTTAGCATACGGTGAAGACGGACACATAACACTTTATAAATGACGCTAACAACTTAGCTCGTTAGCATACGGTGAAGACGGACACATAACACTTTATAAATGACGCTAACAACTTAGCTCGTTAGCATACGGTGAAGACGGACACATAACACTTTATAAATGACGCTAACAACTTAGCTCGTTAGCATACGGTGAAGACGGACACATAACACTTTATAAATGACGCTAACAACTTAGCTCGTTAGCATACGGTGAAGACGGACACATAACACTTTATAAATGACGCTAACAACTTAGCTCGTTAGCATACGGTGCAGACGGACAGGTTTGTTTGGAAGTTCACGATCTTATAAGAAAACAACTGAGACGAGATGAAAAGTTCTTACGATATGTTGCTTTAACAAAGGAGGTTGAAATTTTCACCTTTCAAAATACAATTTATTTAATTCAATTAAAAGAATATTAATAGTTGAAAAACAAAAAACAAAAAATCTAATTTTCAAAATTAGAAATGTTAAATTCCACCTCATCTTATCTTATCTTATCTTATCAATATTCTGATGACTTTCTTCCATAAAAGTTCTCTTTGCTCTTTGTCATGAAGTCTCTGTTGCATGAATGTTTATTTTAACATAAATATGAGACACTAGTTTTCTTGCAGGTAAAAATTTTGTAAATATCAATAGTTTTTCATGTCGTCTCTTCCCTGAAGGTCACAGGAAAGTTCAGGCTAATATTACTGATATATATTTAATTGTTAAAGTTATTTATGTGTTTTGACCAGCGAACATCTTTTTAGCATCACTAACCCCAACTACAAGTCCCATGATGCAACACAACAGTTGACGAGGTCATAACAGCGCGACACCTCCGGGACACTCGTCTACACAACTCAGTCAGCAGGTGTGTGTCAATGACTAGAACATCTTATCAGGTCCAGTCGTTCCGGAAGATAAGAGTGTGTTTGGACGTCGCCATGACGACCACAGAGCATTTATGATCTGATTACCCCAAGGTCTGGGTCTGTTATCAGTACTGATTAACTCAGGACTTCAAGAAACATCTGTGTTTGATGATCTACTGATCCTTCAAGAAACATCTGTGTTTGATGATCTACTGACTCCTTCAAGAAACATCTGTGTTTGATGATCTACTGACTCCTTCAAGAAACATCTGTGTTTGATGATCTACTGACTCCTTCAAGAAACATCTGTGTTTGATGATCTACTGACTCCTTCAAGAAACATCTGTGTTTGATGATCTACTGACTCCTTCAAGAAACATCTGTGTTTGATGATCTACTGACTCCTTCAAGAAACATCTGTGTTTGATGATCTACTGACTCCTTCAAGAAACATCTGTGTTTGATGATCTACTGACTCCTTCAAGAAACATCTGTGTTTGATGATCTACTGACTCCTTCAAGAAACATCTGTGTTTGATGATCTACTGACTCCTTCAAGAAACATCTGTGTTTGATGATCTACTGACTCCTTCAAGAAACATCTGTGTTTGATGATCTACTGACTCCTTCAAGAAACATCTGTGTTTGATGATCTACTGACTCCTTCAAGAAACATCTGTGTTTGATGATCTACTGACTCCTTCAAGAAACATCTGTGTTTGATGATCTACTGACTCCTTCAAGAAACATCTGTGTTTGATGATCTACTGACTCCTTCAAGAAACATCTGTGTTTGATGATCTACTGACTCCTTCTCTTCAAGAAACATCTGTGTTTGGTGATCTACTGACTCCTTCAAGAAACATCTGTGTTTGATGATCTACTGACTCCTTCAAGAAACATTCTGTGTTTGATGATCTACTGACTCCTTCAAGAAACATCTGTGTTTGATGATCTACTGACTCCTTCAAGAAACATCTGTGTTTGATGATCTACTGACTCCTTCAAGAAACATCTGTGTTTGATGATCTACTGACTCCTTCAAGAAACATCTGTGTTTGATGATCTACTGACTCCTTCAAGAAACATCTGTGTTTGATGATCTACTGACTCCTTCAAGAAACATATCTGTGTTTGATGATCTACTGACTCCTTCAAGAAACATTTGTGTTTGATGATCTACTGACTCCTTCAAGAAACATCTGTGTTTGATGATCTACTGACTCCTTCAAGAAACATCTGTGTTTGATGATCTACTGACTCCTTCAAGAAACATGTGTGTTTGATGATCTACTGACTCCTTCAAGAAACATGTGTGTTTGATGATCTACTGACTCCTTCAAGAAACATGTGTGTTTGAGGATCTACTGACTCCTTCAAGAAACATCTGTGTTTGATGATCTACTGACTCCTTCAAGAAACATCTGTGTTTGATGATCTACTGACTCCTTCAAGAAACATCTGTGTTTGATGATCTACTGACTCCTTCAAGAAACATCTGTGTTTGATGATCTACTGACTCCTTCAAGAAACATCTGTGTTTGATGATCTACTGACTCCTTCAAGAAACATCTGTGTTTGATGATCTACTGACTCCTTCAAGAAACATCTGTGTTTGATGATCTACTGACTCCTTCAAGAAACATCTGTGTTTGATGATCTACTGACTCCTTCAAGAAACATCTGTGTTTGATGATCTACTGACTCCTTCAAGAAACATCTTAAGACGTTTTTATTTGTTCAGGCTTTTCCTTGATTTTCTGGAACTCCTGTTGTGTTATCAGTGTTATCTTGACCTTTAAAGTATATACTTTATTGAATATTGTTTTGATTGTTGAAGCGCTTTGTGACCCTGGACTGGAAAAGATCTTTACAAATAATTACTTCTGCATCAATTATTTTACTCTCTTTAAACTGACTGTTTTTCCCACTGTGCTGTTTTATTGCGATGGAAAGATCTTCGTCCATCTTGTCTCAAGTTGTTAAATAATACTACGTCTTGCCTAAGATTAAAGAAGATCCGTCTCTCTCCAAGACTACATTTAAAGGTCTGGGGGCCTTTGTTTTATTCATTGATTGTTTAAAATCTCTGTAAATATCTCACTCTCTCTCTTGTGCTTTTGTTTTCTCTCCACACATTGATCTGTAAACACAGGTTTAGATCTTGACATGATTTATTTTTCATTGATCTGTAAACTTGTGGCTGAAGTGATGTAATGATCTGGAAGGAGCCAAGTTATGAGGGTTTTGTTCCTGAGATGTTTTATTTTAGAATTTTCTTAAATTATTATTTTTATTCATTGTGTAAACATTTCTTCCTCAGAAAAAGCTGCATTTGACTGATCATCTAAAAACTTGACACGTATGTGAAATACTGCTGATTATTTCAATAAAAACACTTTGATTAAAAAAAGAAGAAGAAAAGAAGAAACGTTTTTGACGATGAAATCTCATTTTTAAAGTTAAAACGTATAATAATGACTGACTTTGTTTTTATACGTGTTGTTGTATCAATACTCTTGAAAAACCAGAGCCGGTAACAACATATAGAAAAAAAGAACAATGAACTGGTTCATTTTCAAACTGCTCATCTGAACTTTGAACTTTGAACTTTGAACTAGTTCACGTAGAAAGTGACTCAGGCTGTGACTCACGACGAGCAGAGACTCACGACTCATGTCTTCTTGTCTTTCTGTCTGTCGGACATGAAGTCGTGTCGAAGTCAAAATAGTCCAAACAGTGAAGTTATCGATCAAAGGTTCTCAGTTTATCGAGTAAAGAACAACATGTCAGAGTATTTTATTTAATGAATGAATTACCTTTAATGTAACTTGTTTTATATGCACTTAATTGATCATTTTATTTCAATTATCTTTTATTATTCATATTCTAGTGTCATCACCACAAAACCAAAAAACATGTGTTTACAACTCTGGCAATAAACACAATCTGATTCAAATTTTGATTTATTTAAGTTTATTTCAAGTTTAAGCGACAGTTTCTAAAGGAAATATTTGGGTTTAACTTAAATAACTCATAGATTTTATTGTTTATTTCGCTGTTTGTGTGTGTGGTTCAGAGACAAGTTGCTGGTTCGACTCCAGCTGTCTCTGGACCTGCCACAGGTTCAAGTTACCGACGTGATGTTCGAGGAAGAATCGGCAGCAACAGTCGAAACAGCTGAGATCACTGGACCATGAATGGACAGACGTGGAGACGACACGTAAACACATCGACGTGGAGTCGGTGACTCACACACACTCACACACACACACACACTCACACACACTCACACACTCACACACACTTTCAAGCGTAGTAAACAAAATCTTCAAATAACACATTTTTACAGGAAACTTTAACACGAATCTGAACAAATAATTAGGAAGTTAAAGCAGTTTCTCTTGAATTGAAAACTTTCATTTCACTTTATTGACGCAAAGAAAACTTTAAATCATTAGATAGTTTATTTTAAAATAGATTTTAAAAAGTTCAAAATAAATGCATTATAAAAAATAGTTAAGTAATAATAAGTTATTCAATAATTAATTAATTCAAATAATAAAATAAATCAAATAATCAAATAAAAAACATATCAAGTAGATTTAAAACTTAAAAGTTCAAAGAAAACATTAATTTGAACGAATTATTAAGTCATCAGAAAAGTAATTAAAACATTTGAAATTATTTTCCCCAAAAGTACAGTAAGTATAAGTATTTTTAACTGGGATGAAATAAGTGACTAAACATTTTCAATTTGAATTTAACAAACGTTTCACATAAAAAAAGCTTTTTCATGAACATTTCGATTTTTTTTTTTAAATTATAAGTAAATTCAAATGTATTTGATGTTAAATACATCTTGTTGTATAAACAAAGCGAATCCATAAATAAAATTTGTATCATTTTATTGCTTTCTACTTACATTTCCATAGCGTCTAATAATTTATTCATTTATTATGATTGTTATTGTTATTTTATTGTGATATTTGTATTGTTTCGTTATAATGTCGTTATCTTATTATACATTTTTACTCTGTGTGTTTATTCTAATACACATTTATGCTCAATATTTGTTCAGAATTGTGCGACAAATAAAGATTTATTTTATCTACACACAAAATTGTATTATTAAATTAATTGTATTAAATATTGTAAACATTCTTTAACATTTTGATTCTACAAGTAGATTAAATTAAATTCTTCTTCTCTTCATGTTTCACAGTTTCATCCGCAACAAACGCACAATAACGTCTAAAATGACGACAAAAGTACTTTGAACGATAAAAAAAAAGTGCTGAGGATCATATTTTTCAAACCTTCACATAATGGAGAAGCTTCTTTGATGCAGATGCAGACGTGTCGCGATTGAAACGAGATCGTCGCGACGGACAAAAGGACAAACGGCTGCGACGGGATCAGAAGAAAGAGCAGCAGATGGGTCTGGATCACAGGGGCCTCGGGGCCTCGGGGCCTCAGGGGCCTCAGGGGCCACAGCAGCGACGCTGCAGACCACAAGAAAGACCTGAGCGTCGTGACACATGCTCCAGTTGTGTGTGTGTGTGTGTGTGTGTGTGTGTGTGTGTGTGTGTGTGTGTGTGTGTGTGTGTGTGTGTGTGTGTGTGTGTGTGTCTGTGAGTGTGTGTGAGTCACCTTTGGAGTGTCATCATGTTACCGGCTCGCCTGCACAGCATTGTGCGGCGCGGCAGAAGAATGGGAGGCAGATCAGGACGAAGAGCGAGACTCGCCGCCGCGACTTGACTCTTTTGTCTCCTGATCTATCTTTTCTTTGCTCTCCTAAAGTGAGGGATGAAGAAGAAGAAGATCAAAGGAGGAGGAGCCGACGCCGCAGACGCTCGTATCAAAGACCATTCTATGAACGACGCACCTGGACCGTCGGTCGACGGACATCTTTCATGTCGTGTCGCACCAGAGAGTTCGACGGATCTGAGGTTAAAAAAAAAAACACCTCGATAAAGACTTTTGTTCTTCGGTTTTCAAGGTCGACTAGTTTAGTCGCAGCTCGACTTTGACGAACTTCATTAAAGAATGTCGTCAGAACATTGAATACGTTCAACGTCTCAAAATAGATTTATTTGAGGTTTTTTCTTGGTTTTCTAAGCATTTATTTTAAAAAAAAAACAACAACATTAAATTAAATCATTTCTATAATAACATTTGTGTTTTCTCAGGGTCAAGTGAGTAAGTAAGCAATAGTTAAAATACATACTTCAATCAGATCAAGATAAAACTGAGACAAACACAAGAGTCTCAGAGAATCAAGGAAAAGCTCAAATAAAAGTGTCTTGAGATGTTTCTTGAAGGAGTCAGTAGATCATCAAACACAGATGTTTCTTGAAGGAGTCAGTAGATCATCAAACACAGATGTTTCTTGAAGGAGTCAGTAGATCATCAAACACAGATGTTTCTTGAAGGAGTCAGTAGATCATCAAACACAGATGTTTCTTGAAGGAGTCAGTAGATCATCAAACACAGATGTTTCTTGAAGGAGTGTAGATAACAGATGTTTCTGAAGGAGTCATAGATCATCAAACACAGAGATGTTTCTTGAAGGAGTCAGTAGATCATCAAACACAGATGTTTCTTGAAGGAGTCAGTAGATCATCAAACACAGATGTTTCTTGAAGGAGTCAGTAGATCATCAAACACAGATGTTTCTTGAAGGAGTCAGTAGATCATCAAACACAGATGTTTCTTGAAGGAGTCAGTAGAAGGAGTCAGTAGATCATCAAACACAGATGTTTCTTGAAGGAGTCAGTAGATCATCAAACACAGATGTTTCTTGAAGGAGTCAGTAGATCATCAAACATGTTTTTGAAGGAGTAGTAATATCAAACACAGATGTTTCTTGAAGGAGTACAGTAATCATCAAACACAGATGTTTCTTGAAGGAGTCAGTAGATCATCAAACACAGAGATGGTTCCAAAGCTTAAGAGCAACAGTCTGGAAGAATTTATCTCCTCTGGTCCAGAAGTTCAGGAACCATCAGTAGATTCTGATCCACAGACCTCAGAGCCCGAGCTGGGGTGTAAGTCTGGATCAGATCACTGATGGAAGGTCTGACCATGAATAGATCTGAAAGTAAGAACCAGAATTTTAAAATGATCCTGAAAGAAACTGGCAGCCAGTGAAGAGTTTGAAGGAGAAATGTGATTTTCTACTAGAGCAGCATGAATGAGGAGAAATGAGTTCTTCTACTAGAGAGCATGAAGAGTTTGAAGGAGAAATGTGAGTTCTTCTACTAGAGCAGCCAGTGAAGAGTTTGAAGGAGAAATGTGAGTTCTTCTACTAGAGCAGCCAGTGAAGAGTTTGAAGGAGAAATGTGAGTTCTTCTACTAGAGCGGCTCAGAATTCTGGCTGCAGAGTTTAGTATGAACTGCAGGCGAGACACATCCTTCTTGTTTAGACACTAAATAAACTGTTACAATAGTATAAACGACACAAACACATTATAAGATCCGGATCATGTTTCGACATCATTTTACTAAGTTTAGAGATATATCTCAGTTGAAACAGTTTGTGTCTGTTTTCTGCAGTGTTATCCCTTGTGTTATCTCTGGGTCAAAACTACTTCGATAAATACATATGTGGTGCAGGTTGTTTATCTTGACCCTGAGAGAAAACAGGGGATACCATAAACACATTTGTTTTTCGGGCCTTCAGGTCACCTTGACCAGGTCACAAGGCTTAAAAGGACCCCGAGGAAACACATAGACGGTTAAAAGTCACCTTCATTTCAGGAATTTACAATATTTCTGTGATTCAAACCAATGAAAAAATCCATAAATTCTTTATGTAAAATCATTACATTTTTAAATGAAGTCAAACTACATTTTCTTTAGAGATAAAAAGAAGCAAAGAGAAGAATAGCTTTGAATATTTCTGTATTTCTTTCTTATTCTATGGATTATTATTAAAACTTTACATGTTTTAAACACCAGAACTCAATAACATGATGCAATATTTATATAATAATACTTACGAGGGAAGAAGTACTTCCCCAGGAGGTAAATATTCCAAATATAAATTAATAATACATTTAAAAAAAATTATTGCACGAAATGAAAAATACAAAAAGTCGGGAAATTATGAATAATAATAATAATAATAATAGAATAAAGAAGCGCAATTAAAATATCTATAAAACAAATAAATTAGAAATAAAACTTTAAACTGAGATTCATTCGATTCAAAATTTACAAAATACTTGAAACAAATCCTGAAATAAAAAAAAAAAATCAATTTCAACATTTTTCAAATTTTACACTGAAGCTCATGAAGGCAGTACAATAATAATAATAATAATAATAATAATAATTATTATTATTATTATTATTTAAATTTTAAACTGAACACTTGGTTACTTTAATTTCCTAATGAAGGAGTTAAACATTAAACAAAGTGGAAGAATATCTGTGTTATAAGAATATTACATTAAACATTTACACACCAATTGAATTATTACAAAAATATGTATCGCTTAAAACAACCACAACAACAACAATTCAATAATAAAGTATTTAAAATTCAATCTCCAATATTCTTATGACGCTGAAATACCTGCCTTACACCACAGGGGGGCAGCAACTACAACATCATCGTCAGTATGTATGAATTTAATGTAATTCTGATCGACACTCTTGACTGTGCGCAGTAGTTCACGCGCGCACGAGACGCTCCACGTGGTGTCAGAGGTAGCATTGGACCACGAGGTTTCGGATGGCATCACCTTCAGGCTCCGGTTCAAGGTCAGATGCGGAGAAACTCGCAGAATGTTGGCCAGTAATCTTCAGCAACGCGATACTCGCTGTATTAACATGTCTGACATAGAACAACCCGCCGCAGTATCAGTGGCTCCCGGAGATCATTGGAGCCACAATCTGTGTCTGAAACTAACAACACTCGTGTGTGAGTCATGGTGTGTGTGTGTGTGTGTGTGTGTGTGTGTGTGTGTGTGTGTGTGTGTGTGTGTGTGTGTGTGTGTGCTGAGATCACACACGAGTCAGATGTCGTCACATCTCAAGAGTAGATGAAATCAAACGAGGACACATTTAAAAAACGTTATAAATCCTCGAAATTCCACTTTATTCAAAAGTCCATATTAGACATTAAGTACTTTGCTGCCCTCTAGTGGTCACAGTCATCATGGTCGGTTACAGTCATAAGAAACTTCATTTTAAAACCCATTTATTTCAATATATATTTTATGAAATAAATGTCATTCAGAGGATATTTTCCTAACATTAAGCTTTAAAAACTAGTGTTTCTTATGTTGTATCACGTTAAAATTGGTGCAATAATTACTTGTGTACAATTACACTGGGATATTTACAGATATAGACGTCACATTGAAATGCTTTTGTATTTCTAGAAGTACATATTCATGTGTGTATTTAGAACTTTATGCACATCAAATGTATGTACTGCATCTTTCAAGAGTATTATTATTATTAAAATAAATCTACTTATTTTCACTTTTGTAACAGAATAGTTTTACTTTAAGAAGATGTTACTGTCTCCAAATGTTGTGAAATAAAATATATGGAGTAATTTTCCCCGACAAGCATTTCTGGTGAAGCTTGAACACTGGAGATGAAAGAATGTGTTTTTCTGCTTCTCCTGGACTGTGACCTACTTTAAACATCAACTAGTATCAACTCTGGTGTCATTAAACATCAACTAGTATCAACTCTGGTGTCATTAAACATAACTAGTATCAACTCTGGTGTCATTAAACATCAACTAGTATCAACTCTGGTGTCATTAAACATCAACTAGTATCAACTCTGGTGTCATTAAACATCAACTAGTATCAACTCTGGTGTCATTAAACATCAACTAGTATCAACTCTGGTGTC
Organism: Callionymus lyra; assembly: GCA_016630915.1. Lineage (NCBI taxonomy): Eukaryota > Metazoa > Chordata > Actinopteri > Syngnathiformes > Callionymidae > Callionymus > Callionymus lyra. Next base: position 31,772,281 of record JACEEU010000685.1, on the reverse strand, counting down.
ATTAAACATCATCTAGTATCAACTCTGGTGTCATTAAACATCAACTAGTATCGACTCTGGTGTCATTAAACATCAACTAGTATCAACTCTGGTGTCATTAAACATCAACTAGTATCAACTCTGGTGTCATTAAACATCATCTAGTATCAACTCTGGTGTCATTAAACATCAACTAGTATCTACTCTAGTGTCATTAATCATCAACTAGTGTCAACTCTGGTGTCATTAAACATCAACTAGTATCTACTCTGGTGTCAATAAACATCAACTAGTATCGACTCTGGTGTCATTAAACATCATCTAGTATCAACTCTGGTGTCATTAAACATCAACTAGTATCGACTCTGGTGTCATTAAACATCAACTAGTATCAACTCTGGTGTCATTAAACATCAACTAGTATCAACTCTGGTGTCATTAAACATTATCTAGTATCAACTCTGGTGTCATTAAACATCAACTAGTATCGACTCTGGTGTCATTAAACATCATCTAGTATCAACTCTGGTGTCATTAAACATCAACTAGTATCAACTCTGGTGTCATTAAACATCAAGTAGTATCTACTCTGGTGTCATTAAACATCAACTAGTATCGACTCTGGTGTCATTAAACATCAACTAGTATCAACTCTGGTGTCATTAAACATTAACTAGTATCAACTCTGGTGTCATTAAACATCAACTAGTATCAACTCTGGTGTCATTAAACATCAACTAGTATCAACTCTGGTGTCATTATACATCAACTAGTATCAACTCTGGTGTCATTAAACATCAACTAGTATCAACTCTGGTGTCATTAAACATCAACTAGTATCAACTCTGGTGTCATTATACATCAACTAGTATCAACTCTGGTGTCATTAAACATCAACTAGTATCAACTCTGGTGTCATTATACATCAACTAGTATCAACTCTGGTGTCATTAAACATCAACTAGTATCAACTCTGGTGTCATTAAACATCAACTAGTATCAACTCTGGTGTCATTAAACATCAACTAGTATCAACTCTGGTGTCATTATACATCAACTAGTATCAACTCTGGTGTCATTAAACATCAACTAGTATCAACTCTGGTGTCATTATAAATCAACTAGTATCAACTCTGGTGTCATTAAACATCAACTAGTATCAACCGTCTCTGGTGTCATTAAACATCAACTAGTATCAACTCTGGTGTCATTAAACATCAACTAGTATCAACTCTGGTGTCATTAAACATCAACTAGTATCAACTCTGGTGTCATTAAACATCAACTAGTATCAACTCTGGTGTCATTAAACATCAACTAGTATCAACTCTGGTGTCATTAAACATCAACTAGTATCAACTCTGGTGTCATTAAACATCAACTAGTATCAACTCTGGTGTCATTAAACATAACTAGTATCAAGGTATCAACTCTGGTGTCATTAAACATCAACTAGTATCAACTCTGGTGTCATTATACATCAACTAGTATCAACTCTGGTGTCATTATACATCAACTAGTATCAACTCTGGTGTCATTAAACATCAACTAGTATCAACTCTGGTGTCATTATAAATCAACTAGTATCAACTCTGGTGTCATTAAACATCAACTAGTATCAACTCTGGTGTCATTAAACATCAACTAGTATCAACTCTGGTGTCATTAAACATCAACTAGTATCAACTCTGGTGTCATTATACATCAACTAGTATCAACTGGTGTCATGTAGTAAATGTTCTTCAAGACGAAGTAACTTCTCATCATGACCATCTTTTATACCTATTACTTTATAAAGTTGCTCTGAAATCTGGACGAACGAGAGGTTACGAGAGTCCATTATGACGTAATAATGGCTTCACTCTATGAATGTATGTTTTTGTGTCTCTGCGCTTGTGTGTATATTGTCCGTACATATATGTGTATGTTTTTGTGTCTGTGTGTATATTTGTGTGTACGTATATATATGTGTATGTTTTGTGTCTGTGTGTATATTTGTGTATACGTAAATATGTGTATGTTTTTGTGTCTGTGTGTATGTATATATGTGTATATTTTTGTGTCTTATGTGTACATTTGTGTGTATGTATATATGTGTATGATTTTGTGTCTGTGTGTATGTATATATGTGTATGTTTTTGTGTCTTTGTGTATATTTGTGTGTATGTATATATGTGTATATTTTTGTGTCTGTGTGTATATTTGTATGTACGTATATATTTGTATATTTTTTGTTCAATGTGTATATTTGTGTGTACGTATATATGTGTATGTTTTTGTGTCTGTGTGTATGTATATATGTGTATATTTTTTGTGTATATTTGTGTGTATGTATATATGTGTATGTTTTTGTGTCTTTGTGTATATTTGTGTGTATGTATATATGTGTATATTTTTGTGTCTGTGTGTATATTTGTATGTACGTATATATTTGTATATTTTTGTGTCTATGTGTATATTTGTGTGTACGTATATATGTGTATGTTTTTGTGTCTGTGTGTATGTATATATGTGTATATTTTTTGTGTCTATGTGTATATTTGTGTGTATATATATATGTGTATGTTTTTTGTGTCTGTGTGTATATTTGTGTGTACGTATACACTGTAGACGTGTCTGTTTTTGTGTGTATAATCGTGAGTTACAAGGTTGTGTATTCAGTGACATGACTCCTCCCAGGTGTGTTTGCGGTCACACCTGTTGATGCTGTTAATGTCAACACCTGGATCATGTGACGTCTGAGCTTCAGAGTCTAAAAGAACACGACACTAGAGACACGTGGAATCAAAGATGAAAAACATCAAAACTGTCTCGACACACAAGCAGTTGATTGACGGAGGATCAGCTGCAGATTCTCCTCTGAATGCTGATGCAGCAGAGGATCAGACGGTGATGAAGGACGTGACAACGAGAAGTCACGAACACATCCAGACAAAGAAACTGATTTTTACTGCATAAAAAACACATTTACAACCTGTTAAGAAAATGACTCTGTATACAGTGTACGGCAGGACTTTGACAAAATATTGATACACACATATAACACTTTATTTTTTCAGGATACCTGTTTAACAGCACAGTTTAAAAAAGTACATTTTGGGATCAAACATCATTTTATTTTTTATCACCATTTTTATTTCAGTGGAAAGTTTGTTCATTTTTGTGCTGCAACTAAACTTACAGCCGCTACATGGCAGCAGTCTGAAGCTAAAGTAAGAATGAGATCCTGGCGATGACTGAGGATGAGAGGATACAGTGAGTCCAGCAGCTTTAAAAGCTGATGTTTGTACATATTTTGGTTTGAAAACAAATGAAAGTAGTTACGACTTACTGAAATACTACAACACCAGAGTCAAGTACTGGACAATACTACACATATATACTTGTTACTACACTATCACATCACCAGAGTCAAGTACTGGACAATACTACACATATATACTTGTTACTACACTATCACATCACCAGAGTCAAGTACTAGACAATACTACACATATATACTTGTTACTACACTATCATAACACCAGAGTCAAGTACTGGACAATACTACACATATATACTTGTCACTACACTATCACAACACCAGAGTCAAGTACTGGACAATACTACACATATATACTTGTCACTACACTATCACAACACCAGAGTCAAGTACTGGACAATACTACACATATATACTTGTTACTACACTATCACAACACCAGAGTCAAGTACTCGACAATACTACACATATATACTTGTTACTACACTATCACAACACCAGAGTCAAGTACTGGACAATACTACACATATATACTTGTTACTACACTATCACAACACCAGAGTCAAGTACTCGACAATACTACCACTATCACAACACCAGAGTAATACACTATATAGTTGTTACTACACTATCACAACAACAGAGTCAAGTACTGGACAATACTACACATATAGTAATATATTTAGTAAGTAAGTAAGTAATATTTATTTATATAGCTTTTTTCGAGACAAGGGTCACAAAGCGCTTAGACAATCAAAACAATACTCAAAAAAGTACATACTTTAAAGATCAAGACAACACTGAGAACAACACAGGAGTTCGAGAAATTCAAGGAAAAGCCTGAACAAATAGAAACGTCTTAAGATGTTTCTTAAAGGAGTCAGTAGATCATCAAGCGCAAAGAGAGAGAAGATCGTTCCAAAGCTTAGGAGCAACAGCCTGAAAAGATTTCTCTCCTCTGGTCCTGAGTCGTGTGCGTGGAACCATAAGTAGATTCTGATCCACAGACCTCAGAGCCCGAGCTGGGGTGTAAGGCTGGATCAGATCAGTGATGTAAGGAGGAGCCTGACCATGAATAGATCTGAAAGTAAGAACCAGAATTTTAAAGTTGATCCTGAAAGAAACTGGAAGCCAGTGAAGAGTTTTAAGGATCGGAGAAATGTGAGTTCTTCTACTAGAGCGGGTCAGAATTCTCACTGCAGAGTTCTGAATCAACTGCAGACGAGACGATCCTTCTTGTTAAGACATGAAAACAAACTGTTACAATAGTCCAGACGAGAAGAAACAAACGCATGGATTACAAGATCCAGATCATGTTCCGACAACATTTTCCTAAGTTTAGAGATTTTTCTCAGTTGAAGGAAACAGTTTCTGGTCAGTTTTCTGCAGTGTTGAACAAGAGACATGTCTTTATCAAATACAACACCCAGGTTTCTCAGGCTCAGTTTGACAGACTGACCTAAGTCACCCAAGTACTGACTCAACCCTGGAATCTTATCATCATCAGCAATCACCAGAGTTTCAGTTTTGTCCACATTTAGCTGTAAAGTCTTTTAACTCATTGTTTGATTTCTAGCAAACAATTGACTAAGCTGTTCAGCCTTTGGGGCTCAGTTGGGTCAAAAGAGCAGTAGAGCTGGATGTCATCAGCAAAAATGTGATAAGAAACATCTGGAAATCTCTGAATGATTTTAACGAGGGGAATCAAGTACAGCAAAAACAATAAAGGACCCAGAACAGAACCTTGAGGGACTCCACACAACAGATCTGCCGATTCAGACCTCATTTGATTGGCAGATACACTAAAACTGCGCCCAGAAAGGTAAGATGAGAACCATTCTAACACAGACCCAGACAGTCCCACTTCATCCCTCAGTCTTCTCAGCAGGATCTGGTGATCAACTGTGTCAAAGGCTGAGGACAGATCCAAGAGAACCAGAACAGTGAATTTACCCGAGTCAGCCGACATCATGATGTCACTGGACACTTTCAATAAAGCTGTCTCCGTAGATGTTTACGGAAGCCAGACTGAAACTTCTCATGGATGTCGCTCTGATCCAGGAACAAAGACAGCTGCTCAGACACCACCTTCTCCAAGATCTTGGACAAGAAAGGGAGCTTAGAAATAGGCCTGAAATTACTGAGGTCAGTTGGGTCTAAGCCTGGTTTTTTGAGCAGAGGCTCCTCAATGGCATGTTTAAATGCATTGGGAAAAACCCCTGTGGAAAGGGAGAGGTTCACCATATTGGTAACCCAGGGGCCAATTACATCAAATACTTTGATAAATAGCCTACAAGGAAGGACGTCATCTGAGCAAGAGGATGGTTTCATCTTGTTCACTAGTGCTGAAATATCACCCAAAGATACAGCAGTGAAGGAGGACCAAGAGGAGGAGATGGGCTCAGAGACAGTAGGGGTTCCAAACAAAGGGGGAGAGATTTTCTCTTTGATCAATTTAATTTTGTCAATGAAAAATCTCAACAATGCATTGCTGTCAGCTTCACAGAAGACAGGCGTGATTTGAGGAGCAGGAGACACAAGAGAATTAATCGTGTCAAACAAAACTTTGGGGTTTTTCCTATTTGCTGTTACCAGTTTTCTGATGTAATCAGATCTAGCAGTTTCTACCATCTCATTGTAAGAAGTCATCAGATCCCTGAGGTGAAGTCTATGCACCTCAAGTTTAGTGGACTTCCAGAGACGCTCAGTCTTTCGACAAAGTCTCTTCAGACTCAGGAGATCTTCATTTGTCCAAGGACACCGTTTTTTCTGAATTTTCAAGTTCGATTTAACAGGTTTGATCCAGTATTTCAACACAATGACCAGTGAAACAGTGAATCAAACTGTCCACGTCTGTGCAGTCATCAAAGGAAAGACGGTCAAACATAGCAGAAAAACTGTCTGCAGTATCGGCTGAGATGACACGCCTCTGAGACCTAACTTTCAAAGGCTTAGGTTCAGGGATGAAGTCCAGGTTAAACAAGACAAGAGAATGATCACTCAGATGGACATCATGTACAGATACATTAGAAATGTTCAGGCCAAGAGTAAAAACTAAGTCTAAAATGCCTTTTTGATGAGTGGGTTCAGAAACATGTTGCTCAAAATTAAAGGCTTCAGTTAAAGTTAAAAGTTCTTTAGCAGAACAAGATGTGACGTCATCAACATGAAGATTAAAGTCTCCAAGAATAAGAACAGATTCCATTTGAATAATGGAAGATAAGAAGTCACTAAAGTCTTTCAAGAACATCGCCGCAGGACCAGGCGGGCGGTAGATTGACACACAATAGAAAGGTCTTGTAGAACCAACCAAGATCATCTGAGACTCAAAAGAAGTGAATTCCTGTGTCTGAATCACTTTGCAAGAACAACTCTCCCTAAAAACAGTAGCAAGACCTCCTCCACGACCAGAGAGGCGAGGCTTCCCCAGAACAGCGCTCCCTACTGGACAGAGTTCGTTCAGATGAATAAACTCTTCCTCTCTCTGCCAAGTCTCAGAAAGACATAATAAATCCAAATTAACTCTTGTGAAAAGATCATTAAGAATAAAGGATTTATTAGTAATGGAGCGAACATTAAGAAGTCCCACATTCAGCACCGATGACGTCACTGACAGGCGCGCAGAGCGGGATCTTTTGAAGCGAACAGCGGTCACGTGGGTACCAGCTGTCACTCACGTTCAACTCCGTTGTAAAAGCCGAATTAAAGAGAGGAAATGAAAAAATCTTACCACCTTTCGTTGAGGTCTGGACAGACGGCAGCGCTGATGCGTCATCTTTCTCTTCAGCGAGAGGAATGTCGATCAAACATCGATGACGTTCGATGACGTCAGAGTTGTTCCGAGCGATCGCGACTGCGCGTCTCATCCTGACCTGAACTCCAGACCGACTCCATCGCTTGTGGAAATCGCCCGAGAGATCAAACGATATTCCACAGAGTCCAAGTCGATGAGAAGCGGAGCCGGAAACACGTTCACCGGACGTTGGTAACGGTCGCGAGTGAAGTCCTCCATCGACTCTCTGATGTTGAGAAGAGCATCACGATCATAGATCATAGATGCTTGAGACATATCTTTAGTGATATGAGCATAAAATCCGGACAAGTAGTCGTTAAAACGACTGTTTTTGGCAATTATTGCAGGAGCTCACGTTCAAGCAGCCGATCAATGTTACTACTTTGATACTTGTTACTACACTATCACAACACCAGAGTAAAGTACTGGACAATACTACAGATATATACTTGTTACTACACTATCACAACACCAGAGTAAAGTACTGGACAATACTACAGATATATACTTGTAACTACACTATCACAACACCAGAGTCAAGTACTGGACAATACTACACATATATACTTGTTACTACACTATCACAACACCAGAGTCAAGTAGTGGAAAATACTACACATATATTCTTGTTACTACATGTATGATGATACATATCAACACATCCCTTTAAGTAATTTTCCTTTCTCAATTTCCCCAATTATCATAATAAGGGGCGTGGTTAACTTGACTGACATGTGATTGTATGTATGTATCACTGAAGCCTCAAACTAAACGACTGTCGTTTCATCAGCCAATCGTGATTAATTTCCATCACAGAGCCCAGATCAGAATGTTGTCTCGTGGAAGAAGTTTCAGGTTCAATCCCAGCTCTGGATAAATAACTACAGACTGGTTTACTGTGATATTTAACTCAAAATTCAAACTTCACTCATTTTCTACTCGCCCTCATGTTGACTAAGGGTTGGATTATTTTCAGAGTACAGTCTCTCTCTATATCCTGGTTCAGCTAACGTAGATTTATTTTAGTGTAATTAGTGAAAACCGGATATTTGATCTACTGGGTCACGGATCGAGCGAAGGTCGTCTCACCAGTTTCTCAACGTCGACAATATTCCGGACGACGTGGACACAGATCTCGGTGATAACGATCCCTGCATCGAGGAGTCGGCGGCGCAGAGAACGCGAACGAACGAGGTGATGCTGCTGGTTTTTTTTAAATCTGCGATAAGTTTGAACTTTGACAGCGTTTATACAAGAGAGAAATGTTAATGCGTGTCTGAGAAAAGTGTATAAAAGTGTGTGGTTAGGAGTTTTACTGCCTTAAAAACATGTGAAGTATTTGTAAAAAATAAAGAGGATAACTTTGCGGATCTCGTCTTCTGCCGGTTTTTTTTGTATCCCCGGCGATAAACGAGGGACCATCTGTTCTTTTTAGAGTTATAGACAATAATGTCTTTACGCCGCCCTCGCAATGTATGATCGTGTAAAAATGGTTCTAATGCATTCAAAAGCGTATTTTGTATTTATTATTCATTTACATTTTCACTTTACAACACTAATCTACTTTTTCCCTCCTTTTTGTGTGTAATATTTGAGTATATATTAATCCCTCAAATTATGTTTTTAAAGTTAGTTGAAGAAATTTTTTGAAAAAAAATTTATATATATACAAGAATAAACGTACAGCTTATCGTATTTTCCGGACTATAAGTGTCAGTTTTGTCATAGTTTGTCCGGGGGTGAGATTATACTCTGGAGCGATTTATGTGTGAAATTATTAACACATTATTAGCGGTATATCATTTCACATGTTATTTTCACACTAAACCACCAGAGGGCGCTCTAGGCCTGTGTTGATCATTTCCACGTAGAAGAGGAAGCATCTTCTACCTCCGGAGTTAGTTAGTTGTTTAAAAGTGACACGAGGATGAAGAGTTATTTGGAGTTACACGGATGGTTTGGTAAACTAGTTAGTTATTGATGCTATAGTTCTCTGAATAACTCTTCATATGTTATGTTAACATACCAGGTTCTCACTTCATGTAACGTAACGTACAATTATTCTGTTGTTGCCTCTAGTTTTATTTTAAATTGTCTTTCAAGATCACATGTCTGTTCTTGGATTTTATCAAATAAATTTACCCCAAAAATGCGACTTATACTCCAGTGCGACTTATATATGTTTTTTCCTTCTTTATTTTGCATTTTATGTCTGGAGCAACTTTTACTCCGGAGACACTAATAGTCCGGTATTTACATTAATAAATGTAACGACATAATGACGAATATCCTTTTTTTTAGGGATTTTCTCATCTTTCTTTCTGCTCGCCGGACCCTAAGAACATTCACAGAATTGAATGTGGCCCCTGAAGAATTATAATTACCGACCCCTGGTGTAGACAGTAGACTGGAGCTCGTGATATATACCCAGGGTACTTCCTGTTTGACGTACTGTCATAAAATGGCAGAAAAAACCCAATTGTAAATGTTTTGCAAATGTATATGGATTTTGTTGTCATTGGAAAAAGACCTGAAAACACGATTGTGTGGAGTCAAACATTTGTGATCCGTTTAAAACATTCACGCAAACCTTCTTGTCCTTTCAAACAAAGGAAGTGAAAAAGTAAATACCGTATTTTCCGGACTATAAGTACAAGTCGCACCAACCATAAAATGCATAATAAAGAAGGATTTAAAATAAAAGTAGAGGCAACAACAGAATAATGTTACGTTACATGAAGTGAGAACCTGGTATGTTAACATAACATATGAAGAGTTATTCAGAGAACTATAGCATAAATAACTAACTAGTTTACCAAACCATCCGTGTAACTCCAAATAACTCTTCATCCTCGTGTCACTTTTAAACAACTAACTAACTCCGGAGGTAGAAGATGCTTCCTCTTCTACGTGGAAATGATCAACACAGGCCTAGAGCGCCCTCTGGTGGTTTAGTGTGAAAATAACATGTGAAATGATATACCGCTAATAATGTGTTAATAATTTCACACATAAGTCGCTCCAGAGTATAATCTCACCCCCGGACAAACTATGAAAAAAAACTGACACTTATAGTCCGGAAAATACGGTAAATAGTTCTAACGCACTTTTATTTTGTATGTATTATTCATTTATATTTTCACTTTTCCCCTCCTTTTTGTGTGTAATATTTGAGTATATATTAATCCCTCAAAATATTTTTTAAAAGTTAGTTGAAGAAATGTTTTGAAAAAAACTCTATTTATCCAAGAATAAAGTTGCGTTATTTTATTTAGCTTAATAAAAGTCACGGCCTAATGACTAATGTCCTTTTTTTGGGGGGGATTTTCTAGTCTTTCTTTTTGCTTGACGGCCCCTAAAAACATTGAATGTGGCCCCTTAAGAATTATAATTGCCCACACCTGTTTAAATGTACAGGCCTAGAGCGCCCTCTTGTGGTTTAGTGTGAAAATAACATGTGAAATGATATACCGCTAATAATGTGGTAATAATTTCACACATAAGTCGCTCCAGAGTATAATCTCACCCCCGGACAAACTATGAAGAAAACTGACACTTATAGTCCAGAAAATACGGTAAATAGTTCTAACACACTTTTATTTTGTATGTATTATTCATTTATATTTTCACTTTTCCCCTCCTTTATGTGTGTAATATTTGAGTATATATTAATCCCTCAAAATATTTTTTAAAAGTTAGTTGAAGAAATGTTTTGAAAAAAACTCTATTTATCCAAGAATAAAGTTGCGTTATTTTATTTAGCTTAATAAAAGTCAAGGCCTAATGACGAATGTCCTTTTTTTGGGGGGGATTTTCTAGTCTTTCTTTTTGCTTGACGGCCCCTAAAAACATTGAATGTGGCCCCTTAAGAATTATAATTGCCCACACCTGTTTAAATGTACAGGCCTAGAGCGCCCTCTTGTGGTTTAGTGTGAAAATAACATGTGAAATGATATACCGCTAATAATGTGGTAAGAATTTCACACATAAGTCGCTCCAGAGTATAATCTCAACCCCGGACAAACTATGAAAAAAACTGACACTTATAGTCTGGAAAATACGGTGAGTCTAGATTCTAGATTAGAGATTAGATTAGAGATTAGATTAGAGATTAGATTAGAGATTAGATTAGAGATTGTAACATCGTGTGTCGACGCTGCTCAAAGACACGAGTCGCTCTCGGCTCGTGGACGGAAGACGAAACCGACGTCGGGGAACAATGAACTGTTGAAGAAACGACATTCTTCTTTTTTTTCCTGGAAGTATTCCTACCAGAAGTGAGTCCTGGTAAAAGTATCATCTGATGCGAGACACAGACGGATCTCCAGAGCGAGGGGAACACTGAGGATGTTGTGTTGCCGACTCCTGCTCACTTGTGCATGAGATGATCAACATCGTGAGGCTTTTATCCGAGAGCTCTTCTCACAATCCTTCGTCCCTCGAGACCCGACGCTTCGCTCTGTTGCAACCGTGTAAAAGCTTTTCTGATTTTTTCCAGTTTTTAACAAATCACCTCCAACCCTCCGAGCCCCAGAGGACAGTGACCTCCGGGCTGTGGCGTCCAGCGGCAAATATTGAACTAGATCCACCAACACAATGGCAAAAATAAATATAAGAATATTTGCAATAAATAAACGTTTGTTTGACGTGTCAATATTAATCAATTATTTAAAGTTGATTCATATAATTCAAATAAGTAAGAATAGAAGATAAAATAAATCAATGTGTGTATGTATTTGTTTGTTTTTGTGTCCGTGTACGTTTGTTTTTGTATTTATGTCTATGTATAAATGTGTATGTTTTTGTGTGTGTATGTTTGTGTGATTGTTTTTGAGTCTGTGTGTGTATGTTTGTGTGTATGTTTTTGTGTCTGTGTGTGCATGTTTTTTTGTCTTGTATATTTGTGTGTATTTATACATGCGTTTGTTTTTGTGTGTGTATACGTTTGTTTTTGTATTTGTGTGTATATATGTGTTTGTTTTTGCATTTGTGTGTATGTATATATGTGTTTGTTTTTATATTTGTGTGTTTGTATATATGTGTTTGTTTTTGTGTCTGTGTACCTTTGTTTTTATATTTGTGTGTATGTATATACTGTATGTGTATGTTTTTGTGTGTGTGTGTGTGTGTGTGTGTGTGTTTAATGTTTTTGTGTCTGTGTGTGTATGTTTGTGTGTATGTTTTTTTGTCAGTGTATGTTTGTGTGTATGTACTGTATACGTGTTTGTTTTTGTGTCTGTGTGTGTATGTTTGTGTGTATGTCTACATGTGTGTGTCTGTCTACGTTTGTTTTTATATTTGTGTGTATTTATTTATGTGTATGTTTTTGTGTCTGTGTGTATGTACCTTTGTTTTTGTATTTGTGCGTATGTACTGTATATATGTGTATGTTTTTTGTATTTGTGTGTGTGTGTACATTTGTTTTTGTATTTTTGTGTACGTGTATACAGTATGTGTATGTTTTTGTGTCTGTATATGTGTATGTAAGAATAGAAGCTAAAATGAATCAACATGTGAGACATTTTTATAACTTATATACTTAAAGTTATATTTGTTTTGTTCTTAGATTCATTTTACACGTTTGTATTTAAGGACAAAGAAATATAAGATGGACAGAATAAGCCCCTCCCACCATTAAACAAAAACAACAATGACAGTGATAAAAAACACACACAAATCAACACAAATGCAAACACAGACATACATAAGCGAGGTTAAATACATACATAAAATAATAACTAATTAAACACAATCAATTCTTTCACTGAAGTGAATGAATAATACAGATCCTGTTTTAACACAAAACCACTAACAAAACACAAACGTTTTTTTTAATACAGATTTAACTGTCAGGTGTTTTTTATCCACTAGCTAATGTCAAATCTTATGACTATTTTCCATGCGATAATAACAACTATAATTAGTAAAAAAAAAGAGTTATTTTTTTATTCTCCGATTGACAAAAACTGCTATTTTTAAAGATGAAAGTATTTCCTTTAGGTTGACGCACACATTCACGCGTGAACGCACACATGAAGCCCTGATCGATGTGAGAGAGTGTGTGTGATGTGAGTGAGTGTGTGTGACGGGCAGTCAGCAGGGGATTGGTCAGTCGTCGCTCACACACTCTCTCAGGAGAAGATCTGCTCACTGTTGCTCCAGCATGTGAGAGAACGTTACCTTCTCACAGCTTCTGGACCTTTTTTAAACTTTTACCAAACAAAGACCACGAAGGGAAAAACTATTGTGTTGCAGCTTCACTTCTGGCACGAGGTAAAAAAAGTTCTCTTTATGCGTTTAATATTAACTGTAATATGTGACTTTATTAGCATCTTTTTCCTGCTGAATTGTTATCATAATTCCTCATATGAACAGAAGAATATTTATGTATATGAACCAAGAGAGTCAACTTTTAAACCAGTGGTCGTCAAGGTTGTTAATATTTTTAATAAATAATTAGTTATGTTGATATTTTTGGTCTGACAGTTCTTTTTTTTAAAGGTTTAAAGTCAGTCTGTGACTCTTGACATGTCAGAGGCTCCTCTCATTGAAGTTGACTCAAAAATACATCTAAAAATAATCCAGTATACTAGTGAAAATAAAACACAAACTCTCTATGATTTATGTTATTCCCGGTCTGTGAATACAATGAGGTCATTAAACACGTCCACGATGCAGACAAAAGGTTGGCGACTCCTGTTTTTATAACAAGAATATTCACCTCTAAAACCAGGTGGATTTCAAAGTTCTCCTCCCAAGTGTCATCACTTTCCAAGTATTTGTGGAGACCCTGCGAGGAGGTGAGAGGTTTGTTCTGAGCTCAGTCAGAGGTCCGTGACTCATAGCAGCTCTTCATTCGTTCATGTCGTCGCCTGCAGCTCAAGACTGACGTGATGTTATCTTTGAATTCTAAATCAACGTGGCATGTTGTACACAGAACTGCTCTATTCTTGGACGCTGTAGGTATTTCTCCTCCTTCTCTGCGTGAAGCAGTTACGATGTCAACTTCATCCTGGATCGACACCATGGTCTCCTCCCAATTTGATGGACCTTAAAAAAACTGCAAGTGATCTTGTGGATTCAATTTGAATGAATGACATATTGTCAAGAATCCGTTGATACGATACGTTTCATGATACAGGGTTAATGATACGAAAAACAGATATATATACAGTATATAGTGATACTGTAGTAAGGATATATTTGTAGTATTGTCCAGTACTTGACTCTGGTTTTTTGATAGTGTAGTAACAAGTATATAGTATGTGTAGTATTGTCCAGTACTTGACTCTGGTGTTGTGATAGTGTAGTAACAAGTATATATGTGTAGTATTGTCCAGTACTTGACTCTGGTGTTGTGATAGTGTAGTAAAAAGGATATATGTGTAGTATTGTCCAGTACTTGACTCTGGTGTTGTGATAGTGTAGTAACAAGGATATATGTGTAGTATTGTCCAGTACTTGACTCTGGTGTTGTGATAGTGTAGTAACAAGTATATATGTGTAGTATTGTCCAGTACTTGACTCTGGTGTTGTGATAGTGTAGTAACAAGTATATATGTGTAGTATTGTCCAGTACTTGACTCTGGTGTTGTGATAGTGTAGTAACAAGTATATATGTGTAGTATTGTCCAGTACTTGACTCTGGTGTTGTGATAGTGTAGTAACAAGTATATATGTTTGGTATTGTCCAGTACTTGACTCTGGTGTTGTGATAGTGTAGTAACAAGTATATATGTGTGGTATTGTCCAGTACTTGACTCTGGTGTTGTGATAGTGTAGTAACAAGTATATATGTGTAGTATTGTCCAGTACTTGACTCTGGTGTTGTGATAGTGTAGTAACAAGTATATATGTGTAGTATTGTCCAGTACTTGACTCTGGTGTTGTGATAGTGTAGTAACAAGTATATATGTGTAGTATTGTCCAGTACTTGACTCTGGTGTTGTGATAGTGTAGTAACAAGTATATATGTGTAGTATTGTCCAGTACTTGACTCTCTTGGTTCTTCAAACCAAAATATTTCCAAACATCAGCTTTAAAAGCTGCTGCCATCTAGTGGCCAGAAGTTTAAATGCAACACAAAAATGTGCGTTAGACATTTTAATAAGAAGAAAATTCTAACAATAATTTACAGTTTAATTTAAATATAACTATAAATTAACAATGATTTGCTTTTAAATGCTGATGATATTGATACGATATGATGAAAAATAACCCTGAAAGCAAAGGTGCAACAGAAAGTGTGCAGTAGGATTGAAGCCATTATTACATCAGACGATGTTTATAAAGTAATACGTTCAAAACATGGTCATGATGACAGAAGATTCAACATTTCAGTTTAACATTAGTTGACCTTAAGCATTATAAGCCTCTGAATAGTGGTTTTAAGATCAAGGAATATATTATCTTATCATAAAAAGACAATTCAAATTAAGATAAATAAAGTCCTTGTTAGTTTAATATTTATCATCAGAAATGTGATGTGATAAATGTAAAAAAACAACAACAGACGGACACAAATGGAGGGAGTAGAGATAGAAGAGTCAGAGTTGAAGAGGCTCAGGTTGAGGGACTTAAGACCATGACTTGTTAAAAAAGACGGATAGATGGATGGATGGATAGATAGATAAAACTTTATTGATCCCTCTGGAGATATATATGCAGATGCATCGATTAAAAAAAGGAAGTTAACTAGTGAGGTTCAAGGAAGGCATGAAGAGAAAAGAGTGACGAAAATAGATGAAACATTTTTAACGTTTTCTCTGTAACCATGAAACAAAGTTTTCACACCCAGAGCTAACGTGAACTTGAGTGATTTTTACTGGCAGTGTAGCTGGGACACCATCCAGGACATAAATGGGACAAAGTGAATGAATAGTTATTCTAATCCTCATGCTAAATAAAAGTAGTCTTTGGCTCACATTTCTATCCACCACAAGCTGACCCTAAAGAATCTCCAACAGAAGGTTTGGTAAAGTTTAAAATCTAGATAATATAATATATATTATATTTGGAATTCAGATGTCCATGTTCAGGGAACTATTTGAACCAGCATTGAAAGTGTAGTAACAAGTATATATGTGAAGTATTGTGGAGTACTTGACTCTGGTGTTGTGATAGTGTAGTAACAAGTATATCTGTGTAGTATTGTGGAGTACTTGACTCTGGTGTTGTGATAGTGTAGTAACACGTATATATGTGTAGTATTGTCCAGTACTTGACTCTGGTGTTGTGATAGTGTAGTAACACGTATATATGTGTAGTATTTTCCAGTAATTGACTCTGGTGTAGTGATAGTGTAGTAACAAGTATATTTGTAGTATTGTCCTGTACTTGACTCTGGTGTTGTGATAGTGTAGTAACAAGGATATATGTGTAGTATTGTCAAGTACTCGTGTTCAGGGAACTATTTGAACCAGCATTGAAAGTGTAGTAACAAGTATATATGTGTAGTATTGTCGAGTACTCGTGTTCAGGGAACTATTTGAACCAGCATTGAAAGTGTAGTAACAAGTATATATGTGTAGTATTGTCGAGTACTCGTGTTCAGGAAACTATTTGAACCAGCATTGAAAGTGTAGTAACAAGTATATATGTGTAGTATTGTCGAGTACTCGTGTTCAGGGAACTATTTGAACCAGCATTGAAAGTGTAGTAACAAGTATATATGTGTAGTATTGTCGAGTACTCGTGTTCAGGGAACTATTTGAACCAGCATTGAAAGCAGAAGTTAATACAAAAACTCTGAGGACTTTGAGACACAAACTCTCAAGTCAATGTTAGCAACACAAGAATAAGTTTCCCGTCTTGTTCTCTCGAGCTGTGTTTATATATATATTTCAAATGTATGTTTCTCATGTACCTTCCGTCATTTCAATTATGCAGCTCGACACAATCTAAACCGTGTTTTTTTCCTCGTCTGTCAGTCAAATTATTAATGAGCGGCGTGTTTAAGAGCATCTACATCGTGTTATTCTCTCCATCTATAATTCATACGAGTGAAGGAAGCTTGTTTATATACGATGAGCGTTGATAATACTCTGAGAAAACGTGTACTCCTGACTCCCATCACATTAACCAACCACAGAAATCCTCTTACAGGCGTGAACGTGCTCATACACACCAGTCCATCATCTAATTGCGGGAATTTAATCACAGCTTTTGAAAATATGTCAGTGTCAGAGTCATGTGCGATGTTTAGATTAAAAAGAAGGACTGGGATTCATTATGGATGACCTGGAAGGCAGGATACGATCAGAGAATCGGCTCCAGAGTTTATGTATTTGAGCCTCTGCCAAGGAGGTTACGGTATGTGTTCATTATCCTCTCTGTATTTGTTAGAAAATATATTTAAAACTGACTGATTTCAACAAATTGTTAATAATAACACAAGGAACAAACGCCATCTGGATCCACAAATCCTTTGAAGGATGTCTTCTTCAAGTGTGTGTCATACGAGAGCTCAGGGATTTTCTTCAAATGCTAGAAAAGAACAAGAAAATCTCCTAAAAATTATAATCAGACTTGTTGTTCAACTGTGTAGTATGTGCTACAGCAGCTCAGCAACTACCAAACCAATTACCGTATATTTCGTACTATTAGGTGCATCTTAAGTCCTTGGCTTTTTCAAATAATCGCCTTATGTTTTATTTCTGGTTGTGCCATTTAACCTTGAACCAAAATGCTCAAAGTTCTGTCAATATTGGTGAACTACGGAGCTCTGACAGGCTCTGCAGTATTACTCGAGGCACTGCGGTATTACTCGAGTCTCTGCAGTATTACTCGAGGCTCCGGGGTATTACTTGAGTCTCTGCGGTATTACTCGAGGCTCTGAGGTATTACTCGAGGCTCTGAAGTATAAGTTGAAGCTCTGCAGTATTACTCGAGGCTCCGCGGTATTACTCGAGGCTCTGAAGTATTATTCGAGGCTCTGCAGTATTACTCGAGGCTCTGCAGTATTGCTCGAGGCTCTGCAGTGTTACTCAAGCTCTGATGTATTACTCGAAGCTCTGCGGTATTACTCGAGGCTCTGAAGTATTATTCGAGGCTCTGCAGTATTACTCAAGGCTCTGCAGTATTACTCGAGGCTCTGCAGTATTACTCGAGACTCTGCAGTATTACTCCTCAGCAACGAGCCTCGAATAAAACTAGAAGCCGTACTGCGCTTAATGCAACTTATAATTCAGTCACTTTATTGTCCATCAAAATACGTTATTCCGAGTCAAAAGATGGTTATAAAAACTCTCATTTATTTTAACATACCGAAGAGAATATTTGAATCTTTTTCCATCCTGTGACCGGAATAAAAGTAATTGTTCCTAATCAAACGGTTTCATGGCCCGAGAGAGCCCATTATTCTATATTTAACAGTAACCGACGACGATTGGAGGCATTTCATTCCAGGAGTGATTCATTTTTCTGAAGCGATGTACTTCATAACTGAACTAGCGGGAGGTTCTGAAGCCTAGTGGGGGATATTTCTATTTTGAAGGACTTATAAATGCTACTTTGTTACTGCACTATTGATGGCCTCCATGTTTTGAGAAGTGTTGACATGTGATTGATCCAATCGGACACATGCTTGAGTGACAGGTCTAAGAGTCAGACTCGGACTTCAGGACAAGCCAGACGAGCAAAACCAGAGATCCACGAACACAAGCCGCATGAAAGTAGTTTTGATACCAGCTTAACTTTCGAGGGGTCTGTTGTGTCTCCAAAAATTTCCTGTTTAAAAACCTCTAAAAAAAACGTTCGGCGAGAGGAAATGTGAGGATTTCCTTTTCTTTCAAACACAAGTGGAGGCAAGATTGTAGCATTGAAGTCAAAGCTAAACAAATACCGTTGGATGAAGAAAACATTTCTCAAGTCATGAAGATAAACTGAGAATATGTGACGTTAAAACAGAACTGGATCTGACCCGAGGGAGAGTTGGAAGAAGATATGAAAGAGTAGACTGTGTGCTGGTCCTGGAGGGAGGGGGGTTGGATCAGATGAGCCGTCTCAAGGAAATGTCCTCCAGATCTCCCTGGATGCTGACATGCACGTGTGGTGGTTTCAGAAATGGACCTGGATCGAGGATTCTATCGACGGGTGGACGTCTCGGATCACGTTCACTACATCGTGGCCTTCTTCGTGCTGGTGATCGGAGCGGTCGGCGTCTCAGGCAACGCTCTGGTCATGTACGCCTTTTTCTGGTAGGTAAGCTCGCCGCTCTCTGGCACGCAACCACATCCTCAAACCCGAAACCCACCGACCCTCCTGGGTTTTTACAAGCTTATCTGCTGCGATGAGTTACTCAGTGAGTTCACTTCCACTTCGCCACATTTGCTTCTTCTAACTGAAGGATCACAAGACCTTTCAAGACCAGTGTGGTTGCATAATCCCTGCACCTCTGGACTTCAACATGTCTTCCAGGTCCTCTGACCTGCAGGACCTTCAGAGTTCAACGCATTTCAGCGTTTGTAAGCAGAGCAATGGTAGCATTTTTATCTGTGCCAGATCAATCCTTTTGAAAACTTTCCAGACATGTTCAGGTGCAGATCTGACTGTTTTTAAATACATGTTGAAGGTCAGTTTTTCAACATATAATGAACGTTTCTTCATGAGGGAAAATAAATGTCATACTGTAATGCAGCATCACACTGAAGCTATGACCTCTGCCCTGCTTTTTGCTCCGTCTATATATATATATATATATATATATATTCATATATGAAACCAATTTTTATTGTTTATATCAACACAGAAAAAAACACTTTCTAATGCTCCGTTGGTTAAAAATCATGCAAAATATGAATCGTACATTTAAAACTATAAAAACATTTTCTTCAGGTTTTATTTCCGCTGCTAACAAACCGCCTCTGGCTTTATTATATTTATGTCAGCGAGTGTTTCTAAATGTCATCACAGCTGTCACAGAGTCGTGACACAACATTGTTCACGGAGACCTGAAGGAGTTCAATACGAGGAAGCAGACCTAATGATTTTCTAACTGCCACAAATAAATCAATGTGCTTATGAAGCACCTTGTTAACAGGACTGGAGTAAACAACACGTTTAAACTAAATAATATAAAAATAGAAATGTTTTGGGGAATTGTTTAGGAAAGTTCAATCTGCTGTAGTAGTAGGTTTGGGTATCAATTGAAAATGTTCAGTACCGGTTCTGATACCTTCACTACGATTGTTCCTGAACAAAGATTTTTTCAACACTTATTTAATCAATTCTAACAGAAATAAAATGACAAACACATAGTACCTAATCTTGAGTTATATTTTGCCGCTTTGGTAAATTTTCCTTTACAAGCTGTTTTTCTTGCAAAAAAAACGTTACATAAGAATGTTGATAACAAGTAACACATACATCTGATGTTCACTGGCTTTATTACTTCTCACTTTTCCTCCTGAAAAATCCACCATATTATATTAATTTTGGGTGGGTAAAGAAAATTGGCACCAAAAGACGAAGCATGTTCTGATACTATGTACAGCTGAAAGGCTGTGTACTTTGTTTGGTGCTACAAAAGAAACAGAGTTCGATACCCAGCCCTCTATGTAATAGACACAAAACGTTGGGACTATGACTGCTGGTTGTATTTCTCTCGGATGTGGTGGCATTACTTCCAGGGACCAGACTTTCAAATACAGTCAAAATAAAACAGCGGACTGGTTTGAGATTTGAATCATCTGCAATACATTTCCTAAATTTGCTTGAAAAGGCAAGAAAGCTAATACTGTATTTTCCCTTTACTGATGAAATTTGATCGACAGAAGAGCTCAAATATGTCATCATACAGAAAAGGATTTAATTTTAATGCTTTCATTGAAGCCAACATTGGTAAAACTCCCAGCAGGTCACCGGGTCATCCCAAGGTCACTTGACAATCACTCAGTTGAATGGAATGCTAGCATGCAGGTGAGATTTAAATAGAGGACTTCATTTTAGAGGTCTGCTTCCTGTATTTTATTAACTTCTCGTTTATCTACTTAAAAGAAACTGATTTTCTGTGCTGGAGGCTTTCATCCTGACGTCATGTACGACCAGTACAATCTTTAAACTCTGATAAAACAGGTTCCACTGATTCTTTCACCTCAGGGTTAAAAGATAGTAACTCAGCTACTTTAATCCCATGATCGATACCAGCGGCTTCAAGGCTGGTGAATATTATCATCTGTGTGTGATTTCATTGATACTTCAGAGACATTTAAATCCATAAGATTGTTGTTGCTGATCTGCACGTATCTTCTGCAGCAACAAGCGTCTACAGACCCCTCCCAATATCTTCATCTTAAATTTGGCAGTCAGCGACTTCCTCATGGCCATCACACAGTCGCCCATCTTCTTCGTCAACTCCCTCTACAAAGGATGGATTTTTGGGGAAACAGGTATTTGTAACCTTTGAGCAAAACCCCATTGTCCGGATTGACCTCGACTTCCTTCCCCGTCACCGGCAGGTTGCAAGATTTACGCCTTCTGCGGAGCTTTGTTTGGAATCACGTCCATGATTAACTTGCTGGCCATCTCTGTCGACCGCTACATCGTCATCAGCAAACCCCTGCAGGCCCTGCACTGGTCCTCCCGGAGGCGGACCTTCTTGATCCTCTCACTGGTTTGGCTCTACTCGCTGGCGTGGAGCCTGGCACCACTTTTAGGATGGAGTGAGTAGGATCGATCGCCGGTCCGTTCTAATCGTTCTCATTTGGTCACATTTGATTTCCCACAGGTTCGTATATACCCGAGGGGTTGATGACTTCGTGCACGTGGGACTACGTGACGTCCACGCCGTCGAACAAGAGCTACACGTTGATGTTGTGCTGTTTTGTGTTCTTCATCCCTCTGGGCATCATCTCCTACTGCTACCTCTGCATGTTTCTGGCCATTCGACAAGCTAGCAGGTGAGTGACCGAAAGATAATTCCAACGATGGCATTTCTTGACTAGAAATCTGAATGGATTTTTGTACTTTTCTTCCCAATTATTCTTATTGCACTGTTATTAATTGTATTAACCGTTTGTTTACCAAACATTGTATTGTAGAGTAGATTTGCCAAACTGAATTGCACAGCACACAGCAAAAATGAAATTGTGATTCCAATATTAAACACCAACAAAAGATTCCAAATCTCCCTACTATTTAATGCATTTTAAATTGTATTTATTTCAGGTTTTGCTGCAGTTAAAAAAATACTTGATAAAAGTGGTCAGTGTGTAGCTGTTTACCTGTGCTGTGTCTCAAATCGCATACTTGTGTACTCAAAGTTAGTATTTTTAGTGCAAAAGTGCGTCTCAATTCATAGAATGCGAAATTTAGTGCTCCATACACACTAAATTGTCACTAAAATGCCCACAAAACTGAGTATAGATCGATGCACACCATCTACCCTAAACGGCTCCATCTTAGTGACGTTGTAAACGTTGGAAGTTACGTCATATATACCTGTATATATATATATATATATATATATATATATATATATCTCGCGAATATTTCGATTCTCAAATTTTTTCTTTATTTCTTTTTCCAAACTTGCAAAACATGCTGCCAGCAGGAGGCGATAGTGTTCAAATAGCTGGTTGCAACTATTGTTAAATAGTAGTAGAAGAAGAAGCTGTTTGTCTGTGGAGAATTAGTTACTAGTTAGTACGTACACTATCCTGATGTATACTTACTTCTAGTATACTAAGAGAAATATGTGATTTGAGACACAGCACTGGTCTTACTTTATGTAGCTGTTGCATGTCTGCTTGTTTTCCTGTGAGCACATATGAGTGACACGTATTTAAAGATTTTTTTTAAAAAGGATAAATAAACATACAATTAACAAACGTTCTTGATATTGGCAGGGACGTGGAAAAGTTAGGAAGCCAGGTGAGAAAGTCTACTCTGATACAGCAGCAGTCCATCAGGACTGAATGGAAGTTGGCCAAGATCGCCTTCGTGGTCATCATAGTCTTTGTGCTTTCTTGGTCACCATACGCATGTGTCACCCTCATCGCCTGGGCTGGGTAAATACACAACCACAAACTTTGCTGCGGTAAACAAACACCAGCTTTACTATACTTTTATTTTTCTTTCAGGTACGCAGGCTCCCTTAATCCGTACTCCAAGGCAGTCCCAGCAGTGATCGCTAAAGCCTCAGCCATATACAATCCCTTCATTTACGCCATCATTCACTCCAACTACAGGTGAGAACCTTCATCAACCAGATTTTTCAAAGAGTCACCGAGTGCGTTTTCTTTTCTTACAGAAAAACTCTGGCTGAAAATGTGCCTTGTCTCCACTTCCTGGCGCAGCCACAAAAAAGAAACTTAATGGCGGTGTCGCACAGTGAAGGCTCTTTCAACCTCATGATGAGTCGACGGTCTTCTGGTTCCAGAACCAAGTTCCAAAGGGTTTCGTCTCTCTCCACAACAGACACAGTAAGTCACACCTGTTTCATGGAGATGTTTCATAAAAAAAAGAAAAAAAAAAAGAGTTAAAAGGATCAAAACACGGAGAAACTTCCGTCGGGTCCGGGTCTTGTACTTCATGTCGTGGAGAAAGATGAACAATCCAGAGTGTGTAACGGGTCGTTTATTCGCCGCTCGAAGTCATAAATAAAATACAAGCTTTCAATTACGATCGACCGGACCCACGATCTCTCGGTAACTTTACATATCAATAGCCCCGGACAGAAAAGGTACCGAGCTGTAGAAACATCGCTATATTTAAGGCAAATTTGCCGTCCGGGAGGTCGTCTCTTTCCGGCCAAATAGTCCTTTCAAGTTCCTTGTGTCACGATCACCCGCAGATAGACCTCCTGATTTATTTTCTTGTAATCTAATCATTCAAATGTTTCTTGGGCGGGGGTTATCTTCTCTTCCGTCTTTTAACACCCTTTCCTGGGTGTGTCTTGCTTCGTTCTTTGATCTACAATTTAAGATGTGATTTGCAGAGTTCACCGGGTTTCTATTAATATTAGAACCATCCCCATGTTCTTTAGATGTCCTGCGAGGTCATTCATTAAAGCATGTGCTTAGTTTAGAATCTTTATTTCTATACAAACCTCTATTTATGCAAGTACAATGCCAGGCATTCATGTTTTAAACACACACCATTGTGCTACCAATACATTAAGATGCTTTAAATTGACCAGCACAAGACACACTTGTGTTGTAAGACCCCTGAGGTATCAAGTAATAATGTATACATTCCAAAAATGGATATGGAGATATTATAGATATGATCTAGGAAGAAGCCCAGGGGCCACACCCATCTCCCTGAATCCCTAAAAAGCAAAAAATAAAGTAAAAATAATCTGTTTGCAAGCTCATTGCTGATAATGTACTCTTGCTGGTTTGTCGGGTATGTTCGACTCATCACTGATATATCACAGATGCCCAAGACACCTCCGCTGACACCACTCAACGCAGAGGCTATACTCTTAGCCTGTCCTGGATGGAAATACTTCTCAGCCCATCTTTAAGGGAAAGCCCTGGGGCGACAAATTTCCGAATCTTCCGCAATCCTATTTTCCAGTCGGTCTGCACTAGGGCGGAACTTAATTTCATTTGGGATATAATCGCGATTTAAAAAAATGTGTTCATTATATTGCAAGGCTTGCAATTTTACTTCATTTTATGTCAATTTCATTTTGGGGCCATCATGAGGTCACGTCACTTACGAGCGGCGCCGAGCAGAACAAGAGAGCGTCGTAAACACACCGCCTTAACCCGTTGATCAATGACGTAGACAGAAGCTAAAGAGCAGCAGTTTATGACAACAGTGTGGATAAAATGCTACCAATGTCTCGACAACATGTAGTATCACAAGCAAACTCTTCAAACCTCTGTATGGCTGAAAAAAGTAGTGAGTCGATAACACACGAACAACGAATATGATGATGGCAGCTCAGATGAATGTGTTTTTAACACGTTTACATCCGGACATCGGTTCGTAAATTTGAAATGAGACGTGATCTTGGAGAGACTGCATTTGCGAGCGCTGATGGCAATCACACAATTCAAATTGTATACGTTGCAATATATTAATACATGAATATACTATTTCAGGAGATGCACTTATATATGACAGAGTAACAAGAGCAACTGTGCAAGAATGACCAGTTTTTGCACTTTTCTTAACTCTGCACTGAAGTTTTGGAATATAAATGTTTACACCACACCTTTAAGCACGTTTTTTTGCAGGAGTTTTAAAGTATTTGCAGTGAATCCTTACAAGGCTTCAAGTTATATATTATGTTTGTTTACAACTGTAATTAAAGAAACAATATAAACCTTCTTATTTCAATGTATGCTTCATCTTAAAATCTCTTTATAACTTTATCTTAGCATCACAAACATTTTATTATAAAGTTAATTATTTAATTGCATTAGGGAAAAATGTATGAAGAGAATCTATATTATATACATATATAATCGTTCAGCCCTAAAGCGGCACAGAGAGCTTTACTTTTTGCTTTAAGATACAATAAAAAGTTTGATAATGAATTAGCTTTCCATGAGACCCGGAAACTAACATATAACTTCATTACAACACATTATTCTACAACTATTATTCAAATAAAGTGGCAATCATGCAAGATTTAATGAACATGACATGCACCTCACAATGACTTCAACTGACATCTGAAGCACAAATGAATTAAAAATACACGCAATGTACAGAAAAATAATCATTCATCTCTTTCAGCAGGTCTGGAGCGACGTGGAGCTGGACCTAGTTGACCAGAATAACAGTTTAAGGAGTCAGTCTTTCGAAGCCCTGCAAGAAAACGATCCTTCGGGTGACAACGCGCAGGAAAAGAGACCTCAATGACAGGAAGGAGTGAGGTAAGTTCACCCATCAGGTGATTTATTACATTTACAAAGGTTGGCACAATGGCCCTAATTTCACCTTTTTCAGACTGCCGTCCCAGAAACAGGCTAACTGAGGACAGCAAGGTCAAGTCCAGTCCAGTCCACCCCCCCCACGACCGCACCGAGAGGGATAAAGAGTCTTGATGGCTGGAGTGAAGGACAGGAAGTGGATGAAGAGGGTGGACATAAGGGGGTAAAAAGAAGTCGGTGATATATGGCCAGTGAACTCAGGACACCGCATGTGTGTGCCAGGATCCCACACAAAGGCTGACCCGCCGGTGAGCTGGACGACACAGAGGCCGGCATACTTGTTTATTCAAACCCGTGACTGCTAACAGGAACCTTGTTGGGACAGACGTCGCCCACCACCAGAGGAGCTGAATGAAGTTTTTCACACATGTCTGAGATGTTTACGGCCAGGAATGCTGTGTTGACCACCATAGCTTTACCACATGTCATGTTGTCCCACTGTTTTAACACAAGCTTGGTCTTTACTCGTGCAATATCAATACTTTAAAATGGACAAAAGGGTTAATCAGAGAATTCTATATATGTCACACTTTCATTTTCATAGAGATCTTTATGTCTGGTTGTGATTCAGCAAAAGTGTGATTGAGGATCGAGTGCAGAAGGTCCCTTGACATTTCTGTTCAACTATATTTAGATATTTCTCCGTAGAACTTGTTCCCAGATCAATTTTGTCACCAAGTGCTGTACTTGTCATTGTTGCTCTCGTCTGAGATCCCCTGAAGGTCAACAATCACCAGACAGCCGTCCACGTGCCAAAGCCATCAACGTGATAACGACAACAACAACAGAAGTCAGTTCAAGTCTGGGTAACATCTCTTGTCGTAACGGTTTACTTTCATACACATAACATCGTAATTTATTGGTGGATAAAAGATAAAAGATAATAAATCCATAAATAGTCTCTAAATATGACCCTAGGGTTTTTGCATTAGGACTTTTATCCTGTGAGTATTTATTGCTACACAAAAAGATTTAAGAGAAAATAAAGAAAAGTTTGGGAAAAAGTGCCATTATATCAAATAAGAAAAGGTACATCAAATACAATAAAATAATATTTTTAGCATATTTAGCTCCATTTCATATGTTTTTTTTTTTACCATTACTCTGGGTTGTTATTCAAGAAAGAGCAACAACACAAAATCCAAAGCAGGCACTATGTAACATCTATTAAGGCAAAAGGAAAAGTCACTTAAATCTACCTGACATCGGCTACACAGTCTTAAACAGATTCATATCAATCAGCAAGTCAAATAAAATAGGCAAAATATCTCACAGAATTGTCTAAATTACATAATTTTAATGTGATATGCGAGTATACAGAATGGATACATTTTTTTGTGCTTAAACATCTGCTGTGCATTTTCAAATAAATTATTTATTTATTATTTATAAAAATGAAAAGTATAATGGGTCTGTTGGATTGTATGCATAACAGCAAACCTATATGGTCTTAACAACACCGACCCTGGTGGATTAATATTGTTGGTAGATATATTTTAATAAAGAGGACCATCTTCCCTTTTTCAGTCATGGAACTATTCCTGGGTTCGTCCACATTAACAGGCGGAGGAACCCGGTGTCTTAAACCACTAAGAAGAATGTCTGGTCCGATGAATTCATTTTTTTTAATCATCTCTGCCTTCTCAACATCATATGTGCATTAACTCACATCTTACTGTTGCTGCTCCTCTTCTTATTCTCTGCCAAG
The DNA here is from genome assembly GCA_016630915.1 of Callionymus lyra. Classification (NCBI taxonomy): domain Eukaryota; kingdom Metazoa; phylum Chordata; class Actinopteri; order Syngnathiformes; family Callionymidae; genus Callionymus; species Callionymus lyra. The sequence goes on along the minus strand of JACEEU010000685.1, from coordinate 31,744,649 downwards.
AGCCTAGAAAACGACCCATATTCTGCCACATGTTTGTTCTTTAATGTTGAATAAAATGATCCGTGTTAATGCCTACATGCATGCTTCAACCGAGAGGTATTTCTTTTGTCGCATGTGTTGCAGGAAACAACATTTAAATCGCTCTTACACACAGTATAACACTTGCAAACAGCAGATATGTTTGTAGTGGTTTTGTCTGCCAAGTGTGAGCCACCAAAGATCAATGTTGGTGTTGAAAGGGAATTGGCCAAATTTGATCAGTGGCCGATCGATCGGGCTCCACTGATCAAAAAAATATATTATTATCAGTGTTTAGTAAATTTTAAATGCTTTAAGATGTGAATAAAAATGACAGAATTCATTCATTTATTTTCTACCGCTTTATCCCTTCCGGGGATGGGGGGGGGACTAGCGCCCTTTGTCGGGGTGGGGGGGGGGGGGGGGGGGGGGGGGAAGGGGACCATACCTATGGACAATTTCCCCAAGTTCTCAATCAACCGCTGTATGTTTTTTGACTGTGGGAGGAAACCGGAGTAAACCCAGGCAACACGGGGAGAACATACTAACCACACACTAAAAGGACAAAAGTTGGCTCGGCCTGGAAGCGAACCAGCAACTCAATATTAAATAAATTCAGCAACCTAAATAAACTAAAAAAAAAATGCCAATATGAATGATTTCTTTAAATAAGGAACATAAAGATTACAAAACTCCACTGTAAAGAGAAGGTAACGTTGTTGAGAGCAAGGATTATTTGGAGTGATTGTTTCACACCGGAAGCTCTTCAATATTCTGGATTTCCCATTGTTGTCTGTCGGACGTTCGCTAATGTGATGGCTTTAGTCGGAGCGTCATACCCGGGATTAACCTGAATAGCTGAACACACTCTAATATAAAGTCAGCAGGCTGGACAGAACATCAACATTATTGACCAATTGCTTGTGCAACTCCATTATTAAGGGTCAACTGCACTGACCGCCACGTTCTTACTCTTAAAAATCATTTGACGATCATTTGATTGAGAGCTGCTGCTCGAGCTTTGAACGTTTAATCGCTTCAACCACCCCCTGCTGAACTGCTTCTGAACTTCTGCAGGATTTCCTGAGCGTTATCCCGTTATGTAAAGATGATCTGAAGGTATGCACGGCAGCCGAGGATGAAGAACGAGCACACTTGAGTTGTTGTTGTTGCGCTGGGAAGTCTGCGGACGCCTCCCGTGGTTTCATGACCATGTATTGACATGACACATGACCAGAGCAGCACAATGTAAAGATCTAATGGCAGCAGCCTTGACCACCCTCCACTGGAACCCATATGGTCGAGCAGACCGTATGGTGTGGGACATTGATCGATCTTCCTAAAATAGATGGTAGGTTAGATCTCAAAGTGGTACGTGGTCCATTATGTGGAAGAGAGCTTTAAAAATATTCTACTTTTTTCTTTAAAATAAATATCATATAATGAAATTTAGTCAAAGGGGTATAGAGAAAGAACTTATTTTACCTCTAGATATAAAAATATATAAATCACAAACCTATAATAGGAAAACATATTTATCAAAAGTATACATCAAGATGTTTCCAGTCTGAGTGAAGAGAATATACATTGAGATGTATTAATAAATGGATTTTAAAGGCTTTTAGCTGGAAATAAAACAAAACGTGATTAAAAAATGAAATAAAACATGCAGCAACCTCTGTAAACTAAAAATATATATCTGCATTTGTTTAAATCGAGAACATCAGTCAACTCTTATGAAGTCAACTCTTGAAAATATCTGGAAAGAGAAGGTCTTGTTACCTCCCTGGTGAGGAGAAGACCAATTAAACCATCACCCCAGGGCTTTATATTCGAGTTGTTGCAGTAAATCAATCTTACGGACAGAAATGCATTAATCTAATTGGCCGCTAGAGAGCGCCACTATTCGACTAAATCATCGACCGAGTCGCCAAATCACTAAAAAAGGATCCGAACTGAAACAGATCTAACAATAAATAGGTAAAAAGTTAGTTAAAAAAAAAAAACCCATTAAAGTGGTCACGATAAGATCTCCAAACATTACCAATAAATGTGTCATTGTTTTATTCTGTAAGAGATAGATAGATAAAACGTTATTGATCCCTCAGGAGGTCTCATACGGGAAATATTGTTAATGACACCAGAAACAATTCATGTAACTTTGACAACACTGGCAATAAAGGATTCTGATTCTGAAATTCGAGTCAAGACACACCTAATTAAAAAGGTAAGGTAAGGTAAAACTTTATTGATCCCTCAGGAGGTCTCCTTCGGGAAATTGTTTTTTTCCAATACCCAGCAATTTTTCATAAACAATAAAAACAATTAAAAAAAAAAAAACCTGACGTCTTCAGTTTCGTTTGCTTGAATTCCAAACGCTGGAACAAATGACATCATTGATGCAACACCTGATGCCTTGTCACAGGTGAAAGATATTTCTTCCATAAAACTATCGTCTCTAAGTCACATTCCTGAGGATGATGACATCACATGTGTCGCACTAAAAATGCTCTCGGCCGTGCAAAAATAAACTCAAATATGAGAATCACATGACTCTGTGTACCGTGTACTGCTAACACACGAGGATGTCAATACTTACGTAGGGTTGGTAGTGCTGTAGGAAAAGTTGTTTGATGGAGAGCGAGTCATATTTATAGTTTACAAAGACCGTGAGTCAGACCCGTATAAGGTATAGGTATGAAGGAACATTGACAACTATGAGTGACGTAACCGTCTACTTGACCTTTTAAGTATATATTTTATTCGGTATTGTTTTGATTGTTTAAGCGCTTTGTGACCCTGGTGTGGAAAAGCTCTCTACAAATATAAATTACTTACTTACTGGCTTGTAGTTGAGGAAAATGAGTCCAACTAGAAAATTGTTTGTTTATATCCAAGTAAGTATAGAATGATGGTGAAAAACTAGGTGGGAAAAATAGATCTAAATCAGTGGTGAGTTATTACATTTCCTCAGGGTCCAAATAATATAAAGTGACTGTTGTGAGGGGCCATAAAGAAAAGTAAAAAAAGAGAGAAAAAAAGCTAAATAAAATGACAAAACAAAAATAAAATAAAAAGTTACAATTACATCTTAAATAATCTAGAAAATTATTATTTTAATATTTTTCTAGCATAAAGAAATGTCCCTAAAACATTAGTTATTTTAAAGAAATAAATACTGTACTACTAGGACAGTGGTATGAAAACAAGACCCTATGAACAAATGAGTCTTAAATTCATAAGTGCCTTCCTGCAAACCAACAGGTTGTGCCGCTCAGTTAGTAGTTAAGAGTTTTAATATATGTTTGGTGGTTAGACATGATGAACTTAACTTAACAACTTCAAAGGGAATTAAAAAAGGTTGTTTAACCAACCCCTGAAGGTATTCTTTAGCATTTACGTAAATATTGAAATCATTATTAGAATAAAAAATACTTTTTAACAAGTGTTTTTTTTTATTAAAAAGGTTAATAAATATATTGTTAAAAATTAAGGTTTATGTTAAATGCTTCCCCCCTTGTTTTTTAAAAAAAAAAAGTTTCTTTATTTTGTTCTTTGCTCCTTTATTTTTATTTGCTCGACGGCCCCTGACAATGGTCACAGTGTGAAATGTGGCCCCTGAGGAAATGTATTTGTATAACACTGACTTAAAAGATAAGCTATTCTGTAAAAACGAGTGTTAATGTATAAAGTAAACAAACTTATGAAGTTAGCGTGTAGCCTGGTTGCTAACTATTAGTTGCTAACTAATAGTTGCTAATATTTAGCAACTAATATGCATGAATTCAACTTAGCAGAGCCAAGAGTTCCTCACGAGCAGAACCATGTGTGTCTATGAATAGTTCGTCCTTGAGTCTGACCTCCTGTCTTCAGCCTCGTGAAGAAGACGTCAGTCCGCCTCACCTGCTCCGTGTCGCCGCTCCTCGTCCGCCTCCAGGTTCCCGCCCTCGCCCGCGTGTGCACCGCCCACAGCGGTCCCTCTACACGCGGAAGTTTGGTTCCGCTCAGAACAGTTATTGAACTGAAGCCTCGACCACCTCCGACCCGCTTCTCCTCCCGACACCAGAACCGGCTTCACACGGTAAGACCCCTGCGAATAACTTTTTTTTAAACCCTTTATTATATTCGTGTTAAGATTCTATATATTCTTTAAATTATACCAATAATAATAGATCAATAAGTTGAATTGACACGACTGTCTCACACCCTCTTTGACTGACATGTTCATCACCTTCTCTGGTCAAATAATAAGAGTAACGGTGTGTTTTCTTCAACAAAGTCAACACAAATGTCTCATGAAGTTCAGCTGATGATGGAGGAAGTTTGTTTTTTTCACACGGACGTGTTGAATGTGAGAAGTTTGAGTCTTTCTGTGAGTTTTTTAAACTTCTGCTCTTATATAATCTGCTATAAAAACTTCCACTTCTGTTATTTTAGGAGATTCATATGGTGGATATAAACATGTGAGTCCCAGCAATAAACAAAACCACTGTTGGGTGAAACCTCAGTTGCTACTGGATCACTTTTCCACTTCGATTTATACACATGTAGTAAAAAAAAAGAAGGATTTATGTTCAATTAAAGGCTCAGTTTACGTCTGGGTTCATGATTTATTGAGTCTCTTCACTACAATAAACCAAAAACAGCAGTAAATCCAGAATATTTTCATATGTACATGTAATGTCCATTAAAAAATGAACTTTATACTTTTATTTTTCAATTTGAAGTTCCAACAAATACACCTCGACTTTATTCGTAATATTTTTTAAAGATGGGCTATGAAGGGGATATACTAGGTTAAGGTGGATAATGCTGACTTGAATTTGAAACGACTGAATGACAAAAACATCTTTAAACTATTTTAGATTATTGTAGAAAAGCCTTATTCAAACTATATTCCTTGTGATAACGTTACCCCTAAAATTGTGTTAAGAATAATTAAGCAGTTAAGGTTTTTGTGTAGTAGTAGTTGATATCAGACACAAGCATGAAATATAAAAAAAAAGGTTTTTATTCCACCAGAACTATTTAAAAAAAACATTTTATAAAGAAGTAATGATTTGCGTCTTCTACATCTGAAGTGTTTCACTGCAAACTTATATTTAATTTCAGGTGTTTAAATGCAACAGGGTGTTAACTGGGAGCAGAAAACAATTTAAATTATATCAATACAACAATACAACAATTATTATATAATGTTTTTAACACACAGTCTAAGAAATCAAAGCTTGACCGGTTTTTAGCTTATCTCGACTGGTGGTGCGAACACTGTATGTGTAATTGTGCACGCATTGCTGTGGTGAGAAAGAGACATGGGTGCAAATAAGGATAAAGTCAAGCAATAATTTTATTTTTATTAAGGTTCATTTAATATGTGTGTCTTGGCAAACTACCCTCCTGGACAGTTACTTTTAATACCTCCTTAACTATGATGCATGATGGGATTTCTTAAGAAGTGGGACAACATGAGTAGAAAAATCTTTTTTTAACCTTCAAAATATTTGAATCCGTCTGGTTTTCGTCGTGGCTCTGATAAGATATCTCTGGAGGCTTGTCCACAGTTTCCTTGAAGGTGTCTTGACTGTGTTTTAAGCATTTTTCCTCGCAGTTCAAGTGCTGAAATATCTCCAGCGCTTGAGTCCAATTACAACAGGAAAGTCGTTGATAAAGAGCCGAGGTGGTGAAATAAAAGCAGAGCCGGGTTTGAACGAGCTCTGGGACGTGTTGACGTGAGTTCTGCTGATAATAACCAGGCCTGAGCCCCGTGTGCTCGGGAACATCCAAGGTGTGTCGGCTCATGTCGATGCATGATAGCGTTGGAGTGCGAGACAAGCAGTAACTTGAGATCACGACACTATCTCCATATTAGGAAATCAAACTGTGCCACAGACAAAATAATCGTCGTATCACTGCTGGTGCAGTTTTCGCCGTGATATGAAATACAATCCTGATGGAATCTTCTGGGAACTTCATGATTTCCTCTTATCTGATCACAGTTTTTTCTTATCAGATCATTTTTTTGGCTCTTGGACAACATTGTGAAACGAGTGCGGGAGTGTCCTGACGAAAGTTTTCAGTAAAATTGATATGTGTATTATTAGATCAGGGGTTGGCAATTAGATTTGCACAAGGGCCACAGTGTGTACTGTGAGTGTAGAGAGGGGCCATCAGGCCAAAAGAAAGACAAAAACATGAAAACATGTTTTTAAATATATAACGGGAGGTACTGGATCGTGGGTCCGTCCAGCTGTTTTTTCACCGTCCACACTATCACTTTCACAAGCGCTTTTATTTCACCGGCAGCAGGTCTTTAAAGTCTCGCCCTCCGGGCTCAGAGACTGACCAGGTGAGGCTCTGGAGCAGATGTTGACCCCGAGGGGATTAGTCACCGACGACGAGATGCTGCTTCAATTACGACTTTTCTGGTGTAGTCGTGACTCACTGATCAGGAAACTATGTTTAATCTGTACAGATATTTCTCAATTTACAAACTAATAAATTTGATCTCATAGATAATAGACAATTTTAGCAAAATATAACAATAATGCATATACGTATATATACATGTAACACATGGTGGCTTCATTGATGCGATTTACTGTGATTAAGTATTTATAATTAGTCAAGAATCTCTTGATACGTATCACGATACAGGGACAACAATATGATATACTGTATAGTGATATATAGTGATAGTGTAGTAACAAGTATATATGTGTAGTATTGTCCAGTACTTGACTCTGGTGTTGTGATAGTGTAGTAACAAGTATATATGTGTAGTATTGTTTATTTTTTTTTTTTGTTTGGGGGGGGGGGGGGGGGGGGGGGGGGGGGGGGAGAGGGGGGGGGGGGGGGGGGGGGGGGGGGGGGGGGGGGGGGGGGGGGGGGGGGGGGGGGGGGGGGGGGGGGGGGGGGGGGGGGGGGGGGGGGGGGGGGGGGGGGGGGGGGGGGGGGGGGGGGGGGGGGGGGGGGGGGGGGGGGGGGGGGGGGGGGGGGGGGGGGGGGGGGGGGGGGGGGGGGGGGGGGGGGGGGGGGGGGGGGGCCCCCGGGGGGGGGGGGGGGGGGGGGGGGGGGGGGGGGGGGGGGGGGGGGGGGCCGGGGGGGGGGGGCGGGGGGGGGGGGGGGGGGGGGGGGGGGGGGGGGGGGGGGGGGGGGGCGGGCGGGGGGGGGGGGGGGGGGGGGGGGGGGGGGGGGGGGGGGGGGGGGGGGGGGGGGGGGGGGGGGGGGGGGGGGGGGGGGGGGGGGGGGGGGGGGGGGGGGGGGGGGGGGGGGGGGGGGGGGGGGGGGGGGGGGGGGGGGGGGGGGGGGGGGGGGGGGGGGGGGGGGGGGGGGGGGGGGGGGGGGGGGGGGGGGGGGGGGGGGGGGGGGGGGGGGGGGGGGGGGGGGGGGGGGGGGGGGGGGGGGGGGGGGGGGGGGGGGGGGGGGGGGGGGGGGGGGGGGGGGGGGGGGGGGGGGGGGGGGGGGGGGGGGGGGGGGGGGGGGGGGGGGGGGGGGGGGGGGGGGGGGGGGGGGGGGGGGGGGGGGGGGGGGGGGGGGGGGGGGGGGGGGGGGGGGGGGGGGGGGGGGGGGGGAGGAGGAGGGGGGGGGGGGGGGGGGGGGGGGGGGGGGGGGGGGGGGGGGGGGGGGGGGGGGGGGGGGGGGGGGGGGGGGGGGGGCGAGTACTTGACTCTGGTGTTGTGATAGTGTAGTTACAAGTATATATGTGTAGTATTGTCCAGTACTTGACTCTGGTGTTGTGATAGTGTAGTAACAAGGATGTATGTGTAGTATTGTCGAGTACTTGACTCTGGTGTTGTGATAGTGTAGTAACAAGGATGTATTTGTAGTAGTGTCCAGTACTTGACTCTGGTGTTGTGATAGTTTAGTAACAAGTATATATGTGTAGTATTGTCCAGTACTTGACTCTGGTGTTGTAGTATTTACAGACCACATGAGGAGTCGTAACTGCTTTCATTTGTTTTCAAACCAAAATATGTCCAAACATCAGCTTTAAAAGTGGCTTTAGTCACTGTATCCTCTCGTCCTCAGTCATCTCTGCGATCTCACTGGATTTCATTGTTCCTCTAGTTGTGGAGATTGTAATGACTGCTGCCATCTAGCATCGGAAGTTAGAATGCAACACAAAAATGAACAAATTCTTAAAAAAAGAATCAAGTTATTTTATTGCAAACTTCATTGAAATATAAACAATAAAAGAACGATGATCAATACAGTGATGTTAATTATCCATACAGTATCATGAAAGTAAATCCTTTGATATTTAAGTCTATCTAAGCAGAAACAACTCTCAAGTAACTTCTCAACACAAAAATTAACTGTGAATTTCATTGTATACAAATCTTTCATTTGAAATAGTAAATAATAGCATAATCTAAGGAAATAAGGAATAATAAAAATAAGTTGTTCACTTCTGTCTGTGTAATTGTATAATGATAATTATTTTCATGTGTTATCTTACAGTACTTTCTATATGACTGTTTTTGTTTGTATTTTCTACACGTTTCTGCATCTTGTAGAGAATACACGACTTTATGAAGAAACTTTTTTCTTATTTTTTCCTTATTTTAAATGATATGATAAAGAAATATTTTTTCACTTCATACTAAAGATAGGTTTGTTTGATCGACCAGTGACGGGAGTGAGTTAATATATTTAACAGCACTAATAACACTGAGGCTGGATCCAGCGTCTACAGAAACTAAACTAATTATTCCATGGACTGAAATATAATCTTTTAAATTCCCATCATCCACTAAATGGACTCAAAACGGCTTCTTAAACATTTATACATTTTTCTCATTTCCAAGCCGTCCGTCTCTCATACTCCATCATGTGTTTGAAATATTGATTTTGGCTGCGATGTCAAGGTTCCGTGTCTGAATCCACCCTTCCTGTCGGGCAGGCCAGAGGTGACACATTTCCATGGGATCTGTTTGCTCTTGTGATCTCGTGCTCAGAGGCTCACATGGTGACATTACACCAACACAACATGTTTTCTTGTTGCCGATTCCTCGTCCAGAGGACGTGTATTTATACGAGGTTTCCAAGGAAGTCGACTCGGTTCATTACGTCGCAGATTCATTTTATGGTTTTGACTCATTGTTGGATCCGTCTGTTTGATTTTCACGCACTTGTTGCTAACCTGGAGTCCGTGTTCTGATCCAACGGTGAAGTAATGCAGGTACTTTAAACTGCTCTTAAGAGTTTATCAGTTTCATGGACATTTTATCATTATTTACACAAGACGCTTGATTTTATTCTTACTTTGAAATGGCAGCTTGTCCCAGTTTGAGCTCTCGTGTTGTCGGCAGCAGGTTCATGGAGAGGTCGCTGAGATTTGGGGTTCAAAGTGCAGCTGCAGGGGAGCAAGTTCTGAGAAAGTCTAAAGTCAAAGAAGGAAGAAGTACTTCTCAAATCCCTGAACTATACCATCATTTATATTCAACTTCATCTCCTTAACGTTTTGTCTCTTGTTACTCTTCTTGTTCTCGACAGTGTGAGAAGTTATTTGACAATTGTTGTTTTATTATCTGCTTAAATAAACTTAAATATCACAACAATTACTATCACACTCTATCGATAATTAACAGCAGTGTATCCATCATAGTTCTTTGATGTTTTATATTTCAGTAACATTTTTTTAATCAAATAATCGTATTCTTTTTTTTTATTACAAATAACATTCAATTTTTCTACAGCGTTGGTTCACTTTTGTGTTGCAATTCAACTTCCGACCATTAGTTGGCGGCAGTCATTACATCCTCCGCAAGTAAAGAAACAATGAAATCCCGCTGGATCCCGGCGATGACTGAGGACGAGAGGATACAGTGAGTCCAGCAGCTTTTAAAGCAGATGCTTGGACATATTTTGGTTTGAAAACAAATGAAAGTAGTTACGACTTTGTCAAGAGTCATGTGTTCTTTAAATACTACAACACCAGAGTCAACTGGACAATACTACAAATACATCCTTGTTACTACACTATCACAACACCAGAGTCAAGTACTGGACAATACTACACATATATACTTGTTACTACACTATCACAACACCAGAGTCAAGTACTGGACAATACTACACATATATACCTGTTACTACACTATCACAACACCAGAGTCAAGTACTGGACAATACTACACATATATACTTGTTACTACACTATCACAACACCAGAGTCAAGTACTGGACAATACTACACATATATAGTTGTTACTACACTATCATAACACCAGAGTCAAGTACTCGACAATACTACAAATACATCCTTGTTACTACACTATCACTATATATCGTATCATTGCCCATGTATCGTGATATGCATCGTATCCCAAGATTCTTGAAAATACACAAGTACAAGTACTTTATTTGTTGAAAAAAAAATTCTTCTTTACAAAGCAAATGAAAAGTTGGTTAAAAGGCCCTAAAACAAAGATGAATTTCAAGTGTAACTCCAGGTGATCATTCCCTTCATCACCATTTGGTTCTCTGAGGCAACTAGTACTAAGTCAGACCTATTGTAACTTTAAAAAGAACATAGTCAATGTTACAATATGATGCCTTAATATCTATTAATAACAACTTTTCGGGATGTAAAATATAAATATTTCTTGTCATATTTCTGGATGTAATATTGAATTACTTTTACTCTTCATATCATCTGCTAAAGATTTGAGTTAAAGCAAAGAAACAAAGCTCTGATCCCTAACAAAACAAGCATGGAGTGCCCCCCCGGTGTGCCCCCCATGCCCCCCGTGTGCCCCCTACCCCGAGTCATTAGTCCAGAGTCGACAACCTAAACAGACCTCAACAGTCGAGCCATACATTTGAGTGGATCTGTTACCGCGTCTGTGAAAATCTGTGAAGGACTAATTCAAGTGTGAACAACAAATCATTCAAGCTCAACGTCGGGGAACTTGTTTATAGCGGATCTGTGCCGGTGCCAGGACTGAGATGTGGATTCATGCGAGCCGGGTCGCGTGAGAGTCCCGTCAGCGTTTGAGCAAACGATGCGGTTCTGTTGCCGGGTTTTTACTTCCAAACTCCCGGTCCCACCGGATGAGTTTTCCAAAGAGCGGCGGCTGAAGATCAGCATCTTGAAGTAGAATCCTGGGACACTGTGTATGGAACACAACAGAACCAGGTCAAAGTAAACTATTAGATGATCATATGGTATTTCTGACAACTAAAGAAAATGATTTATTCATTTTGGAGTATTTCTTGTCCAGTTAATTTGGAAACTTATTATATTATATCAATTATTATAGCATTTATACACTTGAAATTGTATTTATTTGCTGTTAAAGAGTTTTTATTTTATTTTTACTTCTGTCTATCAGCTTGACGGCCCCTTAAATTCACGGTATATCACGTGGCCCCCGAAAATAAATTGAAAATAAACTGTTACACAGAGACGGAAAACAAGAGTGTTGTCGGGATGTATAAAAAAAAGCTCAACAATGTGTTCAGACTCAATATTAAACTTGATTTCAAACACTATACATCAATAAACAACTCCACAACACAATTTATTAATTACATATGCATTTATTATAAATACTACTAATAGAAAAACATGGATTTTAGAAGAAAAAAAATACTAACAAGCTCAGTTTCACAAAAAAAGGCATCACTGAACAGTTTATAAATGAACCAACTGTTCAAAGGAAACGAAAATAATGTTCTACCTAAAACAAATGCATTGAAATATTTACTATAATCAAGGAATATCTAAAAAAATTCAGAGTTTCACTGGCCACCCTTCACTGGCCAGGTCTGGTCTGTGGAATTAGGAAACAAGAGCAATATTTGAAATTATATATTTTGTCTGTTAAAGGGGATAATATTTGATGACTTTTTGGAGTCTTGGTGATTTGTTGGAGTCGATCCTGGACTCCTTCACAGACGTGAAGAAGAGACAGAAACAAACACAGTTTATGTAATAATGGAGTCAATTCTCGTGTTTTTTATTACTGTAGAATCAGTACTAAGAGATGTTTTCTTCACCTGCAGGTGAATCATGAGCAGCAGCTACAGCGTCTCCCTGCCTGGACCTGCTCCGTGGGGCTTCAGACTCCAAGGAGGGAAGGACTTCTGTCTGCCCCTCACCATCTCCCGGGTAAGTTGATCCACATCAACACCGAGACCTCGTTCCCGTCCACGACGCCGACCTTTCGAGCATGTTGTCGACGAGCGTGTCCTCGCGTTCCTGTCGACACCTTCCAGAAGCGACGGTCCGGCACCTGTCACTCACGCCGACCTCGTGGTGTCAAGGCTGTCGTCGTGGCGACCAGTGTTTTTGTCGAGTTAAACGTTAACTGGAGACGAACATCTGCTGCTGAGATGAAGTGAAACTTGTTGGTCTGGAAGTTAAACACACGAGTGTGAAAGTATATCAGCGTCAGAATTTAAATCGATGTAACATTAAACTGTTGACCCTTGTTTTCTTAAAATGTTGTTTAATTTAAGCATTGATTCTTTTTTTTCAAATAATTCAATTCAATATTTCTTTATTGAAAGGTTGAATTTGTGTTTTGTTTTTTAATTAATTAAATGAGTGAATATTTTTTTAATAAATGTTTTTTAAACTATTGAGTTTGATATTCTAATTCCAATAATAATAATAAAAAAAACATTTCAAAAATACAATATATATTTTTAAATTTTTAGACTTTTAAATTCAACATAAAAATGTTGGCATAATAGTTTGACCAGACAATACCGTTGGAATCCGACATTATTCATTGACGCATCAGTTAAGTTAAGTTAAGTCGTCACATGATAGATGGATAAAGCCTTTTGGTTCGAGACTCTATTGTCTGGTGACAATATTATACCAGTTTTTTAATATTGAATTTAAAAGGCTACAAATAAAACAACTATTGAATTTAGAACATTTATGTTTCATTCATTTCTAATTAAAATATATATAAATATTTGAAAATATCTTATTAAAAAATATATATAAGTCAACCTTTTAATATAAAAACACAAATATATTTTTTTAATTAAATGGTAAAAGTATACAAATAATCCAATGTTTAAAAAAAAACATTCCAGTAAAAAATAAATAAAACATAGTTTCAACATTTGAAATGTTAAATTCTATCATTCAATAATCTGAAGGCCAAACTTGAACTAAGTGTTTTGTCAAGTTAGAAATAGACGTTTGTGACTAACATTTGGAGATTTAAGTCTGGAGACTCTGACAGCTACTCCGTGTTGGAGTTAAAAAGTCGCCTCAAACCCGATGAAGTCGTACTGAAGGTGCGACGCTCGAGCATCTGTGCTCGTCTGAACTTCTGTCAGAAGCATTAGAGATCTGCGGTGCTTCTCTAATGACTCTCCAGAAGTTGAGGTTGTGTGAAGTGAAAGTGATACCGGAGCAGGTTCTGCTGCGTCGACAGACTCACCGCTACATTCCTGGAGTCGTAATAAGCTTCAGGATATTCATAACCGTTTTTTCCTCAAACCTACAATCATAGAAACGGATGAAGCTCGGTGTGGGCACGACGAACAATCAGAGTTCGTGCCTCGACCATAATGAGAGCAGATCTCTTGTTGTGGAACCGAACCCTGGAGAGCGTGACAAAGGTCAACAACACTTTGTTGACATTGGCCAGATCGTTGTAGAGGGTTTGAGGTGCAGGAAGGAAATCACAACATCTGTGTTTGGATCTGGTGAAGAGAGACGCAGACGTGCGGGAGCTTTGATAAAGTACTTTGTCGGCCATGTTTGTTTGATTTGGCGACCGATGGTTTGTACATTTGTGGTGACTTTTGGAATCCGAACAATGTCACAGACATCGATCCGGGACTTTTTAAAGGTTTTTTTTTAACCAATATTGCGATAAAAGGCATTTATTTAATTTTTTTTATCATAAAAGTCATTGGATACAATTATATACAACATATATCACTTCCTGTCAGGCCTGCATATTATAATGAGATGAATTGATTGATACATAAATTAAACTGAATAAAAATAACCGTAAAAATAAAAAAATTGACACAGAATTACACAACAAACCTGGAACGGAGACTATAAGTAAGTTAGTAAGAAATTTTTTTTGCAAATCGCCCTTTATAGACCAGGGTCACAAAGCGCATAAATATCAGGGACGGAGACGTAAACAACAACGAGACATAGAAGTACAAATTGACAACTTTACAGAACCTGACACTGATTGGTAGAAGTGCGCGTTTAAGAAATGCTTGATTTATACAATAAAAAATGATAAATTATCACATGTTTTCGATGCATATCACACGTGACAATATCGCGATATCGATATTTTTTCGATATATCGTACAGCCCTAATTGATTGATCAATAAAAACATGATGATTATAAGTTGTATAATCATGTGATTGTATGCATTGATTCTTTGCTGATGTTTGATCTGAACAGTCGGATCTGTTGTCATGTTGTTTAGGTGTAGATTTGAGCTGCAACGTCCACAGTTTTCTGGTAGTTTATTCGGACAAGCAGGTTTTGTACAAATGATTTATTGGTTTAGGAACTGATCATGTTCTAAAAAAACAACTCTCTAAAGAGCGAGAAGAAATCCATCGTGTCGTGACGGAGACATAAATCATACAATCCTGACTGGAAGCATTAAAGGCTCATGTTATCGAGGTGACGTCTGATCTGGGATCAGGATTACATGATGGGAAAGACGCAACAAAAGACTCTTGACGAACATGACATCTGATCCAGCGACGGGTCAGAACCAGTGACGTGACAGAATCATGTCGAGAGGCTCCGGGTCGTCGACGACTCCATTCACGAGTCTGAACTGAGGAATTTCACACTCATTACTGCGTCTTTAAAAGTTACTGGTCGACCATAAAGTCCGTCTGCATCACTTCCGTTTGGAAACACCTGCGAAATGAGTCACTTCAACTGTGTTTCCACCTGAAGTTCATTAATACAACGAGTCACTTTTCACACTCTTTGAAACCTCATTTTCCAAAATCTACAAGGGTTTGTTAACCAGTGTTTGAATTTAAGAAAATATACTTGATAATCTGGTAATAAGAGAGATGGTGAATAATGGGATTAAATGTCATTTCGTGGTCCTAGAAAAATACGTACTCTCGTTCTCAGGTTTCAAAAACCGACTCTGTTTTTAGACGTCAAATTGGAGCTCTTAAGCCTCCGGGGTCTCTTATGAACCATGAAATGAGCCTGTGGCGAACAAATTTCTCTCCTGTGATGAGGGAACTGAGGTAATGGTTAAACTGTTGGCAGATGTTTCCTTCTGTGTGCCGTTTACTTGCTCCGTCGCTTACAAACAAAAAGAAGTCCGACTCCTCTCCGGGCATCGCTCATTTTAGCATCTTCTTTGGAGGTTAACCTACTGGTTATAGCTTATTTAACATAGTAATTAACTTGAACGTAGCATTTTTCATTAAACTGAGGTAATTATCTACAAAAATGGCACGTTTTTTTATTTTTAACTTTCTTTTGTCAGTTGTATTATTTGGTTGCTGCTATGCTAGGCATTACTAATCTTGGCAAATTTAAATTGGTAATTTCTAATATACATAATCATAAACTTGAACGCAGAACTCTTATTAAAACTTGGCATTAATTTGTACAAAATTCCACCTTCATTATTGTTTTGTTTATTGTCATTTCAATTATTAAGTTTCTGTTATGCTAGTGTGGCTAGTTTTAATGTCTTTTGAAGGGAGGTTAACTTACTATTAATGGTTGATATACATAATAATCTACTTGAATTTATCTTTTATTTTTCCAATCGTGGCAACAATCTGCAAAACATCTGCACCTTCATTATATATTTTGTTGTGGTTGTGAGTTGTAAGTAAGTCATTTGTATTTATATAGAGCTTTTCCAGACCAGGGTCACAAAGCGCTTGAACAATCAAAACAATACTCAATAAAATATATACTTTAAAAATCAAGATGACACCGAGAACAACACAGAAGTCTCAGAGAATCAAAGAAAAGCACAAACAAAAATGTCTTAAGATGTTTCTGTTATGCTAGGCGTGGCTAATTGTAGTTTCTTGTGAGATGTACTTACCAGTAATGACTGATGTAAATAATAATCATTTTGAATCTATCTTTTGATGAACCGTTGCAACGTTTTTTCATCAGTTGTATCTTTAGGTTCCTCGTTAGCTTGGCGCGGCTAATGTTAGCATCTTCTTTAGAGGTTAACTTACTAGTAGCAGCTGATTAGCCTTAATAATTAACTTGAACGTAGCATTTTTACTAAACTGTTGCAATAATCTCAAAAAGTAATCCACTCTTATCATTGTTTTTTGTCAGTTGTATTATCTAGTTTCTCTTATGCTAGGTGTGGCTAGTTTTAATGTCCTTTGAAGGGAGGTTAACTTACTATTAATGGTTGATATATATAATAATCTACTTGAATTTATCTTTTTTTTTCCAATCGTGGCAACAATCTGCAAAACATCTGCACCTTCATTATATATTTTGTTGTAGTTGTGAGTTGTAAGTAAGTCATTTGTATTTATATAGAGCTTTTCCAGACCAGGGTCACAAAGCTCTTAAACAATCAAAACAATACTCGATAAAATATATACTTTAAAAATCAAGATAACACCGAGAACAACACAGAAGTCTCAGAGAATCAAAGAAAAGCACAAACAAAAATGTCTTAAGATGTTGCTGTTATGCTAGGCGTGGCTAATTGTAGTTTCTTGTGAGATGTACTTACCAGTAATGACTGATGTAAATAATAATCATTTTGAATCTATCTTTTGATGAACCGTTGCAACGTTTTTTCATCAGTTGTATCTTTAGGTTCCTCGTTAGCTTGGCGCGGCTAATGTTAGCATCTTCTTTAGAGGTTAACTTACTAGTAGCAGCTGATTAGCCTTAATAATTAACTTGAACGTAGCATTTTTACTAAACTGTTGCAATAATCTCAAAAAGTAATCCACTCTTATCATTGTTTTTTGTCAGTTGTATTATCTAGTTTCTCTTATGCTAGGTGTGGCTAGTTTTAATGTCCTTTGAAGGGAGGTTAACTTACTATTAATGGTTGATATATATAATAATCTACTTGAATTATGTGTTTTTTTCCAAACGTGGCAACAATCTGCAAAAAATCTGCACCTTCATTATATATTTGGTTGTAGTTGTGAGTTGTAAGTAAGTCATTTATATTTGTAGAGCGCTTTTCCAGACCAGGGTCACAAAGCACTTAAACAATCAAAACAATATTCAATAAAATATATACTTTAAAAATCAAGACAACACCGAGAACAACACAGGAGTCTCAGAGAATCAAGGAAAAGTACAAACAAAAATGTCTTAAGATGTTTCAAGTTGCTATTGTTAGCATCTTCTTAAGAGGGTAACTTACTAGTAGTTGAATAAATATTTTTTATTCGATGGCGTAGTTATAGTTATAAAACTTTTCTATACAGAGGCAATAATCTGCAAAAATACTCACCCTCATTAAAAAAAAAAAAAAAACAGGGAATCTCTCAGGGAACATCTCAGGGAACGTCTCAGGGAACGTCTCAGGGAACGTCTCAGGGAACATCTCGGGGAACGTCTCAGGGAACGTCTCAGGGAACGTCTCAGGGAACATCTCGGGGAACATCTCGGGGAACGTCTCGGGGAACGTCTCAGGGAACGTCTCAGGGAACGTCTCAGGGAACGTCTCAGGGAACATCTCGGGGAACGTCTCAGGGAACGTCTCAGGGAACGACTCCATGGCGTCGGTTAAACAAACGGTCCTTATTTTAGTTGCAAAGACTGTGAACACAAAAAGATCCACAACTATTATTATTTTTCTCTCAAGCAAAGCTGAACAAAAGCTGCAATAACACCTCATGGATGAAGTACTTTCTTCTCTCCCTCCATCTTATTACAGTTGCTTCACTCAGACGTCGATGTGTCGACGAGCAGTTTTCCTCCGTGTGCGTCCAAGCCGAGCGCGATGAGGACGATTCCTGCATCTGTTTCCCATCCAGATAAATCCTGGTGGAAATAAAAGGCAGCTTTTGATTAAGATCTCCGTCACTCACACGCTTCTCATCCGATGCGTCTTCATTTTCACGGTCAGCGCTTGTGTCAACAGTTTATCTGCGGTCGGTGCACCAGAGACGAGTGACATGTGGGAGAGAAACCTCTCGGATGTCGACAGCAGCAGACGCAGGGAAGGAAAAACGACAACTGGAATTAACGCTGCCTAACAAGGAGAGGTTTTCCAGCCAGACTTCACTGTTTTCTTAATTCTAAGAACTACCGTGACTTTAATGTGATGCTTAAGGTAGAAAAAAGTTACTTTTTCAGAGGAAAAAGTACTAATAATTGGTGTATTGATACATTTTTGTAAGAAGAAAAAACAACAAAAATAATATATTTTTGGTAATAATTATTTAAATGTAATGGAAAAACATGTCATTTTAAATACATAGTTTAGTTAAATCAAAGCTGATGCTATTAAAAATATTTGATTATTCAACAGATATTCCAAAAAATGTACGATAGGTTTGCAAAAAATGCTTTACTTTCATTCTTAAAAGAAAGATTGGAAATTGTTAAGAAGATAAAAATATAAAGGTATGCATGAAGAAGCCGGGAAGGAAGTGACGAAGAAAAAAAAGCGTTTCAATTTAATCAAAAAAAAGTATTTAACTCTTTTTGCAAAGTTTTAAAGACACTCCTTCAAAAATGGTGCAGATGTAAAAAACATTATTATTGACAGTAAACCTGTGTCTAAAAATACAAATATTTTGTACACCTGCAGAGGTGATTTTGAATTCCTTATTAACCACTTTAGTTTAGTGTTAGGTAAATAAGTTTAAATAAAAAAATAATTTATTTCTTTACACTCATCAAACTTAAAACCATTACATACAAAAAGTTAAAGTGTAATTAAACCAATTGAATTAAACTTGAACTTCTTTTAATGTAAAGAGACTGTTTTGGAGGAAATGTTTATTAAAATGTTTATTGAAAAAATCATATTTTCTCAAAACAATATTAATAAATAGTTAAGGTTGCCTCAAGTTTAAATAAAGACATACATGAAGTACATCAATATATATCGAAAAGCCGTTAAACTTATTAAACTTTACATGATAAGGTACAAAGAGTTTATGTAATACATTTAATAAATCGTTTTATTTTTTGTTATATATAATAAAATATTATAGTGTTATTGACTGAAAAACCTTTGTACTAACAAATTAAAGTACATTTTACAGGAGCGATCATCAAGTAATATTTATATGAGTATTTAAGTTTCTACCCCAAAACTAACAGATTCAGAAAACCTTTATTATGCTTTTTATTGTTAACACAACAAAGGATTTTTCAAGGTGATGAAGATAAAGATGAAAAATAATGAAATAATAAGTCAAAATAAAATACGATAAAACAAAATATGAGGTATATCTTTAAAGTGTAATATAAAATAAATAATTCAATGTCAGGATATTCATGTCTGGTCCATGTGAGTGAATGACTGGAGTTTCTAGAATTTAGCTCAACTTCTCAGGACTATTTCACGGCGCATGACTTGATGAAGACTCCACGCGACTCTGGTCCACGAGGACATGAATGGAGGCTCAGACCAGAGACTCACACTTGGCTCGATGCCTCTATTCAAGTGATCCGCCTCAGCGGTTCGGCCCGGTCGCTCCCTGAAGTGACTCAACATCGTTGGGTATTCTGTGCGGAGCCGGTGCCCCCTTTGTTAGCTTTGTTGGTGTTGCCACGGCGACGTGAACGAGGGCCACCATCAGGGTCTGCTGGACATCTTGTTGTGTATGATTGATGCAGCGAAGAGCTCCGGGTCGGACCTCGACGGCTCATTAATTGGGGTGTTTGGTGATTTCCTTCCTGCGTCCGTCGTCCTGCAGCGTCTCTGTTGCTCGTCGCTGACGCTGAACTCGACCAGGATGTGCCCGTCCTGCCCCTCCTGTCCCTCCTGTCCCTCCTGTCCGTCCTGTCCCTCCTGTCCCTCCTGTCCCTCCTGTCCCTCCTGTCCCTCCTGTCCCTCCTGTCCCTCCTGCCCGTCCTGCCTGTCCTGCCCGTCCTGTCTCTCCTGTCCCTCCTGCCCGTCCTGTCCCTCCTGTCCCTCCTGTCCCTCCTGCCCGTCCTGCCCGTCCTGCCTGTCCTGCCCGTCCTGTCCGTCCTGCCCGTCCTGCCCGTCCTGTCCCTCCTGTCCCTCCTGTCCCTCCTGCCCGTCCTGTCCCTCCTGCCTGTCCTGCCCGTCCTGTCTCTCCTGTCCCTCCTGCCCGTCCTGCCCGTCCTGTCTCTCCTGTCCCTCCTGCCTGTCCTGCCCGTCCTGTCTCTCCTGTCCCTCCTGCCTGTCCTGTCCGTCCTGTCCGTCCTGCCCGTCCTGTCCCTCCCGCCCGTCCTGCCCGTCCTGCCCGTCCTGCCCGTCCTGCCCGTCCTGCCCATCCTGCTCGTCCTGTCCGTCCTGCCCGTCCTGTCCCTCCTGCCTGTCCTGCCCGTCCTGTCCCTCCTGCCCGTCCTGCCCGTCCTGTCTCTCCTGTCCCTCCTGCCTGTCCTGCCCGTCCTGTCTCTCCTGTCCCTCCTGCCTGTCCTGTCCGTCCTGTCCGTCCTGCCCGTCCTGTCCCTCCCGCCCGTCCTGCCCGTCCCCCGTCCTGCCCGTCCTGCCCGTCCTGTCCGTCCTGCTCGTCTGTCCCGTCCTGCCCGTCCTGTCCGTCCTGCCCGTCCTGCCCGTCCTGCCCGCCCCGGGCGCTCGCCGGGATTAGAACCAAAACAACAATTTCTTTGAACAGAAGCTTAGCTTCACGCAGTCCTGCTGACTGAGGGGGATTATTATTATGGGCTGGCGGGGAGAAGGAGGCGCAACATTGCAGAACCACCGCGGCGTCTCAGGGAAGGTAATTGGATCTGAACGAGTCAGACTCATTTACTAATTAGTGGAAACAGCAGGTCCGGCTGCTGGTACCGACTGAGCAGAGGAGAAGATGCACATGTGGGCACGATTCTTGAAATGATGGGATGTTAAATATTTTTTTAAATACTGGTGAAGAAAATGTTAAAGAATATTAGTGTCAGATAATAAAATAATATAACATTTCAAACCATCAGTCTTGGATTTTATTAGTTATTTAAAATGTATTCGCTTGAATAATTTAATTACATTTTCAATTGGTTGAAATCTACTATTATTATTATTATTGTTATTATTATTTATTTTAAGTCAATTTGAATTGCTGGGATCTGTTTTTACTTTCTCCACTATAGTCTTACTTCAACTGTAAAGTGTCTTGAGATAACTTTGTTATGATTACACACTTTAAATAAAATAAAATTGAATTGAATTGAATTAAAAAATATAATTGAAATTCCAATAAAATAAAAATGTTCTACATTTTCTATTCAAGCCTTTTTAAATTTAAAAGTAAAGTATTTGTAAAATAGTGGCAACATTTTTTATTGGATTTAAAATATCAAACTTAAAAAGTAATAAATAAATAATTCAATAAAGCTATCCAAAAGTATCCTCAACAAATACAACCTTTCAATAAACACTTTTTTTTCAATTCAATTAAAAAAGAACCAAGATTTTCTTTAATCATGAAAGTGTTCTAATGGATCTTACTTTGTATTCTGTGTTTTTATAAATACATGAGTGAAGTGGGTATTATTGACTGTGGTATACATTCTCTCTGTGTTGTCCTAGATACTATTACAATATCAGCCTTCACATGCAGTACAATCCACGATTTGCCTTAAAACTATGTCACACTTCAACACGAGGACTCAGTTCTAACGTTCGTGTCTAAATGAGGATTTTTCGTCACAGAGACTTCAGAACGTTTCCTGAAACATGTAACTGTCTGACAACAGGAAGTTACTCACACGAGCTAAAAGTAAGTTCAAGTCAAAGATGACTAGGATGCAAACAGACGACCTTCCGGCTCGATTGTGTGTTGAGAAAACAAGTTTAACAAGTTAAATCTAAAACATCTTCTTGTTGGACCCTGTGAAGGATCCACGTCAGCACCGGAGAGTACCACCCGTGGGACCCTGTGGTTGACCCGACCCAGACTACAAATAGCTTGTTGCTGAAACCTAGAGTTTCCTGCGTCAAAAGAAGTAACTTGACAGATGAACCTCGATAAGATGAAGGGTTTCTGCGCTCGTACACGATGGAAGATGATGTACTTTCTCACTACAAGTCATGAGATGAAACCAGTGATTGTTAAAAGCCAGGAGATGTTTTTCTTTCTGGGTCGGAGCGAGTGAAATGGAGGAGTATGTTTGTATGTAACTGGGTTACATAACGATTTAAACTTGAATTCCCAAAAACAACAGTGAAATCTCAGAAGTGCGTCACGTTCTGCCAACAGCTACAAAAGTTGGAGTCCATTGTGTACGATCTGCAAACTCTGTTCGGTCCATAAACTGGACCTCGTGGACCAGTTTCCTTCTGGGGGCTGGTCGGGAATCAAAGTCATCAATTATCGCTGATGCACGAAATCTAATGTTTGAGAGTTTAGTTGTAGAAACACACATTTTTATCAAGAAATAAAGAAACTTTGCTCAGTAATTATCTAAAGGTTTAATTTAATAGGATCCGGGTTTTCATCTTTTTTTAAATTTACCTTTATTTTTCACCTAAAAATGCAGACTTATCCTTATCTTTTTGTTTTCACTTCGTCCTCGGAAACAGTTCAAGGACACACTGGACGTCAAATCACACTAACACCTCAAATCTGTTTCAGTGAATATCACAAAACTGTTTTACGTACTTTATTTATGAAACAAAACTCAGATGAAAATGTGCACAACAACAAAGTTGATACAACATTTATAAATATAAATTACTTACTTAATTAATTCCTGTGGAAATTGGGTTTCCAGTTCATAAAAGCAAGAATAAGTGCAAAGTGCAAATAAAAGAACAAACGCAAGGAGTGACAAAGTGCAATTCTAAAGAAAATAGATAAAAGAAAATGATAGAAAAGTTAACATAGAATAACATCATCCATCATTTTGCTTCTTCCCCCAAACTCAGTCTAAATAATAAAGAAAAAGTCTAATAACACGAGGAATGAATGAGTCCCTGAGTCTATTAGTGTTGCATCTATTAGTGTAATAATTCACTTTACACTGCATTTATTCTATTTTTCACTTATTTCAATATATTTTAGACTTCTATATCTTTATATTAAACTATCCTATTGCATATATAGAAGATAGAAAAGAGACAGAAAGTTTTTTTTCAACGAGTTTAAGTGAAGACTTCAAGAAACAAACTGTCCTTTAGTGGGAAAATAAGTACATTTAAAACCCAAACCACTTGACAGTGCGAGGAAGATACGATTTGACCTGCAGTGTTAGGAAGGGCCACTTTTAAAAGCGCGACATATTGAGGCAAACCTTCAATATTCCTGGAATCATCCCAGGCTCGGGTCCAACGGTGCCGGTTCAGTAGAAATCCCTGTGGAAGCTGGAGCTCAGAGACACAACTGTGCGTAAGTGGTGCTGAACTTGAGTTCCTCTGATGTTAATGAGTCTCTTTGATGGTGGATGTTGAGCAGACAGATTGAAGTTCTCCAGAGGGAATAATAAAGTCAATCTCGTCTCAGACACATGGAACCCATAAAGATAATCAGCTTGAGTAAATGCTCTCCGTACTTCAGACCGTTGTGACAGTTAAACTAAGACCTAGAGATCCGAGTCCATCCCTCGCGAGTTAGCAGTTTCTGATTTGAAACATTTGTTTTCAGTTGGAATAATCCTCGCCGTTCAGTTGACAAGTTGTCTCGTTCAGATGTGTTTGGATGAAGCCGACGCCTCGTCTGTGTTCGCAGCACGACTGGTCATGACCACAAACTTCACGGCAGTAAAGTCGGCGGCGTGTGGACGAACCACAGGAACACAGCGACCAGTTGGCTTCACGTTGTCCCTGATGTCGGCACCATGAAGCCCTCTTTGTTTAAACATGGATTATGTATTTAAGAAAATAGTTTGTTCAGGAAGAACAGATTAATTAAAAGGCAAAAGAGACTTTTTTTCTACATCAAGATTCTGTCGATTCAGTTTCGCTGTCATCGTGGATCTGATGATGATTACGTTACGATACGTCTCGTTTTAAATGGAACCAAACATTCTTCCATCAACCCTTGTTGCAACTACGATTCTACCAAAGACTGGTACGTAAGATCAGAAGATAATCGATGAACTCAAATCTGATTAGACAAGAAAACAATCCAACACAAACATTAGCAACATTAATACCACACAATAGGATATTCAATGTGGGTTTGCAGTCGACATTTAACCTCTATATTAAAAGAAAATAACTGTTATCTGGTTTATTTTGTGCCGTCAACTGAACCTATGAACCCTTTTAATCTTTTCCCTGTAAAAGCATAGCTATTGATCTTAAACTTTAAACTTTTATTTGAGTTATGTTCTCTCAAATAAGATTTAAAGTTTGTTTTTTAATCTGAGCATCTGAGCCGGTTGTAAATAATAAACAATGTTAAGTAGAGACACATTAACAACCAAGTCAAGTGTTTTCCGAAAGGATGTTTATCGAAGAGTGTCGACCTCGTACTAAGAATATAACGCTAGTGAAATCAGATACTTTATTGTGTATCCCAGTTTTATTCCTGTTTAATCTGGCATTTGTATCTATTGCTCTTTGTCTTTGGTTTTATGTTCTCTTGCAATTCTACAGCCGAGTCGGGTTTAAAGAAGGTTTATCAGTTGTAACGGCAGATTTGGTGTTTTTGGATCGATGGATTGAATCGATCACATTCATCAACCATTGTCTGGTGCTTCTCGTTACCTCAACCTCCTTTCAAGTACATGAAGTGAGAATACTAGGCACTCTGCTTTGGGAGTAATGTTATGAAATAAAAGTAATTTAACGTCTTTAAATAGTGTTTTCATCTTGTAAATTCACCAGACTCGTGTTTCGTTCTTTCATGGTGTCCAGCCTGGATGTGGCGCCACAGATGTCGGCCTCGGTGGTCGCTTCCATATTCCTGCTATTATTTCTGTTATGGCGCCACAACAAAATTCCTGGGTTCACAACGCTGGCAACAAAAGTCTTTCTGATTCTGAACGATACCATCAACGTCAGCGATGCAGAAAATAGATCATTTTCCCGCTTCGTGCGAGTTCTCCGCGGGAAGGAAAATATAACGAATCCAAAGCCGGTAAAAATGAAGCTTTCGGTGAGAGTCGGAGACGAGCAGCAGAGATGGAAGAGTCGGTTTTACTTGTGAGTGAAACGGAAATAAGATATAAGTTTGTCAGGACACGACGGATGGTTTGGACACAGCGAGAGAGACGGGATCAAGACAATGAGGCCCTGAAGAGACCAGTGCTGTGTCTCAAATCACATACTTCTCTTAGTATACTAGAAGTTAGTATGCATCAGGATAGTGTACGTACTAACTAGTAACTAATCCTCCACAGATAGTATGTCTCAAATCAAACTCTGCTGCTACACACTAACAGGAAATGACGCGACAGCTTCTTCTTCTTCAATTACTATTTAACGATGATTTCAACCAGCTGTAGGAACACTATCGCCACCTGCTGGCAGCACGTTTTGCAAGTTTGGAAGAAGAAATAAATAAAAAATATGAGAATCGAAATATTGGCGAGATATTTAAGCTGGTATCAGCAGTTTAGACGTGTCATCCTTCTACTGCTGCTGAAAATACACCTGTATATGAATATAGATATATATATATATACTGTATATGTGACGTAACTTTCGTTAACAAAGTCACTTAGATGGAGCCGTTTAGTGTAGAAAGTGTGCATGGCGCTCTAGATTTCGCATACTAAGAATCGAGACGCACTTACGCACTGAAAATACTAACTTTGAGTACGCTAGTATGCGATTTGAGACACGGCACTGGAGAGATGATCCAGTGTCAAGGAGTCGTCGGAGCCTCTCGATGAACTACAAACTTTTTATTCATAGAATTCCTGCTGAGTTTGCTTCGTGTCCAAGTGAGACAGACTGATGGTGTTTGACGGTTAAACTCTTGATTTCACATTATAAAAAAAGAGAAGCCGTTCCGTGGAGACCACGTACTTGATTGAGTTCACCACATATTTAAAACACAGCCTCCTGCATATTTATCTGCAGAACCTGCCGAGGAATGTTTCTGGAGCGACTATATTTAGTCGTGAGCTCTATTGTCAGTTGGCAGCTCCCTATAAGGAGACGACTCTTACCCTCCGGCTTCCTCTGCAACCCTTTGACAAACATGATGAAAATGCTGGAGCCCGTTAAAGACGGCGCTGAGGAGCCGTAAAGTCTTTTTATTGACAATAAAAGCACCAGGACACAGAGTACGGCGGCGACTCACACATGCCTTCGCAGTCGTACACTGGCGAGCAGCTGCAGGTTTGCCCGTCGCCCCGAGAGATGCTTCCCGCCAACGATGTGACGCCGCCGTGACTCGACATGTGTCACCGAGCCGGGAGTTTGTCCGACGCTTCCTCATTCTCTCGCTCCCGTCGCCACATTCTTGTCGCTCACGTTGTTATTACGAAGATTAGCACATTCTTTGTGTCGCGCGGGTTTCAATTAAATACCTCGGGAAATGGCTGCGATAACAAACAGGAATGTTATTGTTCCTTCTGTGGGTATCTGAGGGTTTTTTTAATGCTCCGGTTCTGGAGCAGTAGAAACAGACTTTACTCGAGTAGAGTTGCTTCATACTTTAAAGTTAGAACCTTTTCTTTCATGATTTTAAGGTAGAATGTGACAAGTGGGTTGTAAATGAGAAGTGAAACAAGCCTGGACAGAGTTTACAAATTATCTTTTATTAGGAAAGGTACTTTATATTTCCACCAAAAATCTTTCGTTCAAATCCCTCGCGAGATACATTTGATCACATCATTGATAGCATTAGTGTCGCCTGCACAGCAGACGTGAAGTCAAGGCTCCTTAAAGACCTACATCTACATGGAATTCCAGAAGACCAAGACAATTTTGTCCAGAGATGATCTTCTGATGATTGTTAATGCTTTAACACACAACAGTAAACTGCCATGTTGTGCACAAGACTTCCATTCAGACATTTTTGGATCCAAAACTGGTTCCCAGAGATGTCTGCGGGTCTGAATCCGGACCAGCATCGAAAGCGAACCAGTGATGATGATTTATGCGAGTCGCTCAGAGACTCGTACAAAAAGCAACAAGCTCCGCAGCTAAACAATCATGAAATCCTGTGAGGACCCCAGTGATGACTGAGGACGAGAGGATACAGTGGCTCCAGCAGCTTTTAAAGCTGATGTTTGGACATATTTTGGTTTCAAAACATCATATCCTTGCTCCTACAGTATCACTATATCTCACAATATATCTCATCTTTGACCCTGATTCATGATATGTATCGTATCAACAGATTGTTGACAAAACACAACACTATTACAACACTACTGCTTGATAAAAGTAGTACTTTATTTGCACTCAAGAAATGGTTCATCTACGAAGCGAATGAAACTTTGGTTAAAAGGTCCTAAAACAGAAGCTGAGGAATTTCAAGTGTATCTGTGACCGTTCTCATGACCTCCATCACCGTTTGGTTCTCTGAGGCAAGTAGTTTCCAGTCAGACCATAGTATCAATTTTGAGAGGAACATAGTCAACGCTACAATGTAATGCCTTAATATCTATTTTTAACAACTTTTTGGGATTTAAAATATATATAATTAATTTCATAGTCTGTCAAGGTTTGAATGCAAACGTCTAGATCAGGTGATATGAACCCCATTAGCCATTATTTAGTTTTGGGTGTATATGGAGTATTACATTTGATTTTGAGGCAACTATATGTATTTAAAAATCTTTATAATACACACCCCTACTCTGTTTACTTCTTCTCAAGTGAAGAATTGTGTTTCTAACCAGAAACGATGCTACTAAAGTTGGACTTATTTGTTTGTATAGATTTTCCAAGTTGATGAATAAACTTCAGTGTAAACAAATGGTTCTCAAATAAATCAGTATTTAATGATCCATGTTATGTGTTTGAGAACCTGAACCTGTGAATCTGTGATCAATGTTAGTAAAACATGTGTTTTCCGCTCCGTTAGACAGGAGCTGGAGAGGGAGGAGCCTGATGATCTGTGCCTTTATTGTTCTGGACGAGTCACGACCGTTCAGATGTTTCTTTCTCACACTCATGAGTCATGACTCGCTCCAGTGATGATGTCATCCTCCACGGCTGGGCAGGTCTCGACGGCGCGAGAGGTCGTCGAGTCTGATGTGAAACTGGTTGTGTAATCGCAGCGTCAGGCGTTTGAAGATGTCATCGAAGAAGCCGTCAGCGTGACGAAGTCAATAAATGTCTGAAGGAAGTTTACTTTCTACTGGAACACGTCCTTTCTCAGCGTGAGCTTCCTTATAAGATCTATAGATCGTGTTGTAGCTTCGGCCGTGATCAGGTGTAAGAAACGACTGTTTTGAATTTGAAGACAATCATTTCTAGAGTAAAGCGTTTATATTTCGATTGATATGTAGGTTTTTTTCCAAGAGAGTTTTGTCAAGTGATTCAAAAATGATGTGTAAAGGGTTGGAAGGTTAGATTAAAAAGTATATTATTGTTCTTGTTTATTTGTTGACCTGCAAAGATGTCGATATTTAAGATATAGAACAAAGATTCTTGACGGCAACAGAGATTCAAATAACAGTAAAACTGACGTTCAAGGGGAAATACTTTGATCATTTGAAACTCCCTGTTAAAGATGGTTAAATAAATGAGTAAATGTGTAAAAATGAGTGCTGAGGGATTTTGAAGGTAAGGTAAGGTAAAACTTTATTGATCCCTCAGGAGGTCTCCTTCGGGAAATTGTTTTTTTCCAGTAGCTAATACATACAGCAAAAGAACAAGAGAAATAAAGAGAAAGAACAAAATTACACAATCTAAGTCTAAAGATAAAGACAAAGAACATAGATCAAAGAAAAACAACAATTGACGTTCCCCGTTGTGATCTTTGGGATCGTTGGTCTGTGACGTCTCCGATTGTCCGTTAGCTTAGCCTTTAGCCTCTTTCCTGCTCGACAGCCTCGGTAGCGGCGCTGAAGTTCGATCGGGATCTCGTGGCGATCTCCAGCCCGTGCCATTGGCACCTTGTGTGAATTTTTTGTTTTTTTTTCTCGAGTTAATTACATGTTATTACAATTTCTAGCTTTTGTTAATACAATTAATAGTAGAGATGATTACATTTACACCATTTAATTCTAGACGGTCATTGTCGGTTCTTTGTTTTTAAATGTATTTTATAAGATTTTAATCTCTTGTTTACCAGTTTTTGCTAAATTATTTTTTTGTGTTGTTCTTCTTGCGTTTGAATTGTTGAAAAGAAGGATCAGTCACACGTTAACTGGTGAATCAAATGACACTTGTTTTCAACATCCGTCACTTTATAAACATGTGTAACTGACGTTTAACTTAGATTTTTATGCATTATGACAAAAGAACAAACCAATATTCAGCTCTTCTGGTGTAAAATAAAGGTTCCGTTCAAAGACTTTATGAAAAAAATTACATATATTTATGTTTTTTTTATTTGTTTTTTATTTGGTTGTTCTGCCACAATATTAATTCAAATAAAATAAAAATAATGAATTACTTTTTGCTGCAGTTTTTAGGTGAGGTTTAAAATATGAATAGATAAATGAATTGTGTATCAACATTTTTAAATCTGTTGACTGCACTTGTATTATTATTATGAATAAAATTCATGATTTAAATCTCAGTAAAACTGTCGAGTCCTTCACAAACAAGTCATCAACACACCTTTTAACGACTTGATTTTCTGTGTTTTGTTGCAGTTGACGGACGGAGGCAAAGCAGCCAAAGCCAAGATGAACGTGGGAGACATTATTCTGTCCATCAACGGCATCATGACCGACAGCATGAACCACCTGGAGGCGCAGAACAAAATCAAAGCCTGCACTGGTCAGCTCAGCCTCACGCTGCAGAGGTCAGTGATCAACTCAACCGCACACTTGTGTGACACACTTGTGTGACACACTTGTGTGACACACTTGTGTGACACACTTGTGTGTTTTCTCATGACTGATCCTCCATCTTACGTAAAATACACTGTACTTCATGTCGTTTCAATCATAACACAATTATTACCAGCATTGAGAAATCAACATGGGATTTATTTTTGGTGTCGCCGGTTTAGAATTGAATTAAACAAATAATAATTAATAAATAATTAATAAATAAATAAGTGAGTCATGCATCAAACCGAAAATATATCATGTAATAGTTAAACAAACATAAAATATTAAATAAATGATTAAATTAAAATTGTATTTTTATATTATAAGGAGAAGAAACCTTTGTACCCACTCGACATTTTTGATCATTTTAAATAAATGTATAGAACTATAAAAATAATACTGTAAAAAAGTAAATGAGATTAGAGTTTTATTCTTCCCACATTTTGGGGAAAAGCAGCTCATAAAATAATAATTACTACATACACGCATTATATTAAGACATACTCTACCTAAATTATAAATGATTACAGAACTATAATACATACACTTTAGGGAAATGAGCACAATTGTGAATCAAGTAATGATAATTAATTTAACAGTAATGCAATTAATTACACATACAATGGTATTTGAAAACATTATATATCTATTAAAAATCACAAAGAAAAAGCTTTTTATTTGTTATAGGTAACTCCCTTTTAATTCTAATCCCAGTTTTCATCTTTGGCAAATACACAATATTCAAAGTTTAAATTGAAGAAGCCGCAACATTCTTAAGCACTCAACAGTTGGACGTGTTCCCGAGCGTATCCAGCAGAACCAGAGTCTGTAGAAACCATCAGGTTCGGTGTCAGATCGCGTCGAGCTCGAGCTGCTGCTGCTCCCGACAGGAAATGAGGGCGACCGTGGTATTTTTGGGGCTCCTGAGAATATTAAAGCTCAGCAGCAGCAGCTTCTAAAGAAGCTCTCCAAGCCTTTGTTGGGTCTTAATATACCTCAGGGGGCGAAGTGAAGGAGTCGTCTGCACGAAGATGAACGACATTTAAAGACGTATTCAGTCCACATGTCCTCCTAATGATTACTAGGGTTCAATACTTGTTGAGTTAATTGATTTTTTTTTCCTTAATTATAATACATTGCTATACATGCTACTTGTTGTGATGCTGTTCATATATATTTTTTATCAATATTTTCAGTGATTTTCAACAATAAAGACAGAAAAACAATTAAAATAAATGAAAATACAAATAAAACCCCAAAGTTCACTCTTGTAAACATGAAATCCGTGTTCACAGTCAGAGATGGAATAATACAAATGTAATAATAATCGATACAAATACATTTATATGTTTGTAAGTACACATGTACACAGACGTTAATATAGAGAAATTATGTAATGATCGAAAAAGATAATGATGATTTGTTCACATTTTTATCTTGACTTTACTGTGAGATCTTGACAAATTACATTTGATACAAATAATTCAACATTTAACCTTTGACTTTTAAATGAATTTAAAAAAGTAAACTACAAAAAGTTCAGAATATATTATCAACAGAAATATTCCTGTATATCTGCATGTAATTTATCATGTAATTGTTATTGTAAATCAAACCAAAAAAAATCAATAAATACAAACATTTATATCTATAAACATAATTGGATGTATTGATCACTATCCTTAAAATGGTTCCATTAAAAGTAACATTTTTGCCCAAATGAAGGCATTTCTTAAGTAAATATATATTTAATGTGATGCTGACATGTTTTTATTAAAGAGGACGAAAAGGTTTTCATAAAAACAGAAACATTTCTTTCCAGATTGTTGGATAATGTTCAGAATAATAATGTTGATTTAATAATTTAATAGTTTTAAATGACCATATCTAATGTATGATTTATGTTTATAAATGTTAAACGTGCAATGATTAACTGTGTGAGAAATAAATTATTTATTCCAACTGTTTTCCTGAAAAAAACCCAATATATATATTTATATTGATTATTAGGAGTAATATGTCTTAGGACCTGTTTTCATAATTTGTTATTTAATTTGTTTCCCCCACAATTTAAGCAATATTTGAAGTTATAAATTCAATTATTTTCACACGATCGTCCCAGCTTATATTTAATTATTTATTTAGAACATTCATTACGTGTGTGC
Source organism: Callionymus lyra (assembly GCA_016630915.1). Classification (NCBI taxonomy): domain Eukaryota; kingdom Metazoa; phylum Chordata; class Actinopteri; order Syngnathiformes; family Callionymidae; genus Callionymus; species Callionymus lyra. Next base: position 31,712,475 of record JACEEU010000685.1, on the reverse strand, counting down.
AGAGATACTCTGGTGATGTCACACGCAGTCATTTCAGATCAACAAACATCTAATCACGTGTTCATGAATCCAAGAACTTCCTCCTGAGTCGGTGCGAACGAGAAAAGTCGTCTCAAGTTCGTAGAAGACGATGAAATCAAAGCAGGAAGATTGTTTCCCGGCTGTAAAACATGTCGACAGTGAGGCGTCTGAGTCTGGTCTACACGTCCTCGTCCTTCCGTCAACACATGAAAGTCTCTTGAATCGTGGGAAAATGTTCCTTAAATAGCTGCGTCTCACAGGCGCGTGTGATCCAACGGAACGTCAGGCATGTTGTTGTGAGCGACGGCAATAAATGACGTGTTTGAACGACAATGAACGATCGATGGTTCCACCTGCTCGGGTCAGACAGAAGCAACAGAGTCAGAGCAGTCGTGGTGATTGAATAATTCCATCTGAAAAGGAAGGTCCTCCTTCAACGCCGTCTCTCCGTCTCCAGGCGTTTGATTTACGATGCTGATCATCTGCGATAAGAGCGACTGGGTTACCAAAACATTCCAGCCCGTGATTAATGAGGCAGCAGTTTATTTAGCCGCTCGCTGTCCTGGAACTCTTACGACCTGTCAATATGCACTTGAAAATATGTCGCCATCAACATCCTCAACGCAGACTCTTTATCTTCGTGGCATCACTTCCTGAAACATCTTCCTGTTTTTTTGGTCCTTATATTTCACCTTTTAATACCTTCTATTGTTTTGACACATGTTCTTCGTTTTATTGATCAATACAATGGGTGTCAATGTCTACAGTGGTGAAACGATGGAGTTATTTATATTTTTTATTATCCATATTCAACAGCACTGTATCGCTATTTATTTTTTCTTTATTAAATTATCATTATTACAATTATAATGCAAATATCCAAACTATTGATCAGTCTTGTGTTGCCATTAAACTTTCGGCCTCTAGATGGCAGCAATCATTACGTCCTTGGCAGCTAAAGGAACAATCCAGTGAGATCCCAACAACTGAGGACGAGAGGATACAGTGAGTCCAGCAGCTTTTAAAGCTGATGTTTGGACATGTTTTGGTTTGAAAACAAATGAAAGCAGTTACGACTTTATCAAGAGTCATGTGAGTCGTATATACTTGTTACTAATCACCACACAGGAAGTAGCCCTGTGTGAGGTCATCACCAAACAGGAAGTAGCCCTGTAATATCTGTAATACTCAGAACTCTACCAGAATATACGCGGGTTACACAAGGATCTCTGCAGTTATGCTAACCAGGCTTGTAAGCAAAATGAATTGGAGAATTTTCTAGTTTAATATCTTGGATTCATGATGATTTTAAGTTCTCCATAAGTCCCATAATGCAACAGCTGAAGCTGAGATAAGAGGTCTAATAACTTAGTTCAATACTAGTGTATCCCCAATAACAGTAAAAGTTAAAATGTTTTATTTAGAAAATTACTTGAATACTTGTTTTAAAAAACTATTTCATTGATCATCTTTTAATAAACAGTACTTGTCGAAACACTCTCACACTCTCACAGTACATTTTTATCCTCAAAACCTTGAACTTTTTTCACAAAACTGCAGAAACAAAGACTGATTTTCATTCTCATGCTGAACAAACCGAATATAAAACCAATAACAACGGCTTTGGCTCGTGTCCGCGGCCCCACCAGTGAAGTCTTGATGACACTTTGTTGTTTCCTGGTTGCCAGGTGACGAGAAATGTGTTTTCATCAGGGAGGAAATTTCGTTGGGTTTTGAAAGTGATCTCCGTCCTGTCGCCCGAAAGTCGGAGCAAAGAGGAACCTTTTGTGGCTGAAATTATTCTTTTCAAGCCTCAACGAAAATGATTTCTTCGTGCCCGTGAAGAAGCCACCGTTGATTCCAAGGAATTGTGTTTTGTTTTGTGTTCCAAGAAGTTTTCTTTTCCCGCCAGAATTCATCTTCTTGTTGGTCAGATTGAGGGCGGCGTGTTTACTGAAGCTGCCACAGCCGTTTAGATCACGGAGGCAGCTTTGTTTTCCATATGTTGCAGCGAGGAGACGATTTAGAACATTCTTCATGTCAGAAATATGAAGAAATACCACCTGAAGGTTCCTTGTACGGCTCGGCTGGTTAGTACTTCATCAGATTGTAGTTCATTTCGACCATTATCTCTCGCGCTAATCTGTTGATACGATACATATCACGATATATGGTAAATGATACAATATATAGTGATATATAGTGATAGTGTAGTAACAAGGATATATGTGTAGTATTGTCCAGTACTTGACTCTGGTGTTGTGATAGTGTAGTAACAAGTATATATGTGTGTAGTATTGTCCAGTACTTGATTCTGGTGTTGTGATAGTGTAGTAACAAGTATATATGTGTGTAGTATTGTCCAGTACTTGATTCTGGTGTTGTGATAGTGTAGCAACAAGTATATATGTGTAGTATTGTCCAGTACTTGACTCTGGTGTTGTGATAGTGTAGTAACAAGTATATATGTGTAATATTGTCCAGTACTTGACTCTGGTGTTGTGATAGTGTAGTAACAAGTATATATGTGTAGTATTGTCCAGTACTTGACTCTGGTGTTGTGATAGTGTAGTAACAAGTATATATGTTTAGTATTGTCCAGTACTTGACTCTGGTGTTGTGATAGTGTAGTAACAAGTATATATGTGTAGTATTGTCCAGTACTTGACTATGGTGTTGTGATAGTGTAGTAACAAGGATATAAGTGTAGTATTGTCCAGTACTTGACTCTGGTGTTGTGAAAGTGTAGCAACAAGTATATATGTGTAGTATTGTCCAGTACTTGACTCTGGTGTTGTAGTATTTACAGACCACATGATCAAACTACTTTAATTTGTTTTCAAACCAAAATATGTCCAAACATCAGCTTTAAAAGCTGCTGGACTCACTGTATCCTCTCGTCCTCAGTCATCATTCTTTCTTTAGCTGTGCAGGACACAATGACTGCTCTCATCTAGAAGTCTGTAGTTTAATTGCAACACAAAAATGAACCAAAAATGTTAGAAAATGAGTTTGTAATTATTGTTTTTTATACTTTATTCAAATATATAAAATAACTACTGTATACACACTGTGTATAGTTAAAGTACTGTTAAATATATTAATGTTTTTTGTTCATGATACCATATTGATACTCAATAGTATACTTTTTTTCACTCAAACCACTACTACAAATAAACCTACCAGAGGATGAAGAGATCATATGCCAGTAAATAACCTGGGAATTTCCAAAACTAAAGCAGGTGGAAGAGGATTTATGAAAGTGGGTTTAAGTTTCTTATGCTACGAGCTCGTGTTGGTGGAAGTATTTTGAAGAATAACCACATGATACGCTGTAATTAGTGTAGTTTTGACCCAAGTTTTGAGTTTGGCTCGTACACATCATCAACCTCCTGTTTCTTGTGGATTCACTTTTTCTCTACAACGTGAAATCTTTGGCATCAACAAACATTACTCACACGTTACTCACACGTTACTCACACGTTACTCACACGTTACTCACACGTTACTCACACGTTACTCACACGTTACTCACACGTTACTCACACATTATAGTCGCAGTCTGTGATTAAAAAGCTCGGACGCAGCGAGTTACACATGATATCCTGGAATCTGAAGCAACGATTCACTTGGAAACCTCTTCAACTTGGACTCTTTAGGTGAAAACCCAGCAGCTGGACCTCGAAACACGAGGACCACACTCGCCTCGACACACCGAGCAGCTCCTGCTATAAATATATCATGTAATCTCTTGATTAATAATCTTAAACCGCCGGCTTTAAGGAAATTGAAGGCATGTGTTTGATGGAAACCCTGTCGCACAGGAGCCAGACTGTGGGACGTAGCCTTAGGAAAGAATGAAAATGACGGTTTATTTATTGTCATTGAAATACGCAGCGCGGCGTAATGAAGTGTGGTCGTCTGCACCTGGTTTTTAAAGACCGCAGAAATAAAAAATGATACACAAGCAGTCGTGTCAAGTGTGTGTGTTTTCGGCGCGCCGTGACCTTTCGTCGGTGCGGTTTCGTCCGATGTTTAATACGAGAATCCATTAATCTCACCACATGTTCGGCTGGAGGAGCGAGAGTGCGTTTATCTGATCTTCCTGGAACGACACAAACATGCTAAGATGTTGCTTCAGTGTTCAATTACAAATTATCCACGGAAACTTAGCCATAAAAACGAGCGAACTCACAATTTGAGGCCAGACGTTCATCCTTAAACTACCGCCGTAGGTCAGGTCGTGTCATGTGGGATTTAGATTCGGGGATTCTTCCACAGTTTTATCATTTTATTTCATCTTTTGTGGTGTAATTCAAGGACGTGGTTCTTATAAACCTGCTTTAATAAGAAACTGCTGAATTTATACTTACAATCTCGCACACGACGAGTACGATTTTAAAATGTTAATCTTAATCCAAACATTAAAAACTAGATGATTATGTTTGTTTTTTCATTCAAAACAATCCGCCGACATTTATCATATTACAATGTTCAATATGTTTCATCTTTTATAAAACTGTTGGTACTGATGAGTTCAATATTAAAGTGGGTCGCGGCACCATTTTACAGACTCGCCTGAACAACATCCTTATGGTAGAGAAGGAATGAATCCTCAAGATATTTTGTGAAATTAGTTTGGACCTTTTTGAGTTATTTTCTTGACACAAACATGACCTCCTTGGCAGAGGCAATGTGGTCATTGGCTAAAGGTTAAAGGGCAAAAGGCAGCAACAGTTTGTTTATCTACTTTTTATCTGTTAAGAGCAGCAAAGTGTAACATTCTAATTATTATTTACTTCACATTTTACTGTAATAATTGTATTTACTTTGAACAATCATCACTAAATCTCTGTGACGACACGCCAGTGTCATGTGACCACAAAACGTCTTTACATCAGTGGGTTTTTTATTTTGTAAAAGACTTTTGTTACCAGGAAGATGAAACGAGAAACACAACAATATTAACGTTAATGTGTGTCGTCACAATATTTAATTTATTGAAAATGTACTTTTTCTAAACATTGAATTTTTAAAAATTGAATTATTGAATATGACATCATTTCTTCCATCATTATTTTTCTGCCATTTTCTACATTTATGTTTTTTCAATCAACCTCTGTATCATTGCGGACTGTGGGAGGAAACCAGAGCAAAGGCAACAAGTTGCTTCCCTTCAAACCTGGAAGCGACCGCTGCACCATTTTGTGTATTGAATATTTGATTTAATCATTTGAATATTGAAAGGTTGAATTATTGTTTTTTTTTAATATATATATGTAAATAAAATATTTTAATATAATTTTATTTAAAATGTACAATATTTACACGTAGAGTTTGATACTGAAATTCCAAAAATTCAAATGTTAATGTTTTAAATTCAATTTTTTTATTGGTTGACTTTTAAATTCAACATGTAAATGTTGGTGTAATAAAGTCACCAGACATTACCAATAGAGCACAGAGATACTTGATCGAACTTTCAGGCAACTGTAGTGACACTATTGTAGCAACTTTTTAATATTGAATTTAAAAGGCTACACATGTAAAAATATTCAATTTATAAAATGTCCTTTTCATTCGAAAATGTCTCGTAAAAAAACAAACTATTATGAAGTAAATATTTGATTGAAATTGGCTTAGATATATGTAAGTAATTAAGTAATTTTTATTTAAAGAGCACATTTCCAGACCAGGGTCACAAAGCGCTTAAACAATCAAAACAATACTCAATAAAGTATATACTTTAAAGATCAAGATAACACAGAGAACAACACAGGAGTTCCAGAATATCAAGGAAAAGCACAAATAAAAGCGTCTTAAGATGTTTCTTGTTGAAGAGACAGTTTCATTTACACGTCATATTTAGCCTCTTTTTTAATTTTGTCAGTTCATTAGTTCTTGAATATTCACTTTAATATGTGTTTCATTTGAGTTTAAAGATGAAGATGAACCAACAGTTTGACTCATTTTAATCTCGTTGAACTTAATGACAATTAAAAGACTGAACTGAACTAAATGAAGCTAAAATAAATCCTGGCTTGATGTGTCGAGGACGTTAAAAACGTTCCGACATGACGAGCAGACGTCATCGACGCTCATGTGACGGCACGAGCGCCACTGAGCATGTTGGACGCCGGCGTGAAAAGAACCTTCATGTCAGCGACGTGTCTTTGAATCGCCTCCTCATGAACCCTGGGCGACCGTGAGGCTCCGTCTGGGAACATCTCAGGAGGCGACAGACGCGTCGCACACAAGCTGTGAATTATGCCACCGGGTTGAACCGGTTCAACGGAAAACCAAACGTAGAATGAAAGAAGCTCTTTCTACACCCGCTGACTCCGTGACCTTCTGCTGGAACTCTGTTGACGTTCCTGCCTTATTTCTTCTTCTCTCACTGTTTTCTTTCACCGTGGTTGTAAATCCGGGAAACAGTTTTCTCAGAGTCCCTCGGAGTCTGAAGATTTTGTCTCTCACTCATGCTGTTAAAGATGTTTTCAGCTCTGGTTCGGAGCGAGTCGATGTTATTGTTGTGACGTCACTGTTGTGACTTGAGATGATCGCTTGAGGACACACCAGAGTGTGTGAGTCGACCTCCGTGAGATGAGCCTCCGAACACTTCTGAGCTGAGACTGTAAATACTTTCTTTAACATAATATGTTTGTACGAATACCTTTACCTTAATGCCAGTTAAATTTACTCTGTCCAAATGTATGGATTTAGATATGATACGTATCACGATACAGGGTCAAGGATACAATACATAGTGATATATAGTGATACTGTAGTTAACAGTATATATGTGTAGTATTGTCGAGTACTTTACTCTGGTTTTGTGATAGTGTACTAACAAGGATATATGTGTAGTATTGTCGAGTACTTGACTCTGGTGTTGTGATAGTGTAGTAACAAGTATATATGTGTACTATTGTCGAGTACTTGACTCAGGTGTTGTGATAGTGTAGTAACAAGTATATATGTGTAGTATTGTCCAGTACTTGACTCTGGTGTTGTGATAGTGTAGTAACAAGTATATATGTGTAGTATTGTCCAGTACTTGACTCTGGTGTTGTGATAGTGTAGTAACAAGTATATATGTGTAGTATTGTCCAGTACTTGACTCTGGTGTTGTGATAGTGTAGTAACAAGTATATATGTGTAGTATTGTCCAGTACTTGACTCTGGTTTTGTGATAGTGTAGTAACAAGTATATATGTGTAGTATTGTCCAGTACTTGACTCTGGTTTTGTGATAGTGTAGTAACAAGTATATATGTGTAGTATTGTCCAGTACTTGACTCTGGTTTTGTGATAGTGTAGTAACAAGTATATATGTGTAGTATTGTCCAGTACTTTACTCTGGTGTTGTGATAGTGTAGTAACAAGTATATATGTGTAGTATTGTCCAGTACTTGACTCTGGTGTTGTGATAGTGTAGTAACAAGTATATATGTGTAGTATTGTCCAGTACTTGACTCTGGTGTTGTGATAGTGTAGTAACAAGTATATATGTGTAGTATTGTCCAGTACTTGACTCTGGTGTTGTGATAGTGTAGTAACAAGTATATATGTGTAGTATTGTCCAGTACTTGACTCTGGTGTTGTGATAGTGTAGTAACAAGTATATATGTGTAGTATTGTGGAGTACTTGACTCTGGTGTTGTGATAGTTAAGTAACAAGTTTATATGTGAAGTATTGTATAGTACTTGACTCTGGTCAATATGTCCAAACATCAGCTTTAAAAGCTTGGAGTCACTGCATCCTCTTGTCCTCAGTCATTACAGAAATCTTGTCATTCTTCCTTTTGTTGCAAAGCCCGACTGCTAACATCTAGACGCCGGAAGTTTATTGGAACCCGAAAATGAACAAATGCCTAAAATAAAAGCATGTGAATTGTTTATAAAAAAATATATATATATATTTTATAGACACTTTAGCAAAATTAGAATACAGTATAGCTATATTTAAGTTAATCACCCTTAATTTTCAATGGTTTAGTTATTAACTTCACTTATTAACAGCTTTTACCAACTGCTGCTCATAGACCTAGAGTTGTTCAGAACCAGCAACACAACTGTTTAACTTGTTAACAACAAACTTACATACTTGTCATTCAGTTCAGGTCACATAAGTCATGTAATTGTAGTGACATAATGTGGTATTAAGCAATAAGGGAAGCCCCTTATTTTCTATTCTTTTTCCACAGGCGAACAAAAAATACAATCTTCAGTAGTTGTATTTGATTGTATACTGGTAACATTTCGATGAAGTCTTGTGAATTGAGCTCCTTGGCGGAGGTATGGGCTGTGCCGGTGCTTTTTCCAGTTGACCACGATCCTCCCTAAATCCTACGATAAGCTCAGAGTTCCTCACATGTTCATCAAGTGAATGATTTCATGTACGTCTGTGGTCGAGCGCAGGAATGTGGAGACGATCCATCAGATCGACGCCTCCTGCCAGACTGTTGCTCTTGGCTCGCGAAGAGACGGCGGCGTGGAAACCTGTCGCCCCCGGTTAACCTTCCTCGCGACGATGTGTTTGTGTGGAGGATGATCTTCGTGGAGCCGTCGCAGATGATCAGGGTGTGAGCGCCAACATCATCCCATGATCTGTGGCATGTTTTGGACGAGACCCCCGTAACCTTTGACCTACACGTGTCTTATCTTTGACTGAGATCATCATCGTTATTATTATCAGACGAGGACAGTGAAGTGAAGTCTGTGCTGCTCAGTAACTCATCCTCAGTAATATCTCACAAGTACATGGAAATGTTTGGCAGAACGATCTTAACAACTTGTTTGATTTATTAACCAAAACACAAAAGAGTGTTATATAAATATGGAATAAAACCCTTAAACTAATGATACTGTCTTCTTCAAAAGTATCTCCTGCCACAAATAAACCAACTGTTGCAAGATGTTTTTTATTTGGATGCCAGTTGTAGCTTCAAAATAACAACGTGAGCAACTCAACTTTTTTTTCATTACAATTACAGGAGTCAACATTTACAATATTTTGTAAATGTAAATGTTCGTCTAGTAATCAATTACACAATTGGGATCTATGAAGTTATATATGCAATATCTCTATTTCAGTTACACTATAAAACCACTAGAGGGTTCTGTCTCCATCCAAACACCTCCTAATCTCATCACAGCAAAGCCCTTCCAGTAGTTACACAAAGATGTTAATTATTGTAGAGCTACTTCAAATAGGTACTAAATGGTAACATATAAAATATAAATAAACTTTCTTTACTGATTTTACGACTCACTTAAAAGTATTACTCGGCAAATCTCCCTAGTATTACTCCGCTACTCTCTGTAGTATTACTCCACGAGTCTTCGTAGTATCAATCCGTGAGTATCCCTAGTATTACTCGGCGAGTCTCCGTAGTATTACTTCGCTACTCTCTGTGGTATTACTCGGCTACTCTCTGTGGTATTACTCCGCGAGTCTTCGTAGTATTCATCCATGAGTCTCCCTAGTATTACTCCGGGAGTCTACCGGTAGTATCACTCTCTGTGGTATTACCCTCTCTGTTTCGGGGAGTCTTCGTAGTATTCATCCATGAGTCTCCCTAGTATTACTCCGGGAGTCTACCTAGTATTACTACGCGAGTCCTTCCTATATTACTCCGAGATTCTCACTAGTATCATTCTGCGAGTCTCAGTAGTATTACTTTGCGAGGCTCCATAGTATTACTCTGCCACTCTGAGAAGTATTACTTTGCAAGGCTCTGTAGTATTACTCTGCAAGGCACCTATGTGCACAAAATACAAGTTCCTTAACAGCCGAAGAAAGGTTCAGTGTATATTGTCAGTATATTCGTGGCTTTAAAGCTGGTTCTGGTTCTGGTTCTGGTTCTGATGCGCCTGCTAATCAGACCTCATGCTGTTTCTGGGGTCACGTAAATAGTTCTGGTTCCTGTTGTCGTCTCCGCTCAGGCGTGGTGCCAGGTTGCATCAACTGATCCGTACGTTCGTCCGTTCACATGGAAACAAACGTGTTCACATGTCAGGAGCAGATGTTCCAGGACCACCCTTCACTGTTTGTTCAGGAGATACGAGTGAACCCACCCGCACCCTCGTTGGCAGACCCACTCTTTGACTTCTCAAAACAAATTCATGTTCCTTTCTTTGGCTCCGTGTTCCTGCCGAACACTGGAGAGTGTGTCCGACACTTGTGGAGCTCCTTAAGGTGGAGCCGCGGCGACACCAACATCTGGGCGTCGTGATCGTCCGGTGCCAGGCTCGGCTCGGCCCGACAGGAAATGCTTGAGTGTTTGTTGACTGATTTCCTAATATGGCAAACAAAGGATGGGGGCCAGCGGACATACCGGAGCTGCTGGTCTGGAACCAGCTCTGCTGAATCACTCGCTGTTTTGTGTCTCGCATTTTGTTTTTAAACCAGGAATAAAGAGCACATTGTTCGCACGACTGGACCAGATATAGTCGAGGCTCATTAGTGACGACGACACACTTGAGGTTCGACTGTTTTATTTACGTTTGTCAGAAAATCTTAACCTTTGCAAAAACCTCAACTCTATGAAAGCACTCAGAGAGCGCAGACCTCTGCCAAGTCTCTCAGTTCCACAACTTTCTGATAGTTTGTAACAATATTTAATTCAAAATTCTCTTTATTTTTATTTTATTGTAAAACAACATCCCCCAAAAAATATTTCTTATTATTACTTTTGTGAAGTAACACTACGAAACTTTGTGGAGTAATACAACAAAGCTTCACGGAGTATTACCATGGAGCTTTTTGGAAAAATTCTAATGAGCTTTGCGGAGTAATACTATGGGGCCTCGCTGAGTAATACTATAAAACTTTGCGGAGTAATACTATTGAGCTTCGCAGAATAATACTATTGAGCTTCGCAGAGTAATACTATGGAGCTTCGCTGAGTAATACTATACAACTTTGCGGAGTAATACTATGGAGTTTTGCTGAGTAATTCTATGGAGCTTCGCGGAGTAATACTATGGAGCTTCGCTGAGTAATACTATAAAACTTTGCGGAGTAATACTATGGAGCTTCGCAGAGTAATACTATGGAGCTTCGCTGAGTAATACTATACAACTTTGCATAGTAATACTATGGAGCTTCAAGGAGTAATACTATAAAACTTTGCATAGTTATACTATGGAGCTTCAAAGAGTAATACTATAAAGCTTTGCATAGTAATACTATGGAGCTTCACTGAGTAATACTATAAAACTTTGCATAGTTATACTATGGAGCTTCAAGGAGTAATACTATAAAACTTTGCATAGTAATACTATGGAGCTTCACTGAGTAATACTATAAAACTTTGCGGAGTAATACTATGGAGCTTCGCAGAGTAATACTACGGGGCATCACCCGATTGAAATCTGAAGTGCCTTATAGTCTGAAAAATACTGCAAAACTTCCAAATGTCCATCATAACAAAAACCTCGCTGTGATGAGAGATTGTTAGAAACACTTTCTGAAAAAAAACACCAGTGGTGTCGATCCAATATTGTGAGTCTGATGCTGTGCAGCTCAGCCTGGAGTTCTGGTGAGTGCTGCAGTGTTTCAGTGCTTCAGTCCTCGCTTCAAACCACACGGTCTTGATGCAAAACAGACGCCACCGAAATAAGAGCGTTCATTGGGCCACATAAGAAAACGATACTTCATAGGTGACTGGAACCCACCGCGGACCACAAACCAATCCCTCTCCAGAAGTGGGTCCCTGTACTTTACCATCCATCACACTGATTTATTTTCCTGTCAAGACTTTTGATTTTTATGAGCACAAATGCATCTCATTGCTCTTTAATAACAAGTTGTTTTTTTGTGTTTCCACAGACCCCTGGTCAGCAACAAGGACGCTCAACCCAAGGTAGGAATTAACTCTGAGAATCAACATTTCCGTTCGATTCATTCATGTATTTTCAAATGCGGGCGAGAGTCGGTGGCTCTTCTGAGAGGACGTCGCGTGACACCATTGCATGATCACAGTGTGTTGCTGCTGCTCTCGTGGAGCTCCTGTGTTCACTCGCTGTCCACGACCAGGAAGATGCTGACGTCCTCATTTATGGTCAACCTTAAGTGATTTGGGAATCGATTGATTGGCTTCATCATTTCATTAATCCATGAACTGATCTCAGGAAGTGATTCCAGTTGAAGATACGTTTGAGAAGTTCTTCCATGAAGTTTGATGGTCAGTCGAGCAGACATGCGTCTTGTTTTTTCAGCGTTGTTACAGATTTTTAGAGTCTCCTAGATGTTCAAGTATCTTTGGATATTTTCAGGTGAAGAAAAAAGGCTGCTTGTGATTGACAGACTGATCAGTTAAGAGTTGACGATCATGAAGGTTCAGTTTGGTAACGACAGAGCTGAGATAAAAGATAAAGTTCTCGTTTGACTTGTGGAATAACTTAAGTCGCTGTGTAGAGTTTAAATATAGTAACTTTCTTAAAGTGATAGTTTAACCCAAACTTTACTCATTTTCTACTCACCCTCATGTCGACTAATGTTGGATTATTTTCAGAGTAATCTGTTCTTTTTAAGAGTTATAGACAAAAATGTTTGTTCATTTTAATGTAGCGACTGGAGCTCAGTCGTCTTCGTCTTCATCTTCGTCCAAAAAGACACTTAAAAACATCCAAACATACTGCTCGTCTGTAACGTCCATCTTGGATTATATTATCTATATATCTATATATATTATAGACCTGAAAAGAGAAACTGTTTGGAAAAAAAGTCCCTTTTCCTCATTTTTAATTTTATGGTAGGTTGTTGCTGTCAGAAGCTAAAAGGCTTAAATGCTACACAGAGAGTAAAACACACAGTTACACATTAAACAAGTTCAATAGTAAGTGCAGTAGTACAACATAAGATGAAAAAAGAAACAAGATCAGGGACTAAAAACATTTACAATTTCCGATGGAGTCCGACGTCAAACTCATGAAAATAGCCTTAAATAACGTTTATTTGTACAAAGAACTGCCTGTCACTCCAAAAAGACTTAGAAAGAAGAGAATCCCAACCATTAGTCGACATCATGGTGAGTAGAAAATGAGTGAAATTTTAAATTTTTATCACTTTAAGATTCGTTCACAACCATTGTTTGGGTCTGAGGCGACTGATGGATCAGGTCGACGTATTGCTACGATGTGAGGTTACATTTATCAATGAGAACAAGACGCTTATACCACGTTAGATAAAAGAATTAAACTAACTTTAGATCCGCCAATAGTGGTTTCACTTGTTTTTTTACGTGAGAACCAACAGGAAATTGTTTGGTCACCAATGAGTATTTGGTGTGAGTGTAGTTTTAGACATTTGTTCATGAGCTCAGTCGTTGTAGAGATACTCGGAGTGGAATCACTGCTTCACGAAGCCTAGGTATTAGAATTCATCAGGAGCATCTATTCTTATAGATATTATAGATATTATAGTTATTCTTATAGGAGTTCTTGATCTATGTTCTTGTTCTTTACCTCGGACTTAGATTGTATCATCTTGTTCTTTCTCTTTGTTTATCTTGTTCTTGGTCTTATTTTTATGAATAATTGCTGTATTTGATGTGGGTAATTGGAAAAATGCGAGACCTTTTTGAGACCTCCTGAGGGATCTACCTATCTTCCTGGTCAGGTAGTCTACCTGGGACGAGGTGCCGGACCTTACCCGGGACTTGTTGAAGAGCCTGTTTCTTGTTGGTCGAGTCAGGGACGGATCTAGATAATGTTTATGTGGCAGGAACTTCTGAGGCGTCGCAATATGACAGAAGTATTCGACTGAAATGAATCGGTTCCCAAAGCAAATTGTGGCGACAAGACTTTCTGTGTCTCCCTGGAAGATCCACCCATGAGTGAGGAACTTTCACGGAGGTGTGTCTTAAGATTTAAAAGGTCGTTTGTCGACCGAACCAGGAATCTTTGCTCTTGGGTCGTCGGCACCGAGTGAACAGATCTTCACCATCCAAGCGTTTGCTGTGACTCTGAGTGGAATGTGCATGTTGTGTCTCCACCTCCCGCCAGGACGACCACCAAGAGATCTTTAAGCCTGTGCCGTTAGCTCACGCCGCCTCTAACCCCACGCCGGCCAATCACGCCTCGCCGGCAAATCACGCCACGCCGGCCTACAACAAGACCGCGAGGCCGTTCGGGCGGCGTGACGGCGGCGCCCTCCGCTCAGACCCCGCCCAGGGTCGCCTCCATCCCCTCCGAGTCCTCGGCTTTCATGGCGCCGGCGGCGTCCTCTCAGCCGCCGTTCCCGCTCAAGTCCGGCCTCGCCGCCCCGGACGCGTCTCCGGCCAAAAGCTTCGCCGCCAGGCCGAGCCCCGCACGCTTCACCTCCCCCTCCGCCTCGTCCTGCTCCTCCTCCAGCTCCTCGTCCTCGCCGGCGCGACTCACGGCGCCGTCCTCCGCTGTCCCGCAGTCGTCCGTCTACAACACGCCCATCCACCTCTACTCCGACGTCAAGGCGGGCGAGGTGGCGGCGGGGCAGAGGCGAGGTCTGCTGGAGAGCCAGGGCCCGCCGGAGCAGCTCAACGGGTAGGTGGTGCTTTTCTTTTGGCTCGCTGGTGTTCCCCCGTCTCGTGGCGGGTCGTCGGAGGTCCTCGTGACGCCGAGCGCTTCTGTCGGCGCGACCACGGGGAGCTTCTTCCTGGAGACGATAAGACGAGGAAACGTTTGGCTGCGTGGCGAGCTGAAGTGAAGCAGCTGCTCGTAGATGTTCCAAGGCTTCGCTGCAGATTCTTCTGCTGAAGAGTCGAAGGAGGCGAGAAAACAAATCGACGACGGGGTCGAGACTTTTCCCCGAAACTAATTGTCTTCACACGAGGAGGGGATTAGTTTAGCGGAGGGTTGTCAAACCACTTCACACGAATAGAGACGTGAAAGAATCGAGAAATAATACAAAGTGAGACGTTAATAACAATAACATATCTAGAGACTCAACATGAACAGGTTCACTATAAAGTAAACGTTAAAAATGTAAAGCACAAAAGGCCCCAAAAATAACACGAAAACATGAATTCATTCATTCATTCATTTGGAGTCTATCCCAGTATCATAGGGCGAGAGGCAGGGGACACCCTGGACAGGACACCAGTCCGTCTCAGGACACACAAAGACAGACAACCATTCACACACACACTCATACAGTACCTACGGATGATTTTCAGCAAGTTCCCAATCAACCTCTGTATGTTTTTGGACTGTGGGAGGAAACCGGAGTGCCCGGAGTAAACCCACACAACACAACACGGGGAGAACATACTAACTACACACAGGAAGGTCACAGGTTGACTCGGCCTCATGCACTCACAGCAACATCACAACAAAACTAATTCATCTCAACATAATCATAAAAACCAACAATACCTCAACAAAAATACATTAGAACAAATACACAAATATTATTGTAACACACACGATGAGACACACACCACAGTTTTGCAACTAGTGTTTACACAAAAGTTTAGAAGGAAAGTTGAGTTGAGTAGGAAATCTTTCCCAAAAGCAAATTTACTTGTATATACTTTTAAAATAGATTTTATTTTAAAATAAACAAATTCCCTAAAATGCCATTTCATCGTAGAATCTTAATCTTAATGAAAACTTTGTTGTTGTTAAAACGCAGTGAAAATGTTCTTCATTTTATTTTAGATGATCGTATTATTAGGATGTATTTTGTGAAACACTGAATATTTATACACAACTATTACAGTTGTTGAGGTGATTTAAAGTTTGGTCATGATTTTATTGTTAAAATAATAAATTGTTGACAAATGTAACCGTGTTCTTAAAGATTAAATATCATTTTGAGGATTCAAAATACGAGTTTAACTGAGTTAGAAGCAAAAAAAAACACTCAAAAGTTAAGAAAACTCAACAACACTTGTTGATTTGGAACAAGATTACATAAAACATAAATCACACAAACAGAAAACATCTTTATAAAATTGATGATGTTGCTCTAAAGTATAAACAACAACAAAACAACAGGATAACTTTCTTTAACTTCACTCTTTCTTTCTTCATTAACCTCTGAATGTTTCTGCTTCTCACCTCCTCCGTGACTTTGTTCGACTCACAGCATGTTTCTCAAGCAGATCTTTTGTGCGTTTGTGTGTTTGTGTGTTTGTGTGTTTGTGTGTTTGTGTGTTTGTGTGTTTTTTACAAATTCTCTCAGAAGAGCCGAGACTTTTTCAAGACTTTTCTTATCTCTTGTGACTTTTCTGCTGCTTGAAGTGAATCACTGACAGAATATTAATGGTTGAATTAAACATTTCAAATGTTGAGTTTAATATTGTAATTACAATAATCCAAAGTATAAATGTCCTTTTTATTATTAATAAATAATGGTTTTCATACATTTTTTAATCTGTTTTATTCCCAGTAGCTTTTTAATTCATTATGAAAAATGTTAGAATAGAGTCGACTTTTATACCAATATTTTTAATATTGAATTTAATATTAAACAGATTATAAAATATTTAATGTATACATTTTATTTCTTAGTTATTATAGTTATTATAAAGTAGAATATTAAACTCTATGTGTAAAAATATATATATTTTTTTTCATTTATGAAAAAATAACTTCAAAGTTTCAACTCAAACCTCTTCAAATTGCCTTATTGTCTGTAATATTTTAAATGTACTTGACTGTGTATTTTCAATGTTTCTATTTTGCTGCTTTTATTCTTTGTAAGGCGTCCTTTGGTGTCTTGAACGGCTCCATCAAATAAAATTAATTAAATAAATTAAATTAAAAGTATTATTATAATTATTATTAATATTTAGAAACAACATTAGAAGTGTTTAATTCAACAGTAATGTTCTGACACTGAAGTTCCACTGAAGCCTCACCTCCTCATGTTCTTCTTCTTCTCCTCACGTTCTTCTTCTTCTTCTCCTCACGTTCTTCTTCTTCTCCTCATGTTCTTCTTCTTCTCCTCACGTTCTTCTTCTTCTTCTCCTCACGTTCTTCTTCTTCTCCTCACGTTCTTCTTCTTCTTCTCCTCACGTTCTTCTTTCTCCTCAGTTCTTCTTCTCCTCCTCACGTTCTTGTTCTTCTCCTCACGTTCTTCTTCTTCTCCTTCTCCTCACGTCGTTCTTCTTCTCCTCACGTCGTTCTTCTTCTCCTCCTCACGTCGTTCTTCTTCTCCTCACGTCGTTCTTCTTCTCCTCCTCACGTCGTTCTTCTTCTCCTTCTTTTCTCCTCTTCGTTCTTCTTCTTCTCCTCACGTCGTTTTTCTTCTTCTCCTCACCGTTCTTCTTCTTCTCCTCACGTCGTTCTTCTTCTCCTCCTACGTTTTTTTCTCTTCTTCTTCTCCTCCTCACGTTGTTCTTCTTCTCCTCACGTCGTTCTTCTTCTCCTCCTCACGTTCTTCTTCTCCTCCTGACGTTCTTCTTCTTCTCCTCCTCACGTTCTTCTTCTCCTCCTCACGTCGTTCTTCTTCTCCTCACGTCGTTCTTCTTCTCCTCCTCACGTTCTTCTTCTTCTCCTCAGGTCACGTTCTTCTTCTTCTCCCTCACGTCGTTCTTCTTCTCCCTCCTCACGTCGTTCTTCTTCTCCTCCTCACGTTCTTCTTCTCCTCACGTTCTTCTTCTCCTCCTCACGTCGTTCTTCTCCTCCTCACGTCGTTCTTCTTCTCCTCTAGTTTCTTCTCCTCTCACGTTTTCTTCTTCTCCTCCTCACGTTCTTTTTCTCTCTCCTCACGTCGTTCTTCTTCTCCTCACGTTGTTCTTCTTCTCCTCCTCACGTCGTTCTTCTCTCCTCTTCTTCTTCTCCTCCTCACGTCGTTCTTCTTCTCCTCCTCACCGTTTTTTTTCTTCTCCTCCTCACGTCGTTTCTTCTCCTCACGTTCTTTCTTTTCTTCTCCTCACGTCGTTCTTCTTCTTCTCCTCACGTTGTTCTTCTCCTCCTCACGTCGTTCTTCTTCTCCTCCTCACGTCGTTCTTCTTCTTCTCCTCACGTTGTTCTTCTTCTCCTCCTCACATCGTTCTTCTTCTCCTCCTCACGTCGTTCTTCTTCTTCTCCTCACGTTCTTCTTCTCCTCACGTTGTTCTTCTTCTCCTCCTCCTCACGTTTCTTTTCTCCTCACGTTCTTCTTCTCCTCACGTTGTTCTTCTTCTTCTCCTCCTCACGTTCTTCTTCTTCTCCTCACGTTCTTCTTCTCCTCACGTTGTTCTTCTTCTTCTCCTCCTCACGTTCTTCTTCTTCTCCTCACAGGACGGAGAGACGGAGAACAAGTCAGTGTCATGAACACAAACTAATCTCTGACACTTTCTCCTGCATGTGATGCAGCTTCTGGTTTACGATCAGCCTGAGCGTGACTCGAGTTAAATAATAACATGAACAGACGCCGCCATCGCTGTCATGTGATCATCCAGACCTCGTCCAATCACAGCCAAGTTTACTCAGCCGTGTTCAAATATAGACCCGAGTGTCGTCATCACGAAATCTACTTATATTCTCACTTTATTGAGCCATAAATGTGAGGAAAATCAAACATCATTTTAAAGCCAGAACAAAAAAAATAATGTTTTCTCTTTTTACATGAATACAGTTCTGTTGAATATTAATACACTTTCAATATTTAATTGCATCTTAGTTTTCTCACACAAAGATCCCAAGTTAAATCAATAAAATCAAATATAAAAGTTAATTAATGTGTCATTTTAATTCAACAACTTAAGTGGAATATTTGTCTGTGTTTACCTTCATAATAATTCAAATCTTTAGCTGTTAATAAACTCCTTCTTCAGAGCGAAAGAAAATTCAAAATACTTATTATTTTTAAAAGGCGTTTTTTTTATTCTTGAAACTTCTTCACTCACTATTGGGACGACGACCATCAAGTCTCGAGGCGCTTCGCTGCCATCTTGTGGTCAGACACCGAACTGAAAGAAACGCATTTGCGTTAAATACATGTTGAAAAAAAACAACATAATAATAATAACGTAATAATTAAAGTTAACATAGAATCACGAGCGGCCTAAAGAAAAACAAAAACACAAAAATATATTGAAGTTAAAACCGAATGTTGATTTTACAGCCAATATTTGTCAGTTGATGCTGATGTTTAAAAGCTTTTATTTATATATTTAACATCGCATGTGTTTTGTTGTCATGGTTTGAAATTCCTCACTTTTTTATTTCTCTGTGACTCGAACTTGACTTGAGTTCAAGTCTGTCGTGTTTTGCATCATTTTATTCGAAAAAATAATAAAAATAACTTCATTAAAATGAATTTAATTTAGATTTAATGACCAGATGTTGTTTTTTTGTTAGTTTTGTCGTCTCACGTTTGTTTGTGTTTGTTTTGACGACGTGTTCATCTGCGAGTGAATAAAAACCAGTTGATCCGAACGAGTGTCAAAAGCTCCTGAGTCGTGACTCGACTGATGACCTCCGAGTGACTCTCTGGTTCTGCTGCAGGAAATCCGATGCCGACCTCCAGGGATCGGCTCTGAGCGACAGTAAGAAGCGTCTGATGGAAGACACGGACGACTGGCATCCTCGCTCCGGGACGTCGCAGTCGCGCTCCTTCAAGATCCTGGCTCAGCTCACTGGGACGGAGAACGGTCAGTGGAGTCGAATCAATTTAAACGTCGTTTGTTGAGTTTTCACTGATGATGTTCGTCATTTTTCTTACAGAAAACTCTGCAGACAACGAAGGAAAAAAGTGAGTAAAAATGTTTCTGATTTTTATGAAAGTAGATTTTTTTTCTTTATCAAATTCAAATCAAATTCTTCAACCAAAAAAACATATTTAAAATAGTATATAATGAATAATAAATAATGAATATTTTTCAAGAAAATAAACTTCTTGAAGATGTTTTTCACTTCATTTAAATAACAAAAAAAACATTCAATTGAACTCATTTTTCTGGGATTGAATCATGAAGACATTTATGTCAACAGTATTTATAATAAAATATAAAACAGTTTATTTTAAACATTTTCAAGAGTCTCGACTATATTTTTTCATCCCAAACTTTTATTTTGTTCAGAAAATATTTTTCTTAAAAATATTTATTTGATTAAAGCAACTTTTGAAAAGAAAAAAAAGCTGTATAAATAAAGATCTGTTTGACAACGTTTTACTAATAAAATAAAAAGTCTCTTGTGATCAAAGACAAAATAAAAAAAGCTCATATTTAGGATTAAAGACGACGATGATGTTTTTTCACGTTTTTTCTTAATTCAAGATTTTAATTTACACGGAAGATTTTGATGTTAGAATTCCAATAATTCCAAAATATATTTTCTAAATGTTATGTTTTTTGATTCATAGTCTTTTAAGTTCAATATAAATGTTGCTATAATAGAGTCTCCAGACAAAACCAACAGAGCACCGAGCGACTGATCGAACCTTCAGCCAATCACGCGACACGATTATACACTTTTGTATTGAATTAAAAAGTCTATGAATTAAATATAAAATAAATTGGAATCAAAGTATTACATTATATTTGTAAAAAAAAAAAGAAAAATCAGTTCAGAAAATATTTAAATTTAATTATTCAAAAAGCAAATTTTACTTTTCAATATAAAGTGATTAAATTCAATTTTCTTAAAACAATTAAAAAAGAAAAAAACAAACAACATTTCAATTACATTTAGACAATGTTTTAGACGCCTGAAGGTTAAAACTCCTTCTTCTTTTCTTCACTTTCCTCCGGATTCCTTCTCTTGACTTCCTGTTTCGCTCTTGACTTCCTGTTCTTGCTCTTGACTTCCTGTTCTTGCTCTTCTTCTTCATCCCTCGCTCGCGTCGTCAGAGTCAACAGGTTGGATCAGGAAGAGATGGAACTCAAGTACGAGAAGCTGCGACTCTGGCATCACGACTCGTCGGCGCGACTTCTCAACGTGCTTTAGTTGAAATAATGTTCGACTCCAACTGTCCTGCAGTGACTCTCGTTCATCTTCGTGAGAATGATTTATTTATTTTAGTGTAGAAGAAGTTCTTCACCGTGTTCTTTCAACTTCCTGCTCTTTGACTGTCTCTGTCTTTTTTGTCTCTTTTGTCTTTTGTTCATCTTTGTTTCTCTGATCAATAAACTATTTCATCCTGTTTTCCTCTTTTGTATCAACGACACGAACACATCTGACCTCGAGTCTGAAGAAAAGATTTAAAATCTCGTGAGAAACGTATTATTTTATTGAATCTATATCTAGTTTTTGTTTTTTAATAGTTTTACTTTTATTTTGAAACATTTTTATTTAGACTCAATAAAGTTTCCAATATTTTAAACTGCAAACAAAGAAGAAAACATAATTATTAATTATCAACAGTGTCGTTAATGACAGACGTTTTAGTTCATATTTGTTCAAATAATATATTTTTAGAAACTTTTGTAAAAGAAAAAGAATAAAAGTTCTGAACGAAAAAGTCTAATTAAAAATATTTCCATGAATCCTGTTGTAAATTTCACGTAAAATTTAAAATGTTTTTTTGTTATTTTATTTTTTAAGATCTTGTGTTTGAAAAAGATTTTAAAAAAAAAGGTAACAACGATGATAAAAATATCTCTTGTAAATAAAACAACAAAAAAAATTAGTTCAATAAAAGTTTGATTTGTTAATGTTACAGAAATACATTTATTTCTTGTAATATTGGTAATATTTAAGGTTTTTGTAAAACACAAAATCAATTAAATAAACAAATCTGAAATAATAAACACATTTTTAGATCTAGTGAGAAACATTTTTATCATTTTGTATAAAATACACATTTTTTTGTGCTTGTAGTCACATGACAACATCCGATATTGAATTTAAACAAAAATTAGAATAAAAAAATTACCAAGGTTACTGAGGTCAAAGATATAAAGTCTTGTGTTTTTAGTTTAAAGATATAAAAAAGTTTTGTGTTATTATTTGAAATATATTAAAGTCATGTGTTATTATTTTAAAGATATAAATGTATTTTATTATTATTTTAAGGATAGAAAAGTATTTTGTTATTATTTTTGAAAGATAAAAAAGTATTTTATTATTATTTTAAAGATAAAAAAGTATTTTATTATTATTTTAAAGATAAAAAAGTATGTTATTGTTATTTTAAAGATAATAAAGTATTGTTTTATTATTTCAAAGATATGAAAAAGTCTTGTGTTATTATTTTAAAGATATAAATGTATTTTATTATTATTTTAAGGATAGAAAAGTATTTTGTTATTATTTTTGAAAGATAAAAAAGTATTTTATTATTATTTTAAAGATAAAAAAGTATTTTATTATTATTTTAAAGATAATAAAGTATTGTGTTATTATTTCAAAGATATGAAAAAGTCTTGTGTTATTATTTGAAATATATTAAAGTCATGTGTTATTATTTTAAAGATATAAATGTATTTTATTATTATTTTAAGGATAGAAAAGTATTTTGTTATTATTTTTGAAAGATAAAAAAGCATTTTATTTTTATTTTAAAGATAAAAAAGTATTTTATTATTATTTTAAAGATAATAAAGTATTGTGTTATTATTTCAAAGATATGAAAAAGTATTGTTTTATTATTTTAAAGATAAAAAAAGAATTGTTTTATTCTTTTAAATATATAAAAGTCTCATGTTATTATTTTAAACATATTAAAGTATAGTGTTATTATTCTAAAGATATAAAGTCTTGTCTGTGAATAAATATTTTGAGTGCATCTTCTTACAGCGAGTCTCTGGATCAGACGACACACGTCCAAACTTCTTCTGCTGCCAAACCATTTTCCAAAACTGCTCCCAGGAATGGAAACGTTCAAACTTCTTCCACCTTCAAGAGTCCAGGAGCCCAGAATAAACCCTCGTATCCTGGCAGTCCTGCAGGTAACACCTGGCACTTCCTCCTCTCGCCACCAGAGGGCAGCATTTCTCTTTACACAGGACATAAAAGGACAGAAAAACCACTAAACATTGATGACGTCAAGATCTGTGATGACGAGTTTTTAACGTTAATGTCTTTTCACGAGATCCTCGAATAAAAATATACTTATTTTATTCAGTTTAAAAGCTGACACAACAACGTTTTAATCATTTAAACTCGATACTTTCTATACTGAAAAGTTACATTTGTTTTTTTATTTATTTATCAAAATGTTTTACACATAGAGTTTGATATTCTAATTTAAATAATTCATAATGTAAATTCAAAATAGTTTTAATTCATAGACTTTAAATTCAATATAAAATGATGGTATCATTTATTGGCCATTAGATCGAGAAGTTTGTTCTCTGTAACTATTTTACCAACTTTAATTTATTGAATTGAAAATATGATAAAAAATAGAATTTACAAAATTTAATTTATAATTATTTAAATTACATATTAAACAGTGTTTTGCAAAACTAATTGTAATTCACTTTTTTAAAGAAAAGAAAATAAAACTATCAACGTAGAAATAATTGAATGTAATTATTTAAAATAATAATAATAAAAACACGTCAGAGTTTCAACATTTTCCATTTTCCATTCATACATTGTGACGACACTGATCTCTTATTTTAATTTTCAATTATTTAAAAAACAGACTTTTTAATAAAGGAATTACAAAAAAAAGAAAAAATTCAATGCTTAAATAATTTAGTGCTTAGTAAAATAATAAAGGGTTTCAACAAAATACTACAATATTCTGTGGCTCTGAAATACTTCCACGATCAAGCAAAATTTTTATCAACCTGTGAAAATGTATAAAGAAGATTTTTTGATGCAAAGAATAAACGTGAAGCTGAGAGTAAAATAAGTCTCATGGAAACATTGAGAAGATCGGACCTTCATGGACATACATGAGTACACAGAGTATTTTCTTGACTCGTGTTCTTCTCTCTGCTGAAACTGATGGAGGCACTTGACCTTTGACCTCCGAACCTTTTGAAAACACTGCAGTTTTTGTATGGTTCGTGACCCGAATCCAGGTTTCCTGCAGGGGTCAGGGTTGTGTCGTCTCAGTGCTCGCAGGAGAAACTCTTGTTTTTCCAGGTGTTCGTTCTTAATTTTTTTAAATTATTAACATTTTATTTAAAAAAATGTGTGTGTGAGGTGTGAGGGCGTTTGTTTGTCGATTGTTATTAAAATAAAAAAATAACATAGTTTTCCATCTTAATCCTAAAACTTTTCAAAACATTTTTATTTATAGTAATGAATTGACTAATAAATCTTTTAGTGGACACGTGTGTTGGGATGTGAGAAAATGTTGGTTTACTAGAATATTGAAATGTTATTTTGTCGACCAGCTAATGAATAGTACATTTTAAATTAAAATTAGTGATTTATTGACGATGTTGGCGTAAATGAAGATTCTACGTTAGAATAAAAGATTCTGACGAAGGCAAATATCAAACGTCTGATCTTGAGATGAAACATAAACACTTTGGTTTCAGCTGCTCCTTCGTTTGGAAAAGTCTCGTCACCTAAAGGTCCAGATCGTCCGATTCCTCAACCTCACCCTGAAGATCTGAACTCTCTGGTGCAGCGAGCCGAGCACATCCCGGCCGGTACTCGCACGCCCATGTGCAACAAGTGCAACACGGTCATCAGGTGAGGCTCGCCCGCTCTGACGTCATCGATGACATCATCACTGACATATATGACATCATCGCTGACATCATCACTGACATTAATGACATCATCACTGACATCATCTCTGACATCATAGCTGACATCATCACTGACATCATCGCTGACATCATCACTGACATTAATGACATCATCACTGACATCATCGCTGACATCATCACTGACATCATCGCTGACATCATCACTGACATTAATGACATCATCACTGACATCATCTCTGACATCATAGCTGACATCATCACTGACATCATCGCTGACATCATCACTGACATTAATGACATCATCACTGACACAATCTCTGACATCATCTCTGACATCATAGCTGACATCATCACTGACATCATCACTGACATTAATGACATCATCGCTGACATTAATGACATCATCACTGACACAATCTCTGACATCATCTCTGACATCATCGCTGACATCATCACTGACATTAATGACATCATCACTGACATTAATGATATCATCACTGACATTAATGACATCATCGCTGACATTAATGACATCATCACTGACATTAATGACATCATGGCTGACACAATCTCTGACATCATCTCTGACATCATCGCTGACATCATCACTGACATTAATGATATCATCACTGACATTAATGACATCATCGCTGACATTAATGACATCATCGCTGACATTAATGACATCATCACTGACATTAATGACATCATCACTGACATTAATGACATCATCACTGACATAATCATCGCTGACATTAATGACATCATCGCTGACATTAATGACATCATCACTGACATTAATGACATCATCACTGACATTAATGACATCATCACTGACATTAATGACATCATCACTGACATTAATGACATCATCACTGACATTAATGACATCATCACTGACATTAATGACATCATCACTGACATTAATGACATCATCACTGACATTAATGACATCATCACTGACATTAATGACATCATCACTGACATTAATGACATCATCACTGACATTAATGACATCATCACTGACATTAATGACATCATCACTGACATTAATGACATCATCACTGACATGACATCATCACTGACATTAATGACATCATCACTGACATTCACATGACATCATCGCTGACATTAATGACATCATCACTGACATTAATGACATCATCGCTGACATTAATGACATCATCACTGACATTAATGACATCATCACTGACATTAATGACATCATGGCTGACACAATCTCTGACATCATCTCTGACATCATAGCTGACATCATCGCTGACATCATCACTGACATATATGACATCATCACTGACATATATGACATCATCACTGATCTCATCGCTGACATCATCGCTGACATTAATGACATCATCACTGACATTAATGACATCATGGCTGACACAATCTCTGACATCATCTCTGACATCATAGCTGACATCATCACTGACATCATCACTGACATATATGACATCATCACTGACATCATCACTGATCTCATCACTGATCTCATCACTGACATCATCACTGACATCATCACTGACATATATGACATCATCACTGACATCATCACTGACATCATCACTGACATATATGACATCATCGCTGACATCATCACTGACATATATGACATCATCACTAACATCATCACTGACATTAATGACATCATCACTGACATATATGACATCATCTCTGACATATATGACATCATCGCTGACATCATTGCTGACATATATGACATCATCACTGACATCATCACTAACATCATCACTGACATTAATGACATCATCACTGACATCATCACTGACATATATGACATCATCACTGACATTAATGACATCATCACTAACATCATCACTGACATTAATGACATCATCACTGACATCATCACTGACATATATGACATCATCTCTGACATATATGACATCATCACTGACATCATCACTGACATCATCACTGACATATATGACATCATCGCTGACATCATCACTGACATATATGACATCATCTGCACATCATCACTGACATATCAATGACATCATCACTGACATATACTGACATCATCTCTGACATATATGACATCATCGCTGACATCATTGCTGACATATATGACATCATCACTGACATCATCACTGACATCATCACTGACATATATGACATCATCACTGACATCATCACTGACATTAATGACATCATCACTGACATCATCACTGACATCATCACTGACATTAATGACATCATCACTGACATCATCACTGACATATATGACATCATCTCTGACATATATGACATCATCACTAACATCATCACTGACATATATGACATCATCTCTGACATCATCACTGACATCATCACTGACATATATGACATCATCACTAACATCATCACTGACATATATGACATCATCTCTGACATATATGACATCATCACTGACATCATCACTGACATTAATGACATCATCACTGACATCATCTCTGACATCATCACTGACATCATCACATGACATCATCACTGACATCATCACTGACATCATAGGTGACATCATCACTGACATATATGCACACACTAACATCATCACTGACATATATGACATCATACTGACATATATGACATCATCACTAACATCATCACTGACATATATGACATCATCTCTGACATATATGACATCATCGCTGACATCATTGCTGACATATATGACATCATCACTGACATCATCACTGACATCATCACTGACATCATCTCTGACATCATCACTGACATCATCACTGACATCATCACTGACATCATCGCTGACATCATAACTGACATTAATGACATCATCTCTGACATATATGACATCATCACTGACATCATCGCTGACATCATCACTGACATTAATGACATCATCTCTGACATATATGACATCATCGCTGACATCATTGCTGACATATATGACATCATCACTGACATCATCACTGACATCATCGCTGACATCATAACTGACATTAATGACATCATCACTGACATCATCTCTGACATCATCACTGACATCATCACTGACATCATCACTGACATATATGACATCATCACTAACATCATCACTGACATTAATGACATCATCACTAACATCATCACTGACATTAATGACATCATCACTAACATCATCACTGACATTAATGACATCATCACTGACATCATCACTGACATCATCACTGACATATATGACATCATCACTAACATCATCACTGACATATATGACATCATCTCTGACATATATGACATCATCACTAACATCATCACTGACATATATGACATCATCTCTGACATATATGACATCATCACTAACATCATCACTGACATTAATGACATCATCACTGACATCATCACTGACATATATGACATCATCTCTGACATATATGACATCATCACTGACATCATCACTGACATCATCACTGACATCATCGCTGACATCATAACTGACATTAATGACATCATCACTGACATCATCTCTGACATCATCACTGACATCATCACTGACATCATCACTGACATATATGACATCATCACTAACATCATCACTGACATTAATGACATCATCACTGACATCATCACTGACATTAATGACATCATCACTAACATCATCACTGACATTAATGACATCATCACTGACATCATCACTGACATCATCACTGACATATATGACATCATCACTAACATCATCACTGACATATATGACATCATCTCTGACATATATGACATCATCACTAACATCATCACTGACATATATGACATCATCTCTGACATATATGACATCATCACTGACATTAATGACATCATCACTGACATCATCACTGACATCATCACTGACATATATGACATCATCACTAACATCATCACTGACATATATGACATCATCACTGACATATATGACATCATCACTAACATCATCACTGACATATATGACATCATCTCTGACATATATGACATCATCGCTGACATCATTGCTGACATATATGACATCATCACTGACATCATCACTGACATCATCACTGACATATATGACATCATCGCTGACATCATCACTGACATATATGACATCATCACTAACATCATCACTGACATTAATGACATCATCACTGACATATATGACATCATCTCTGACATATATGACATCATCGCTGACATCATTGCTGACATATATGACATCATCACTAACATCATCACTGACATTAATGACATCATCACTGACATATATGACATCATCTCTGACATATATGACATCATCGCTGACATCATCACTAACATCATCACTGACATTAATGACATCATCACTGACATATATGACATCTTCTCTGACATCATCACTGACATATATGACATCATCGCTGACATCATCGCTGACATATATGACATCATCACTAACATCATCACTGACATTAATGACATCATCACTGACATATATGACATCATCTCTGACATATATGACATCATCGCTGACATCATCACTGACATATATGACATCATCACTGACATCATCGCTGACATCATCACTGACATTAATGACATCATCGCTGACATCATCACTGACATATATGACATCATCACTGACATCATCACTGACATCATCACTGACATATATGACATCATCACTAACATCATCACTGACATTAATGACATCATCACTGACATATATGACATCATCTCTGACATATATGACATCATCGCTGACATCATTGCTGACATATATGACATCATCACTGACATCATCACTAACATCATCACTGACATTAATGACATCATCACTGACATATATGACATCATCTCTGACATATATGACATCATCGCTGACATCATCACTAACATCATCACTGACATATATGACATCATCGCTGACATCATCGCTGACATCATCGCTGACATATATGACATCATCGCTGACATCATCACTAACATCATCACTGACATTAATGACATCATCACTGACATATATGACATCATCTTTGACATATATGACATCGTCGGCTATCCGATCATCACTGACATATATGACATCATCACTGACATCATCACTGACCACTGACATATATAGGGGACATCATCGCAGTGACATCATCACTGACATATATGACATCATCACTAACATCATCACTGACATTAATGACATCATCACTGACATATATGACATCATCTCTGACATATATGACATCATCGCTGACATCATGCCAATATGACATCATCACTGACATCATCACTAACATCATCACTGACATCAATGACATCATCACTGACATATATGACATCATCTCTGACATATATGACATCATCACTGACATCATCACTGACATCATCACTGACATATATGACATCATCGCTGACATCATCACTGACATATATGACATCATCACTGACATCATCACTGACATATATGACATCATCACTAACATCATCACTGACATTAATGACATCATCACTGACATATATGACATCATCTCTGACATATACTGACATCATCGCTGACATCATTGCTGACATATATGACATCATCACTGACATCATCACTGACATCATCACTGACATATATGACATCATCACTAACATCATCACTGACATTAATGACATCATCACTGACATCATCACTGACATCATCACTGACATATATGACATCATCACTGACATCATCACTGACATATATGACATCATCTCTGACATATACTGACATCATCACTGACATCATCACTGACATATATGACATCATCTCTGACATATATGACATCATCACTGACATCATCACTGACAATGACATCATCACTGACATCATCACTGACATCATCACTGACAATGACATCATCACTGACATCATCTGACATATATGACATCATCACTGACATCATCACTGACATCATCACTGACATCATAACTGACATCATCACTGACATCATCACTGACATCATCACTGACATCATCTCTGACATCATCACTGACATCATCACTGACATCATTGCTGACATATATGACATCATCACTGACATCATCACTGACATCATCACTGACATCATCTCTGACATCATCACTGACATCATCACTGACATCATCACTGACATCATCACTGACATCATCACTGACATTAATGACATCATCTCTGACATCATCACTGACATCATCACTGACATCATCACTGACATTAATGACATCATCTCTGACATATATGACATCATCACTGACATCATCGCTGACATCATCACTGACATTAATGACATCATCACTGACATCATCTCTGACATCATCACTGACATCATCTCTGACATCATCACTGACATCATCTCTGACATCATCTCTGACATCATCTCTGACATCATCTCTGATCCCTTCTCTCTCCAGGGGTCCGTTCCTGGTGGCCATGGGTATGTCATGGCACCCCGAGGAGTTCAACTGCTCTCACTGTCACTCCTCGCTGACTGAAGGCGGCTTCGTGGAGGAAAAAGGTCACGTTTACTGCGAGCGTTGCTACGAGGAATTCTTCGCTCCGACCTGCAGCAACTGCAGCCAGAAGATCCTCGGAGTGAGTCTTCACTGACGCTTATTTGAACATTAACAACAAATAATAAACACATTTACAAACTTTAAATTTAAAAAATGAAAAATTTCCTGAAACAAACTTTGAAAAGAAAAAAATATTTCCTGAAACAAATGAATTAACTTTGAAATGAATTAATAATGTCCCGAACAACAATTACAAAATTTGAAAAGAAAAGAAAATTCCTAAAACAAATTTACAAACTGTGAAAAAAAACAGTTTCCTGAAACACATTTTCAAACTGTGAAAAATACATTTCTCTAAATACATTTAAAAACTTAAAAATATATATTATAATAATATAACGTATAAATTATAAATAATATAATTTTTATAATATAATTATAAATTTCCTGAAATACATTTCAAACTGTGAAAAATACATTTAAAAACTTAAAAATATATATTATAATAATATAACGTATAAATTATAAATATTATAATATTTATAATATAATAATAAATATCCTGAAATACATTTCAAACTGTGAAAAATACATTTAAAAACTTAAAAATATATATTATAATAATATAACGTATAAATTATAAATAATATAATTTTTATAATATAATTATAAATTTCCTGAAATACATTTCAAACTGTGAAAAATACATTTAAAAACTTAAAAATATATATTATAATAATATAACGTATAAATTATAAATATTATAATATTTATAATATAATAATAAATATCCTGAAATACATTTCAAACTGTGAAAAATACATTTAAAAACTTAAAAATATATATTATAATAATATAACGTATAAATTATAAATAATATAATTTTTATAATATAATTATAAATTTCCTGAAATACATTTCAAACTGTGAAAAATACATTTAAAAACTTAAAAATATATATTATAATAATATAACGTATAAATTATAAATATTATAATATTTATAATATAATAATAAATATCCTGAAATACATTTCAAACTGTGAAAAATACATTTAAAAACTTAAAAATATATATTATAATAATATAACGTATAAATTATAAATAATATAATTTTTATAATATAATTATAAATTTCCTGAAATACATTTCAAACTGTGAAAAATACATTTAAAAACTTAAAAATATATATTATAATAATATAACGTATAAATTATAAATATTATAATATTTATAATATAATAATAAATATCCTGAAATACATTTCAAACTTTGAAAAGAAAAATCTATTTCCTGGAACACATTTACAATCATTGTCACAAATCGACTCGCTCTCAAACAAATGAACATTTTCCTGAAATACAATTACAAACTTTGAAATACATTTAAAATTTCCAGAAATGTATAATTACTTTGAAGAGTTTGTGAATTTGTTTCAGGAAATTGTTTTTCTTTTGCGCTCGTGGGCCGTCGTAAAGTTTTAACTGTAGCCATTAGACTCGCAGCCGTTAAACAAACCAACAGCTGATCTAATAAACCTCGAGTCTGAAGCCTGGTGTCTTTAGAAAGTGTGTGGAGTTCCTCAGGACTAAAGTCAACGACTCGTGAAGACAATTTGTTGGTTGAAACATTCCAACAGCTGAATGGGTTCACTGAGAGGGGGTGAGACAACGAGAGGCAGAAATTAATATCACGTTTAAAGTGACTTTTGTTTCTGAATTCTAGAGTAAAATTGTGGTGAAATGTTGATGTTCTTAGATTCACGACGTAGATTAAAGTGTGTTGATGAAGATCTTCTCTGCAGGAGATCATGAACGCTCTGAAGCAGACGTGGCACGTCTACTGCTTCGTGTGCGCGGCGTGTCAGCAGCCGATCCGAGGAAACACCTTCCACATGGAGGACGGGCAGCCGTACTGTGAGATGGGTCAGTGAGGCGCCGGAACCGAGTCCAGACGAGTCAAGTGACGCGTGTTGTTTCTTCAGACTATTACAAGCTGTTCGGAACCAACTGTCACGGCTGTGACTTTCCCATCGAGGCAGGTGACAAGTTCCTGGAGGCTCTGGGCAGCACCTGGCACGACACCTGCTTCGTGTGCACGGTAGGTCCATGCAGGTTCATGTTGGTCCATGGAGGTCCTTGTAGGTCCATATAGGTCAACAGAGGTCCATGAAGGTCCAAGCAAGAACATGAAGGTCCATGCAGGTCCATGCAGGTCCGTTCAGGTCCGTGTAGGTCCATGTAGGTCAATAGAGGTCCATGTAGGTCCGTGCAGGTCCGTGTAGGTCCATGTAGGTCAATAGAGGTCCATGAAGGTCCATGTAGGTCAAGAACATGAAGGTCAATGTAGGTCCATGTAGGTCCGTGCAGGTCCTTGTAGGTCCATATAGGTCAACAGAGGTCCATGAAGGTCCAAGCAAGAACATGAAGGTCAATGTAGGTCCATGTAGGTCCGTGAAGGTCTGTGTAGGTCCATGTAGGTAAATAGAGATCCATGTAGATCCATGCAAGTCCATGTAAGTCCATGAAGGTCCATGTAGATCCATGCAAGTCCATGTAAGTCCATGAAGGTCCATGAAGGTCCATGAAGGTCCATGAAGGTCCATGAAGGTCCATGTAGGTCCATGTAGGTCCATAAAGGTCCATGTGGGCTGCACATTTACAACAACTATGATACACATTTACAAACTCACAAACTATAAAGTAATCTACACTTGTCCTGATTCTTTTCCTGAAACATATTTTCAAACTAGAACCAAATCTACAACTTCATGAAGACAAACGAACAAACTGTGAAACAAACTGTTTGGTGTCAGGAGCCAGAACGAGGTGAAATAAAAAAGTCTGTCGTTGCAGGTCTGCAGCACCAGCCTGGAAGGTCAAGCTTTCTTCTCCAAGAAAGACAAGCCTCTGTGCAAGAAACATGCTCACACCGTCAACATCTGACGTGGATTCCACCTCGTCATCATGTCGTCGTTCGCTATCATCGTGACGCATCTCTCACCCTGACCTTTGAGCAAGTTTTCCAACGTGTCGAGAAAACCTTCATGTCTTTTTAGATCCAGTTTATTTATCGGAACAACATATTTATTTGTAAGCACCGACAACAAATTCACTTTTGGCAAACAGATTTTAACTTTAAAAAAAAAAAGAAAAGACACGTTTTTATTCCTGATGTATTTCTGATGATAATATATTTTTGTAGTATTTATCCGTCGGTGATCGGGATCAAGACTCGACAGCTTCAAGTTTTTCTTGTTTAACTAATAATTTTGCAGTTTTAAAATTGTATTTCTGTTTTTTTCACCCTCTTCTGCCTGAGCTCGCTTTTTTGTTTTGTCAACAGTAAAAAGGTTGAATTTGTGATGAATTCTGAGTTTTTTATTCCTCATCCTTTTTTCAATCCACGACACAAATTTGTATCTACAGACCACATGACTCTTGATGAAGTCGTAACTGCTTTCATTTGTTTTCAAACCAAAATATCACTGTATCCTCTTGTCCTCAGTCATCACCGGCATCTAGCTGCTAAGGATGTAATGACTGCTGCCATCTAGAGGCCTGAGGTTGGATTGCAACACTAAAATGAACAAACGTTTTGAATATTTGCAAATACATTTTTTTAAATTATTTTATTTTATACTTACTTTATCAAAACATAAACCATAAAAGAACAATATTAGAATAAAATATAGAGCCAAAATGAAAGTAGGTCAATAGATTACTGTTGAATTTTTATTTTGGTGTTGGGGGGAAAAATAAAATTGGTATATTTAAATGTAAACTAACATGAAAAAACAACTCTGGTGTCATTAAACATCAACTAGTATCAACTCTGGTGTCATTAAACATCAACTAGTATCAACTCTGGTGTCATTAAACATCAACTAGTATCAACTCTGGTGTCATTAAACATCAACTAGTATCAACTCTGGTGTCATTAAACATCAACTAGTATCAACTCTGGTGTCATTAAACATCAACTAGTATCAACTCTGGTGTCATTAAACATCAACTAGTATCAACTCTGGTGTCATTAAACATCAACTAGTATCAACTCTGGTGTCATTAAACATCAACTAGTATCAACTCTGGTGTCATTAAACATCAACTAGTATCAACTCTGGTGTCATTAAACATCAACTAGTATCAACTCTGGTGTCATTAAACATCAACTAGTATCAACTCTGGTGTCATTAAACATCAACTAGTATCAACTCTGGTGTCATTAAACATCAACTAGTATCAACTCTGGTGTCATTAAACATCAACTAGTATCAACTCTGGTGTCATTAAACATCAACTAGTATCAACTCTGGTGTCATTAAACATCAACTAGTATCAACTCTGGTGTCATTAAACATCAACTAGTATCAACTCTGGTGTCATTAAACATCAACTAGTATCAACTCTGGTGTCATTAAACATCAACTAGTATCAACTCTGGTGTCATTAAACATCAACTAGTATCAACTCTGGTGTCATTAAACATCAACTAGTATCAACTCTGGTGTCATTAAACATCAACTAGTATCAACTCTGGTGTCATTAAACATCAACTAGTATCAACTCTGGTGTCATTAAACATCAACTAGTATCAACTCTGGTGTCATTAAACATCAACTAGTATCAACTCTGGTGTCATTAAACATCAACTAGTATCAACTCTGGTGTCATTAAACATCAACTAGTATCAACTCTGGTGTCATGTAGTAAATGTTCTTCAAGACGCAGTAACTTCTCATCATGAACATGTTTTACAATTTATTACTTTATAAAGTTGCTCTGAAATCTGGACGAACAAGAGGTTACAAGAGTCCATTATGACGTAATAATGGCTTCCCTCCTCCAGCTGGAAGCATTTTTTCACTTTTCATCTTTTCAATTCAAGGTCATACAGCTGAAATAAATTGAATTAGGAAAAAAAAGGAAAACTATAAAAAACAAACAAACTTTATTTTCCCATAATAACAACTGCAGTCACTGTTAGCGACAAGCTAACTTAGCATGTATATTATTTAGTTGTTTTTAAATCAATTTCCATCTTTCATGAAACATAAAAACATTCAACTTCTCTATGAATTACTTGTTATTAGTTGATAACGACAACTTGTTTTAAGTATAGAAAACATTCACACAACAAATAAATTAATCTAAACCTGTAGCAAACAAAATATTCAAAATCTTAAAACTGTTTTAGGTGAATATTCAAACCCTCGTCACAAAAGCTCATCGTTTATTTTCTTTATATTCTTTTGATTTTTTTAAAAACACTTTAATTCAAGCCACATTTTTTTCAGGGGCCACATTTCATACACTTTCCTGAGGGCCCCTTGAAGCCAAAACTGAGAGTGAAAAGTATAAAGTAAAGTTATAAAGATAAGATAAGGATGCAAAATGTTTTATTTTATTCTATTTTATATAACTTTATTTAAAATAAATCTGATAAAAGGTTTTTTCCTCAATTTATTTTATACCCACATCAATATTTTTGAGGGACTATAAATAAAATAA
The DNA here is from genome assembly GCA_016630915.1 of Callionymus lyra. Lineage (NCBI taxonomy): Eukaryota > Metazoa > Chordata > Actinopteri > Syngnathiformes > Callionymidae > Callionymus > Callionymus lyra. The sequence continues at coordinate 31,675,945 of JACEEU010000685.1, read as the reverse complement.
AATAAAATAAAACAAAAACATTTATTTACATGCAATTTTATGTTGTGTTATTGTAATGTTTTGTTTTTAATTAAATGAATCTACTTTTCTTTCATTTGTATTATTTCATTTTCATGTATTCTGTAACGACACCACAACAAATTACAACTACCAACTTTTTTTTATGATTCTGAAATACTCGGAAAAATGACAAATATAGTATTTAGAGACAAGTAGTGGATGAAATACATAAATGCAGAATAAACAGTTAATTAAACAAAAATCATTGTTAGTTTCTACGTTCTTTGACGTCATAAGGGCCACAGGAACAAAGACGAGGGCCCGCACACTTTGATAGAACAAATATACTTTTATTTACTTTAATAATACAGTATATTTTAAACATCTTGAAAGTCCTGCAGGTAGAACGAGGAGAGTGAAGTTCTTCTGGTGACCGGCGGGGGTCGCTGTGCGCGGAACCTCTGACTGGACCGGACTCTCAGGTTCTGCTCAAAAGCTCGTTTGGACGCCAGACTGGACCAGACGACGGAGGGAGTCCAGGCTGCAGCGAAGGTGGATCTTCTGGGACCCAGTCGAGGATCTTCTCAGGCGGTGAGTGACGTTCAATGTTCCCGCGGCTTCACTCACGGTCTCTTAGTGATGTTGTTAACTAGTCGGTTTAACTCGTCGACCGGTCGCTAGTTAGGCTGGAAAATAACATGTGACTAGTCCTCAGTGATGGTGATGAAGTTGTTCTGCTAAACAAGTGGTTATTGTGAGAAGGATTCACGTTTAAAAACTAAAGTAGTTACTTTTTATATTCATTTATTTTTCAACAACACAAAGCCTCAGAAAAACAAACATGAAATAATCTGAGCAGAGATAAATATTGAGGTAAAATATATATAAAAAACTGGATTATAAAGTCATTTAAAAAAGTTCTTGCTCGCTAAAGTGTTATCAGCTGCTCAGGGGCCAATTGTGGCCCATCAAATGTTTTTTATAATGGACCAGCAACAGGCGCACAAATGATCAAACCATGTTGAATTTATTGAAACACTACAGTATTTGTTGTTTTTTTTTTTACATAGGTTTTTTGTTAACTGTTGCAAACAGATGGTGAAGAAGAGAGTGCAGGTGTGATAGGATTATTCAATGGTTTAATTTAACATTTCGAATGAATCATACATTTGGTTGTTGTTGTTGTTGTTGTTGTTGTTGTTGTTGTTGTTGTTGTTGTTGTTGTTGTTGTTGTTGTTGTTGTTGTTGTTGTTGTTGTTGTTGTTGTTGTTGTTGTTGTTGCTGCTGTTGTTTTTAAATATTGAATAACATTTTTGGAATATTTTAAAAATAAATGCCTTTTTAGAGTTTGATATTCTGAATCAAATGACTCAAAATAAATGTTTTAAAATTGTATATATTTTTAGTATTTTCAATTCAATATAAACATGTTGGTATAATAGAGACACCAGACAAAACCAACAGAGCACAGAGATACTTGATCGTGTTCTTCTATTTCATCACATGATCGTCTAAATGTCACATGATTGGCTGAAAGTTTGATCCAGTATCTCTGTGCTCTGTTGGTTTAGTCTGGAGACTCTATTATACCAACATTTTTATATGGAATTGAAAAGACTACAAATTAATAAATATTACATTTAGGAAAATATGTTTTTGATTTTTTTGTATTTAGAATATCAAATTCTATTTGTAAAAAAAACATTCATTTTGAAAATATTAATTAAAAAAAATACATATTGTTCTTAAAGTAATTAAAAACATTTAAAAAAAACATGTAAGGTTTTGAAATTTGAATGACACTGATTTACTTGCTCTTGTGTTGAAGCCTCAACATGAAGAATTGATCCAAAAAAAAAAAAAAAAAGTTTTAAGCTAGTTTTGTAGCAGAAGCTAAAATGCTAACATGCTACAGCTCTCGAACTAAAGTTCAATTGACGTGTTTTTAAAAGTCATGGTCAGAGAGACGAGAACCACTGTCTTAGTACTCTTGTAATCAAAATACGTTGTTTATTTAAACATTTAACTGATAATTGTTGTAATTGGCAAAGTCGTAACTGCTTTCACTTTTGTTGTTTATGTCCAAACAACTTTAAAAGCTGCTGGACTCACTGTATCCTCTCGTCCTCAGTCGTCACTGCTTTCATTTGTTTTCAAACCAAAATATGTCCAAACATTAGCTTTAAAAGCTGCTGGACTCACTGTATCCTCTCGTCCTCAGTCGTAACTGCTTTCATTTGTTTTCAAACCAAAATATGTCCAAACGTTAGCTTTAAAAGCTGCTGGACTCACTGTATCCTCTCGTCCTCAGTCATCACTGTATCCTCTCGTCCTCAGTCATCACTGTATCCTCTCTTCCTCAGTCATCACTGTATCCTCTCGTCCTCAGTCATCACTGTTTCCTCTCGTCCTCAGTCATCACTGTATCCTCTCGTCCTCAGTCATCACTGTATCCTCTCCTCCTCAGTCATCACTGTATCTTCTCGTCCTCAGTCATCACTGTATCCTCTCGTCCTCAGTCATCACTGTATCCTCTCGTCCTCAGTCATCACTGTATCCTCTCGTCCTCAGTCATCACTGTATCCTCTCGTCCTCAGCCATCACTGTATCCTCTCGTCCTCAGTCATCACTGTATCCTCTCGTCCTCAGTCATCACTGTATCCTCTCGTCCTCAGTCATCACTGTATCCTCTCGTCCTCAGTCATCACTGTATCCTCTCGTCCTCAGTCATCACTGTATCCTCTCTTCCTCAGTCATCACTGTATCCTCTCGTCCTCAGTCATCACTGTATCCTCTCGTCCTCAGTCATCACTGTATCCTCTCGTCCTCAGTCATCACTGTATCCTCTCGTCCTCAGTCATCACTGTATCCTCTCGTCCTCAGTCATCACTGTATCCTCTCGTCCTCAGTCATCACTGTATCCTCTCGTCCTCAGTCATCACTGTATCTTCTCGTCCTCAGTCATCACTGTATCCTCTCGTCCTCAGTCATCACTGTATCCTCTCGTCCTCAGTCATCACTGTATCCTCTCGTCCTCAGTCATCACTGTATCCTCTCGACCTCAGTCATCACTGTATCCTCTCGTCCTCAGTCATCATTCTTCCTTTATCTGCAGAGAACGTAACGATTGCTGCCATCTAGTGGCCACATGTTTAATTGAAACACAAAAGTGAACAAACTCAGTGAATACTGTTTTTATTCTTAAACGACCACACACTGAACCGACGAGATGCGACCCCTCACCCAGTTAACGACAGGAAGACGTGGCAGCCAATGGGAGCGAAGATACCGGGTCGACATTAACAAGCGTAACAGCAGAAGTATTTCTCGCCCACAGGAGTAACTTCGCGGATCGAAGGAAGTACAAGAACCGCCGCAGCTTAAGATCTTAACGGGAGTCGATCACATGACACGTCGCCGCTGTAACGCGAGATAGTCGGATCGAGGGAAACGGCTGGAAGTGCAGTCGGCGTCGGGATTGTGTCCCAGACAGACGAGCGTTAATGTGTTCTCCAGGTGTCGGCTCATATTTTCTCGAGACTCGTACGAAGAGGCTCATCTCGCGTCGATACGACTTCAGCAGCTGCCACTGGCTTCACTGGCTTCACTGGCTTCACTGGCTTCACTGGCTTCACTGGCTTCACTGGCTTCACTGGCTTCACTGGCTTCACTGGCTTCACTGGCTTCACTGGCTTCACTGGCTTCACTGGCTTCACTGGCTTCACTGGCTTCACTGGCTTCACTGGCTTCACGGGTCGACACACTGTTTGCTTTTCTACTTCCTTTAATGTTCGCTCACAGTAACGACATCAGCAGAAGATGAAACCTGTTGATATCATTGATGGATTATTCAGTCGATCTTGATAAAACATGAGTTTTTTACGACAGTATTAGAGCCACAAACTTTTTTATTCTCATTTAATCCATCAGAATAGATTAAAGTCGTAGGAAAACAATTTATTACGAGATTAAAGTCAAGAATGTGTTGATATACAGTATATAATATCACAATACAAGGGTCAACAATACGATGTATTGTGATAGTGTAGTAAAAAGGATAGGTTTGTAGTATTGTCCAGTACTTGACTCTGGTGTTGTTTTAGTGTAGTAACAAGTATATATATATGTAGTATTGTCCAGTACTTGACTGGTGTTGTGATAGTGTAGTACAGTATAACACCCCCCCCCCCCCCCTCAAAACCCCCCTCATATTTTTTTTTTATAAAATTTTTTTTTTTTAAAAAAAAAAAAAACAAAAAAAAAAAAAAAAAAAAAACCCAAAAGAGAGCCCGAGAAAAAAAAAAAAAACCCCCCCCCCCCCCCCCCCCACAAGGATATATGTGTAGTATTGTCCAGTACTTGACTCTGGTGTTGTGACAGCATAGTAACAAGTTTATATGTAGTATTGTCGAGTACTTGACTCATGTTTTGTGATAGTGTAGTAACAAGTGTATATATATGTAGTATTGTGGAGTACTTGACTCTGGTGTTGTGATAGTGTAGTAACAAGTATATATGTGTAGTATTGTCCAGTACATGACTCTGGTGTTGTAGTATTTACAGACCACATGACTCTTGACGAAGTCTTAACTACTTTAATTTGTTTTCAAACCAAAATATTTCCAAGCATCAGCTTTAAAAGCTGCTGGACTCACTGTATCCTCTCGTCCTCAGTCATCATTCTTCCTGTAGCTGCGGAGGACGTATCGACTGCTGCCATCGAGAGGCCGGAAGTTTAATTGCAACACAATATAAAAAAAACCAAATACAGTGTTGTTGAATATTGATACAGTATCCTGGACAAATGTCCGTGATATTTAAGTGTATTAATTAATATTTTTAAAATCACTATTTTTTAATACTCAAAGTACACATTACAAATGTGTGCTTTGGTTACTGATATATTCTCAGCTCATCAGATCCTGTACTTGCCACGAGTATTTTATGAAAATGAAACAAACCACTTTTAGATCGTTAAACATGATAATCAATATCTTCAACTGTAGTACTGGTGCAGAGTATAGAAGTATCGAAGTAACTTCCTGCTCCATCTTAAGACAACTCTCGGCTCACCAATCATCTGATGTGACGACGATGCAAAAGTAACTTCCAGAGCGACGTGTTCACAAATGCAAGCGCCGGGAATTACTTAGAGCTGCTGCGCTCTCGGCCTGAAAGGTCAGCGAGCGTCGGAGAGAAAAGCCGACTTCCTGTTATTAGAGAAAGAACGAGGGGAAAAGAGAAGTACAGGATGAGTGGGGGATGATTGAAGATCGAAGAACAGACGGGGAGACGGATACTTTACACCGTTGCTTGAAAGTGGGGAAATGAGCTGAGCTTGAAATTTAGACTCGGATGGAGATGGAAGACATATGAGACCCAGGTTTTTGTGTTTTTTCATTTTTTAGTATCGCAGACGAGTCCTGGTCGCCTGTCAATCATAACACGAGTGTGTTTTCGAGGTTTTATAAGTTAATTAACTTCCTGTTGTTCTTGACGTCTGTTTACGTTGAACAAACGGGAGAATGTTGTGATGTTGTGACGTGTTTGTGTTTGTTTACAGATACCACAGAAAAAAGGACAGTACTGAGGCAGAATAGTAATGATGTTTGTATTTGTTTTTTGTGTAACTCCGTATTATTACTCTGTGACACTAGTACAAAAATATATATATCATTTTTTTTTATACAAATGGAATTAAAAAGCTCAACAGAATAAAATAAAAAGCTAATCTTTGATATGAAGGTTTGATTGTCCAGTACTTGACTCTGGTATTGTGATAGTGTAGTAACAAGTATATATGTGTAGTATTGTCCAGTACTTGACTCTGGTATTGTGATAGTGTAGTAACAAGTATATATGTGTAGTATTGTCCAGTACTTGACTCTGGTGTTGTGATAGTGTAGTAACAAGTATATATGTGTAGTATTGTCCAGTACTTGACTGTGGTGTTGTGATAGTGTAGTAACAAGTATATATGTGTAGTATTGTCCAGTACTTGACTCTGGTGTTGTGATAGTGTAGTAACAAGTATATATGTGTAGTATTGTCCAGTACTTGACTGTGGTTTTGTGATAGTGTAGTAACAAGTATATTTGTGTAGTATTGTCCAGTACTTGACTCTGGTGTTGTGATAGTGTAGTAAGAAGTATATATGTGTAGTATTGTCCAGTACTTGACTGTGGTTTTGTGATAGTGTATTAACAAGTATATTTGTGTAGTATTGTCCAGTACTTGACTCTGGTGTTGTGATAGTGTAGCAACAAGTATATATGTGTAGTATTGTCCAGTACTTGACTGTGGTTTTGTGATAGTGTAGTAACAAGTATATTTGTGTAGTATTGTCCAGTACTTGACTCTGGTGTTGTGATAGTGTAGTAACAAGTATATTTGTGTAGTATTGTCCAGTACTTGACTCTGGTGTTGTGATAGTGTAGTAACAAGTATATATGTGTAGTATTGTCCAGTACTTGACTCTGGTATTGTGATAGTGTAGTAACAAGTATATTTGTGTAGTATTGTCCAGTACTTGACTGTGGTTTTGTGATAGTGTAGTAACAAGTATATTTGTGTAGTATTGTCCAGTACTTGACTCTGGTGTTGTGATAGTGAAGTAACAAGTATATTTGTGTAGTATTGTCCAGTACTTGACTCTGGTGTTGTGATAGTGAAGTAACAAGTATATATGTGTAGTATTGTCCAGTACTTGACTGTGTTGTGATAGTGTAGTAACAAGTATATTTTGTAGTATTGTCAGTACTTGACTCTGGTGTTGTGATAGTGTAGTAAAAGTATATTTGTGTAGTATTGTCAGTACTTGACTCTGGTGTTGTGATAGTGTAGTAACAAGTATATATGTGTAGTATTGTCCAGTACTTGACTCTGGTGTTGTGATAGTGTAGTAACAAGTTATTTGTGTAGTATTGTCCAGTACTTGACTCTGGTGTTGTGATAGTGTAGTAACAAGTATATTTGTGTAGTATTGTCCAGTACTTGACTCTGGTGTTGTGATAGTGTAGTAACAAGTATATATTGTAGTATTGTCCAGTACTTGACTCTGGTATTGTGATAGTGTAGTAACAAGTATATTTGTGTAGTATTGTCCAGTACTTGACTCTGGTGTTGTGATAGTGTAGTAACAAGTATATATGTGTAGTATTGTCCAGTACTTGACTCTGGTATTGTGATAGTGTAGTAACAAGTATATTTGTGTAGTATTGTCCAGTACTTGACTGTGGTTTTGTGATAGTGTAGTAACAAGTATATTTGTGTAGTATTGTCCAGTACTTGACTCTGGTGTTGTGATACTGTAGTAACAAGTATATATGTGTAGTTTTTGTCTAGTACTTGACTCTGGTGTTGTGATAGTGTAGTAACAAGTATATATGTGTAGTTTTTGTCTAGTACTTGACTCTGGTGTTGTGATAGTGTAGTAACAAGTATACATGTGTAGTATTGTCCAGTGCTTGACTCTGGTGTTGTGATACTGTAGTAACAAGGATATATGTGTAGTATTGTCCAGTACTTGACTCTGGTGTTGTAGTATTTACAGACCACATGACTCTTGACGAAGTCGTAACTACTTTCATTTGTTTTCAAACCAAAATATGTCCAAACATCAGCTTTAAAAGCTGCTGGAGTCACTGTATCCTCTCGTCCTCAGTCATCGCCTTATTCTTCCTTTAACTGTGGAGGACGTAATGAATGCTGCCATCTAGAGGCCAGAAGTTAAATTGAAACAGAAAATATATTGAAAAAAACATTTAGAAAATCCCAAACATAAATTAACGTAAACATAGATAATTAGATGTTACAAATTCATCACACGATATTTTAGAAATATTTAGATAAAGATGAATTTCAACAAAAAACGAACTGTCATTAATAACGTTAACGTCGTTAATATATGAAACACAATCACTTGTCGTCTGACAGGAAATCTAAACCAAAACACTATTGATCTCCTGCAGTCGGAGACACAACAGTCATGGATTTTGTCTATTTGTGCGTTTGAGAGCAGAATCTGAGACGGAGAATTAACTCGAATTAATTAATGAATTAATTCTGCTCCGTTTACGTCTTTGTAAAACAACTTAAGTGAAGTAATTTGATGAGTTCACTGAGTATTTCTGCTGTTATTACAGAAACATACTAGACTCACAATATCATGTTTGGGTCTTGAAAGTAAAACCATTTGACCTTAAATCTCTTAAATCTCTTCTCGAAGGAAGTAAATCACTGTCATCAGTACATTGAAAGAGTGGATCGAACAATTAAAATGTTTAAACTTGGAATTATTCATTGATATTTTGTCTTTAAAAAAGAAAAAAAGAAGATTCCAAGTATTCAAAATAATAATTTGGTAGTAATAATGTATTATTATTATCAATTATTATAATAATTTATTATTATTATTATTACTATTATTTATTATTATTTATGTATTATTATTAAAAATGTATTATTAACATTTATTTTTAATAATTTAATTATAAAGGTTGAATTTTCTTAATTATTTAAAAAATATATATAAAAAAATTCAAAATGTGACAAATAAATATAAAATAAAAAAATCAACCTTTTAAAAAAGACAATATTAAACAATTTCCTGAAAGAGACCTCCAGAGGGATCTGTCGATCCGTCAGTCAGTCTATCCATCCATCCATTCATCCAACCATTCATCCAACCATTCATCCAACCATTCGTCCATCAAATCATCCATCCATTCAACCATCCATCCCTCCATTTATCCATCCATCCATCCATCCATCCATCCATCCATCCATCCATCCATCCATCCATCCATCCATCCATCCATCCATCCATCCATCCATCCATCCATCCATCCATCCATCCATCCATCCATCCATCCATCCATCCATCCATCCATCCATCCATCCATCCATCCATCCATTTATCCGCGCCCGTCCGTCCGTCCGTCCCATCCATCCATCCATCCATCCATCCATCCATCCATCCATCCATCCATCCATCCATCCATCCATCCATCCATCCATCCATCCATCCATCCATCCATCCATCCATCCATCCATCCATCCATCCATCCATCCATCCATCCATCCATCCATCCATCCATCCGTCCATCCATCCATCCATCCATCCATCCATCCATCCATCCATCATCCATCCATCCATCCATCCATCCGTCCGTCATCCCATCCATCCATCCATCCATCCATCCATCCATCCATCCATCCATCCATCCATCCATCCATCCATCCATCCATCCATCCATCCATCCATCCGTCCATCCATCCGTCCAGCCATCCGTCCATCCGTCCATCCATCCATTTATCCGGCCTGTCCGTCTGTCCGTCCGTCCATCCATCCATCCATCCATCCATCCATCCATCCATCCATCCATCCATCCATCCATCCATCCATCCATCCATCCATCCATCCATCCATCCATCCATCCATCCATCCATCCATCCATCCATCCATCCATCCATCCATCTCCATCCATCCATTCCTTCCAATCATCCATCCATCCATCATCCATCCATCCATCCATCCATCCATCCATCCATCCATCCATCCATCCATCCATCCATCCATCCATCCATCCATCCATCCATCCATCCATCCATCCATCCATCCATCCATCCATCCATCCATCCATCCATCCATCCATCCATTATTGAATTGAATTATCAACATCAAATACTTCCATGCTTGAGAAAACATTATGGTACTGATATACTTCCATCCTCCGCCTCCCAAAGACTCCTAATGTAATTTTTCTTTCAGAGTAATCCGTCAAATACGTTTTTTCCAACTTAAATACCTTTTTATTTTTGTAGCTCAGACCGACAGACGCAGGTTCTTGTTGTTTATTATTCCGTGTCCAGAGCGTTAATTAGCATCGATGCTACGCTAAGCAGCGTAGCTGACACTTCATCAAAACGTTGACATGTGCTGACACAGCAGAGAACATAGAGCTAGTGTAACCAGAGCGCACAATAGCTGCCTGTATACGAGGCGGAGGGTCGCTCGCTGACAGTGACCCGCGGGGAGTCCGAGGCGCAGATCTCGGGGTAACTCACACCCATTAGGAATGTCAAGAATCTGCATGTTGAAGTTCATGCTGAGAAAAGACTTGTGCGTTTGTGGTAGAATGATGACAATATTGTGAGTTTCATGTTGTGATGTTCGTGTGATGTTTCTCCTAGAAAATACACAAAAGAAGTTTTTTATCCACCGAAATAAAGACTTGCTTTTGTTTAGGCAGTTGATGATGAACTTTGACCTTCAGTGTCACTGAGTTGTGAGTCTTTTTTTTATGGCTAAACAAGTCTAACGATTAGTTTGACTTGAATTCACTGTAAGATTTTTAAAAATATTCTCAGTACTTTCTGTTTGTGTCACAATACAAGGTCAATGATACGATATATTGCAATACTGTGGGGACTACGGCTTTTAATACATTATAATAATATATAATTTCATATATTTTACGTGTATAAATGCGGAAATAAAATCATAAACGTTTAGAAAATCAATAGCCCTGTTTTTTATTTACCAATATAAACATGCAAAAGAGGCGGAGCTGCTGTCGACCAATGAGGCGCGTGTGTTTTGGTCATGTGATGTGTGACTCAGTTTGTTGTCGTTTAAATAAAGTTTTGAGGCTTTGTCAGCGACGACTCACAAACTTTTATCAACGAATGTTTAAAAGATACGACAAGTAACAACAATTGTATTCATACATACGTGTTTGTTGTACTCGTACAGTGTTTATGTTTTTAAATTACAACATAAAAAAAATCAAAGTGCATCTTCGTAGTATTACTCCGCGATAATACATTTTCTGGAGCCTTGTCGAGTAATACAACTCTGACTCGAAGTTGACCAACTGTTATTAGAGCCAGTCATCAGTCATCACTGTATCCTCTTGTCCTCAGTCATCACTGTACTCTTTGTTACTTTAATTGCGGAGGACATAATGACTGCTTTACAGTTGACAGTTTAATTGCAACACAAACATTTACAAAAAGTTTGCATGTTAATTGTAAATTGAATTTTTATTTTATGTCAAAAACACCTTCTTGAAATATAAACCATAAAATAACTTTGATAAAAAAATTAAATTGTGATTTAATCCTTGTGTTATCAAAACAAATGTGTTTGTGCTATCCCTTGTGTTGCCTCTCGGTCTGTTGACGACCAGGTCACCTTCACCCTGAGATGGCACACGGGTTATAAGCCCCAAAAACTAAAAATAAACTTGAGTGCTCTTAAATATTGATATGCTATCGTGAAAAGTAATATTGTCGGGAAACCGATGCAAGTCCACGAAACTGAGCGTTATGAGTGAAATGATGCTAACAACTTAGCTCGTTAGCATACGGTGAAGACGCACACATAACACTTTATAGAGGCCAACAACTTAGCTCGTTAGCATACGGTGACGACGACACACATAACTTCATAAATAAATCCACAGCTCTTGTACACGCACACATAACACTTTATAAATGACGCTAACAACTTAGCTCGTTAGCATACGGTGAAGACGCACACATAACACTTTATAAATGGCGCTAACAACTCAGCTCGTTAGCATACGGTGAAGACGGACAGGTTTGTTTGGAAGTTCACGATCTTATAAGAAAACAACTGAGACGAGATGAAAAGTTCTTACAATATGTTGCTTTAACAAAGGAGTGACTGGATCACTAGTGTTTGACTAGATCATAAGTTAGTATTACTTCACTGGATCACTAGTGTTTGACTAGATCCCCAGTGTTTGAAGTTAGTATTACTTCACTGGATCACTAGTGTTTGACTAGATCATAAGTTAGTATTACTTCACTGGATCACTAGTGTTTGACTAGATCATAAGTTAGTATTACTTCCGTGTATATACTGAGCTAAGTCAGCGCGGCGGCAAGACGCGTCGCCATAGCAACCGAGCCTAACAAGCTGCGCTACAGTTCACAGACGGACGGAGACGTAAACAACAACGAGACATAGAAGTACAAATTGACAACTTTACAGAACCTGACACTGATTGGTCGAAGTGCACATTTAAGAAATGGTTAATTTATACAATAAAAAATATAAATTATCACATGTTTTGGATGCATATCACACGTGCAAATATCGCGATATCGATATTTTTTCGATATATCGTGCAGCCTTAGGTCGACGTGAAGAAGGAGATTCTTTTCATCACCACATGAAAAAGGAAAATCTGTGATTCTCTCTGATAATCTTCTCTTTTCAACACAACCAAGGAACCTTTTGTGTTCGATTCCACTTCAAAGTCGGACCTCGCGTCTGAACTCGAACCTCGTCCTCCAAACGTCAAGTGACAGCGAGCGTCGGAGAAACAGACGAAACCAATTTCAGTTCTGTTGCTCGTTCACTCGCCGCCGTGTTGCTGACGACAGATTCTTAAACGCTCTCACATGTTCTTCTCATGTTCTTGGTTCAGGGGATGAAGAGTCTCGGGTCGTACCTGCGAGGAAGACGTGAGAAGGTTCAAGTGAAGATGCTGATCATGGAGATGCTGCCATGAGGAAGTAACTTGACAGACTTTATTCTACACTAGTAGGTAAGTCGTGAAATACGTTGCTTTTTTTGCATCTTTATTTTATTCAAACCTAACAAAAAATCTTAATTTATTTAAAAGTTAGTTTTTAAGTCGTACATCAATTAATTATTTTTCTTCCTTATGTTTGAGTTGAAATTAGTTTAAAATGTTTTACATTTTGTTAACAAAACATTAATTATGAAGTTGAATAACTTGTATAATAATCATTTATTAAGACAATAGTTATTTTTACTGTCCGTCCTGGATTCTGATAATATAGAAAAACATTTGTTGTGATTTACTATAACTTGATACTTATCTCATCATCACAACTAGACTGAATTTTATCCATTTTTTTTTAACTTATTTATTTATTAGTTTGTTTTAATAACACAACACATTACAGTCATTTTTTCAAAACATTGAATGGTTTTAAATACACATTACGTTTCCTGCAGCATTTTTCTTCTTCTGTGTTTCTTCTGGTGACTTTTATTGTGTGAATTATTCTGTTCATTCTTTTAGTGTTTCCTCTTTTAACCGGTTCCCGGTGATGGTTTCCTATCAAGGTTTTCATAAAGTTCTCATCATTTGAATCTTCATGTTCTCTTGAACTGACGCCCGGAGCTGAAGAATATAAAATAACTACCATTAAACTACCTTCACTCTTGTTCAGCTCTTGTTTTAAAGCTTGTTTAGCTAAATTTAAAAAACAGTAAAGAAAAAAAAGATTGCAGCTGCATTGAGTTCCAGGTCAAGACAGGCGTCAGGGGACGATGTGGGCTGGAAATATATTCACTTGTTTCAAGGTTTAGAAAATAGAATATCAGTCATTTATGGCTGTTTTTTATCTTCACTGTTGTAACTTTATCTTGCTAGCTACAGTGTTAGCTGCTTGGTTAGCATGTTGACATGATGATAGATGGATGGTTGGATGAATGGATGGATGGTTGGATGGATGGATGAATGGATGGATGGTTGGATGGATGGTTGGATGGATGGATGGATGGATGGATGGATGGATGGATGGATAGATGGATGGATGGATGATGGATGGATGGATGGATGGATTGATGGATTGATGGATTGAAGGATTGATGGATTGATGGATAGATGGATGCATGGATGGATGGATGGATGGATGGATGGATGGATGGATTGATGGATTGATGGATTGATGGATTGAAGGATTGAAGGATTGATGGATTGATGGATAGATGGATGCATGGATGGATGGATGGATGGATGGATGGATGGATGGATAGATGGATAAAAACCTGACGTTCACATAAGATACATCAAATACTCTTTTTTAGCTTCTATTTTTTAAAAAATATTTTTGGAAAATAATATCTTTACTGCTAGTCTGTAATGTCCCCCTTTTTTTTTTTAAGAATAAGGAATTGTTTAGAAAAAAGTCCAACATGTCCGAACGTAGACGACAGGAGCTCGTGCAACATTCACCCAGAGTGCTTCCTGTCTGAGGAGCATGTTAGCATTTTAGCTTTTGCCAAAAACAAGCTTGAAATACAAGTAAGTAAGTAAAGGTTATTTGTAAAGTGGTCTCGACTGCAGTTCATACTAAACTCTGCAGCCAGAATTCTGAGCCGCTCTAGTAGAAGAACTCACATTTCTCCTTCAAACTCTTCACTGGCTGCTCTAGTAGAAGAACTCACATTTCTCCTTCAAACTCTTCAATGGCTGCCAGTTTCTTTCAGGATCATTTTAAAATTCCTGACCTTTAAAAGTATATATTTTATTGGGTATTGTTTTGATTGTTTAAGCACTTTGTGACCCTGGTCTAGACATTTTTAGACCAGGGTAACAAATCGCTTTAACAAGACTTGTTTAACTTTTTTTTGAAGTTTTAATCCAAGAGGAACATTACAGTCGAGCAGTTTGGAGGTATTTGGATGTTTTTAAGTGTCTTTTTGGACGAAGATGAAGACGAAGACAACTGAGATCCAGTCGCTACATTAAAATGAACAAACATTTTTGTCTATAACTCTTAAAAGATCAGAAAATAATCCTAACATTAGTGACATGAGAGTAGAAAATGAGTGAAGTTTGAATCTTGGTTGAACTATGTGACTGTGAGTAGAATATCTGCAGATGATCGGATTAAAATGTGAGGCTGACGTTCTCAGGTCCAGTGCGAGGTCGTGGCGACGGGTGTTCCCATCAGACTGTGTTTATTTTACATTTTGAAAGTGCATTTAAGTAACTCTGTCTGTTCTGCGGAGGCAGGAGCAGGCGAAGGGAAAGAGACGGAGAAAAAGTTAAAAAAAAAAGCCCTCGACGTGAAAATGAGTGGAACTCCCAGGGTTTTCAAAACACGACAGTAGATTTCATTACACATACCTGAGCGTCTGAGGGCATGGAAACGCCGCTCCCTCAGACGCGTCCGTGTGCTCGCGTGCTACAGTCCTGAGGCTCGCAACAGCTGCTCTACTCAGGAAAATTATCCAAGAAATACAGATTTCGGGGACTTCCAGCTGACATGTCTGGCGGACTCGGGTCATCAATCATAACCGCGGGTTGTTTGTCCAGTGGACGGAGAGCAGTGTTTTCAGTCTGGACCGTGATGACGAGGCGCCTCATCAAACCCACAAGCGGGCGAAAAGCTCAACTTCTTCACTCTCCTCCTCGCCGGCTCACGAATATAGTGTGTCTTGATTTGCACGTAAGCTGCGCCGTCTCGGAGCATCGTCTCTGAGCGCCGTCTCCGAGCGCCGTCTCCGAGCGCCGTCTCCGAGCGCCGTCTCCGAGCGCCGTCTCCGAGTGTGGTGGAAACGCTCGCCAGTCGCTTCATGACCATCGCCGGCAAATTGGTTTAAACCAAGAAAAACAAGAGTCAAACGAGACGGACGGACCTGAGGGGGCCACACCGAGGTTTAGTCCCTAGGACTGAACCTTCATCAGGGTTGAGAAGGACAAGAGGGGATGGAGGGATGGAAGGAGGGGTGGAAGGAGGGGTGGAAGGAACGGTGAAAGGAGGGGTGTAAGGAGGGGTGGAAGGAGGGGTGGAAGTAGGGGTGGAAGGAGGGGTGGAAGGAAGGATGGAAGGAGGGGTGGAAGGAGGGGTGGAAGGAAGGATGGAAGGAGGGGTGGAAGGAAGGGTGGAAGGAGGGGTGGAAGGAGGAATGGAAGGTGGGATGGAAGGAGGGGTGGAAGGAAGGGTGAAAGGAGGGATGGAAGGAGGGGTGGAAGGAAGGATGGAAGGAGGGGTGGAAGGAAGAGTGGAAGGAACGGTGAAAGGAGGGATGGAAGGAGGGGTGGAAGGAAGGATGGAAGGAGGGGTGGAAGGAAGAGTGGAAGGAGGGGTGGAAGTAGGGGTGGAAGGAGGGGTGGAAGTAGGGGTGGAAGGAGGGATGAAAGGAGGGGTGGAAGGAAGGATGGAAGGAGGGGTGGAAGTAGGGGTGGAAGGAGGGGTGGAAGTAGAGGTGGAATGAGGGGTGGAAGGAGTAGTGAAGTAGGGGTGGAAGTAGGGGTGGAAGGAGGGATGGAAGGAGGGGTGGAAGTAGGGGTGGAAGGAAGGATGGAAGGAGGGGTGGAAATAGGGGTGGAAGGGGGGATGGAAGGAGGGGTGGAAGGAGGATGGAAGGAGGGGTGGAAGGAAGGATGGAAGGAGGGGTGGAAATAGGGGTGGAAGGAGGGATGGAAGGAGGGGTGGAAGGAGGGGTGGAAGGAGGGGTGGAAGGAGGGGTTGGGGGTCCTCGGTGAAGACAAACCCCCGG
Organism: Callionymus lyra; assembly: GCA_016630915.1. Lineage (NCBI taxonomy): Eukaryota > Metazoa > Chordata > Actinopteri > Syngnathiformes > Callionymidae > Callionymus > Callionymus lyra. The sequence continues at coordinate 31,659,648 of JACEEU010000685.1, read as the reverse complement.
GGGGTTTCTACTATGAGATCTGACTTCCTCTGTGTAAACATGTCTGGAATGACACACTCTGTGTGTGTGTGTGTGTGTGAGTGTGTGAGTGTGTGTGTGTGTGTGTGAGTGTGTGTGTGTGTGCGCACCACATGTGAACCCCGTGTGTGTCTCAAGTGGAAGTAGAGGGTTGGACTCCTGATTGCTGTTTATCTTCCAGGGGTACAGTAGAGACATCAGTCTAACCTTCTGAATAAATAAATTGATTTCGGCACATTTTACTCAACGGTCGCCGAACTCGCTGCGGGTTTGTTTACGTGAACCTCGTGATTAACGTCGATCACTCTTTTCAATTGTTGTTTCAGGTCAGACTCTTAAGAGTGTGAGCGAAGAATTGTTGGTCCGTCACTCGCCGAGTCCAGTCTGTCACATGATCGTTCTCCAGATGTGGACGTTAAGAAGGAACCTAGTGAAGTAGCTATTTTTTTTAAAACACTTTGTTTTTCTGGAGATGGAATCTTGTTGACCATTGCCACACTCACTCTGCTGTGGTTGGTCAAACATGGAGGTTTGTCACCGCGCCTCATCAATGGTCTCCACCTCTAAGGGACTCATTGTATAAACAAAGCGTGATTACAGCTGGCTGGAGGAGTGAAGCCATTATTACTTCAAAATGGACTCTCGTAACCTCTCGTTCGTCCAGATTTCAGAGCAACTTTATAAAGTAATAAGTGGAAAACATGGTCAAGACTTTTAACATGTAATTCAATACAACTTTTTTTTTTCTTCATGTTTTATTCTCCCTGTGTTGCGGTGGTTTACTCCGGACACTCAGCTTATATACTTATATTTCTTTCTTAGTGAAAGACCATCTTAAGCTAAGTAACTCTGACAAACACTTAGCATTCTTAAGAGGCTAGTAAGAAGGTTTTATCACTTAAGAGCTTCTTAACCAAACCGGGAAAAATTGTGTTACTTTAATATTATTATTTACACATTTATATCAGTTTACTTTTAAACAAAAGGAAACTCATTTTATTTCACAAAAGAATAAATACAAGTGTGTATTTTCTTTGCTGTTTTTATTATTTAAAAAAGAACAAAGTGCTGCTGAAAATTGATTTAGTTTTGTAAAATGTATTTTTGCAGGTTTTAATTGTACTCATACACCCATAAGTAAAAGAACAACAAAAACACAAAATAAAAACTTGACAACGTTGTTCATTAATTTATCCAAAACTCTACATGAGTTGTGTTGTCGTGTATGTAATTCTCATGATTTTGTGTGTCTGTCGCACATCCCAGCTGCAGGTCGACAGCTGTTTGTGTAGAACAGTGTTTTCTGCACGCACAGCGAAGTACACGTGTGAGTGCAAGTGTGTTGGTATGTGTGAGTGCATTACTAATTGTAAAGTCGAACAGCTGCGGGAAAAAAAGATCTTTTGTGTCGCGTTTGAATCGAGTCTCAAGTCCTTCGATCGGAATAATTCTATGATTCGCTGCCAATATCAAGCCTACAGTACTTGGACCACTGTACTGCTATTGTCCTTTAATATACTTCAATTTGAAAAAAACTAAACACAAAATTACCTTCTGTATTGAGTGTTTTTTTTAACATTGTCAGTATTACTTCTGAGTACAGTACTGGCTCAATTTACTAATGGAAAAATCAATTCAAGTTAACTGGTGAACAGTTAAAAAAAACTAAATGAAATGTAATACTTGTAATACATGTAATATTGATCACAGCCCCTTTATTACAAGTTTTATAAGATCAACTAGTGATCAACTCTCCTGACATGTAGTAACTGTTCAAGTCTTTTTCTCCAACATGCAGTACGTTCCTCATAGTGACCATGTTTTACACTCACAATGGAGTCCATTATTAGGGTTTTTAGATGTCTAATGAATTCCAGTTCCAGTGTCTTTAATTATACGTCTTTCGACCATGTACTTTGCCACTCTTGTACTTGACCCTTGTTTGTAGGTATCGTATCTAAGTACGACGAAAGGAAACAATAACAACAGTTCGTAACATTCAAAACTGAACAATCAGCAAGTCACAAATCGTGACCCCAAGTCGAGTTCCGAGTCACCAATAGGCGAGAGTAAAAAAAACCACCCCTTAACAAACTTTTTTTTTATTTTTTAAAAAAAAAACCACTGACAACAACAATATACTTGTTACTACACTATCACAACACCAGAGTCAAGTACTGGACAATACTACACATATATACTTGTTACTACACTATCCCAACACCAGAGTCAAGTACTGGACAATACTACACATATATACTTGTTACTACACTATCACAACACCAGAGTCAAGTACTGGACAATACTACACATATATACTTGTTACTACACTATCACAACACCAGAGTCAAGTACTGGACAATACTACACATATATCCTTGTTACTACACTATCACAACACCAGAGTCAAGTACTGGACAATACTACACATATTTACTTGTTACTACACTATCACAACACCAGAGTCAAGTACTGTACAATACTACACATATATCCTTGTTACTACAGTATCACTATATATCGTATCGTTGTCACAGTATCATGATACGTATCATATCAACAGATTCTTGACAATAATCACCTCTTGAGTTCAAGTCCTTGATTTACTTTCTCTGACGAGTAAATCACTCTTTTGTGGTAAGAAGTACTTTGAAGGTTCTTCCCACAGTATTCCGAGCGTTCTCCCATATTGTCTTTGGACGAGGATCTAATCATTTCTCCATCCATCGTCCCGCGGGTCGGACTGACAGGACAGCTGCCTCTCCGTGAGCCGGACCTCAGATCCATGCGTGTCTCTGCAGGATCCAGCAGATCCAATGGATGTTCTGTGGCTTGTTTGTCGCTCTGATCTTGACATCCGACCCAGAAACGGGTCGTCATCACTCAGGGTCTGGTCGTGCTTTGATCAGCGGTCGGTCCTGAGGGTCCATGTGAGGAGCAGACGAGACTCTCTTGTCCTCTGCTGCAGAACCACTGTTCATCGGACTGTTGTGAGCACCTGTACTTCATGAAGTCAACATTATATTTTCACAAAATACATTCAATATTTCTATATTATTTTGCTTAATTTCCGTTAGTTTTCTGAACACTTGTGTCTGTAGGTCAAACAGAACTTCTCAAGCTACCGGAAAAGGCAAATAAATCACATGAAATTGTGCTGAAACTTTCCTGCTGGAGACCTTGGCTCCTGCAAGGCGCTGAATTGTGTGATTTACTGTCACTTAATGAAATTACTACAGGGTTGTCAGTTAAAACTGTGGGCTGGACAGTTATATTTTATTAACATCAATACATACTTTTATTTAAAATCAAGTATAATTAAGTTAAGAGGGTATTTTTATACTTTTTATTTTTTGATTTAAATGTAATTTTTAATGAATAAATATATTGGTAATTATTCTTTTTGGACCTTCTGTACTTTGAGTTATTGTATATGTTCCTGATTAAAGAAAATATTGTTGTTGATTTTTATTCACCTACCTTAAACCACCTTAGGTGTTGAAAATAAAAACACCATTAACATTTTTATCTAGTTATATTATTCCTATCTTTAGTTTAATGCCGACTCTCTTCGTGGTCGACATGACTTTGTTGTTTTTTTCTGAAACAAGCTTTTATACATCTTTTGTACAGAGAAAGTACGAAAGGTTCTTCTTCAGGTGCTGAGTTCAAATATATTTACATGAAACGATCTTCATTTGGTTGTCAACGCTGATGTTTATCAATTTATTATTTCACTGTATCAAAGTCCTTTTACGGTTTATGTTTCAATAAATTCTGGACAAAATAGTAAACAATTCAATTAAAAATCAACATGCAAATATTTAGGGCGTTTGTTTATTTTAGGTGTTGCAATTAAACTTCCTGCCTGTAGATGGCAGCAGTCATGAAGTCCTGTGCAGTTAAAAAAAGAAAGAATGAAACCCCATGAGATCCCGGTGATGACTGAGGACGAGAGGATACGGTGGAGTCCAGAAGCTTTTGAGGCGGATGTTTGGACACATTTTTGGGTTCAACCAAAAGACAGTAAAACATTCACAAGATGCTAAAATTCAGTTTTGCCTTCAATTGTTCAGAAGTGTTTGTTAGTTTGTTTAAATGTTTTGAATCCAGATCATCGTATCGAAGTGTATCGTGAGATCAGTCGAGCACTACAGCCCGACTCGAGTCACAGAAACCTATCAAATAACAACTATACAACTGAACAACACTGTTAAATAAACACCTCTACATCGTGTTCTCCCCTAACAATTCTTAACCTTTGACCTAGAACCCCAGGTTAGGGAACATACCTCCCCACCGTCCACAGCAGGGTGTAGCCGCACAGCTGCTGTGAGGTGCAGGTGCTCAGTCTTCAGCCCAACATCCATAAAGTGAGAGAGACTCTGAGGTCAGCAACTGTCGAGCGAACCATGAGGTCATCGTTTCCCAACAGTTTTACATTCTTCAGGCGAGCCTTCGGAGCAAACAGTCTGAGCTGCTGAGGAACATCTGAGGAGGAACCATGAACGAGCGGCGAGAGATCGACCTGATGTTCTCAGACACTCACTGTCAGGGATGACGAGCAATCCTACGAGTCAGACACGTATCTTCTTCCTGGGTTCTAGGGTCACGTGACGTATCGATGTCAGAGTGTGGATGGAAACGTATTGAACGATTCACAAAAATCTCTTTGGGAAATGAAGGATCCAGACGCCGACAAAAGTGCAAACAAGGCTCACAGATGGTTGTCGAATCTTCAATCCATCATGACCGTGTTTTACACTTATTACTGTATAAAGTCGCTCTGAAATCTGGACGAACGAGAGGTTACGAGAGTCTATTATGATGTAATAATGGCTTCACTCCTCCTCCAGCTAACATCACGCTTTGTTTATACAACGAGTCCCTTGGAGGTTGAGACCATTGATGACGCGCAGTGACACACCTCCATGAATTTTAAGTTGTTTCACCAAAGTAAATTAAACACAAATAAACATTAAAAATAGTAATACTATTATATTTAATGATAATTATAATAATAAATAAAAATAAAAATCATAAAAAAATAAATACAAAAAATCATTTGAAGTAATGAAAAAGATTAAAAAGTAGAAATAAGAATAGATGTAATTATGAAAATATTAGAATGTATGGTGACATGAATTATGACGAATAGTTACTAAAATCAAGGATTGATTGGTTAAGAAACTAAATATTAGTTTTAATTGGATTTAAAGGGTTTAACACAGATTTACTCTCTGTTATTATTTTTAGATTCATTTCTTGACACTTTTATTCACTTTATTGAAGGAGCTTTTTTTTCTGTTCAGTCAAATTTTCTATCCATGGTGTGTTATTGTGATTTCTGTGGCCTTTTCTGGGTTCGCCCGAGGCTTCCTCCCTTTTTTCTAGACTCGTCAGAGGATGATGGACTTTTTCATCACATGTGAATGAACTTCAAACTTTTATAAAGTCTTCATTTAGCATTTGTATCAATAACTTCCATCTGTTTATTGAGTTTTAAAGTTTAAATAATCACTGTGTCTTTCTCTATAACGTCTTCTTTTTAGATTTTCTTTTAGATTAAAAAAAAGCAATTTGATAGCCATCGATTGACGAGTCAAGTCGGATGGATGTGTAACGCTAGACGGACGAGACGAGCTCTAATGCATCGCTGTGTCAAACCAACACGACGACACGTCTTTGAGCCCCAGAGAGGAAATGAAACTCCAGGAAAACACACAAAAAATATGAATATATAAGTATAGTAATACCTCTGCCAAGGAGGTCGTATTTCTGTGTCAGTTAGTTTGTCAGTAAAATACTTGAAACAATCAAATGTTGATTTTATTCTTGTGTTTCAAGATCAGTTTTCTTACTCGTCCTGGAGTAAACAAGTACTACTTTTACTATTACTACGACAAAGCCTCACCCATGAATTTCCACTGGATCCGTCTCCACTCTTTCTGACTCCGGCGTGTTTTAGCTCAGACCAGACCCTCGACCACTGCAGCCGTTCCTGGTCCGTCTCCGTTCCGTGGCAGTGTTTCGCGGAGACCAGAGTCGCGAGATCACGGGAGAACTATTAGCTTGACGCGGGATTATCGTGTTCGTGTCGTGACGGGCGTCTCTAGATGTCAACTCTCTTGAGGTTGATCTTCAGGTCACATATTTGTGATCTTTTCAACTCCAACCATGAGTGACATCGGATGTGACGTCATGTTTACAAAGTATTGTATCGCAATCGGGAGTTTGATTATTGTGTTTTATTTTGAAATTTACCGGAAGCTTTGTACGTTTTTGTTCGTGATGTGATCTAATCGCTGTCCATTGATGCGTGACGGCTCCGTCGTCCGGTGAAAATATAATTCTTGCGTATTTCTGCCGGACCCAGTGGAAATGGTTATACCACGAAAACAGGCAGTCCGTACTACGAAAACCTTATGCGGTAATACTACAAAGTCTTTTGGAGTTATACTACAAAGCCTTGCATAGCATACCATGAACCATGGAAATATTACTACAAGTCCTCACGGAGTATTACTACTGAGCCTCGCAGAGTAATACTAGGGAGTAATAATACAGAGCCTGGCAGATAAAAACTACAGAACCTTGCGGAGTAGTACTATGGAGCCTTGCTGAGTAATAATATGGAGCCTCAGGGAGTCATACGATGAAGCCTTGTGAAGAAATACTAGAGTAATATTACAGAGCCTAGCAGAGTAATAGTGGAGTAGTACTACAAAGTTTTGCCGCCTAATACAACAGAGACTACTTAGCTTGCTACTTGAGTATACTATGAAACTTTCCAGGTATACTATGAAGTCAGTTGGAGTTCAACTATGGAGCCTTACGGAGTAATAGTTTGAAGCCTTGCTGAGTAATACTGGGGAGTAATACTACGGAGTCAGTTGGAGTTAAACTACGAAGCCTTACGGAGTAATAGTATGAAGCCTTGTAAGTGTAATACTTGGGACTAATACTCCAGAGCCCAGCAGATTAAATCTATGGAGCCTCGCAGAGTTATACTACAGATCCTCATGGAGTAATACTACGGAGCCTCGGGGAGTAATATCACGGACCCTCATGGAGTAATACTACGGAGCCTCACGGAGTAATCCTATGGAGCCTCGGGGAGTAATACTACGGAGTCTCGCGTACTATAAAACAGAACCTTGCAGAGTAAAAGTACTGAGCTTTGCAGATTAATACTAAAAAGCCATACTCCAAAGTCGTGATCAAATATTTTGACAGGTGTTTTTCAAATAGTAAAACAAAAATATCTACTAACAAAAAACCCTCATTATAGGCCTTAAACGAGCTGCTTGGAGGAGGTCTGCGCTGTTATATCAGTACTAATAGCAACATAAGAGAAACACCATCAGTGACGATACTCTTCAATACTCGTTCAACCTCCAGATCGTTGAGCGTGGAAAGGATTGTTGGATATTCAAGTAAAAAAAAGTCTAATGAGAGGAAATTCCTGGTCCTTGTCCTGAACCATATTCTCGGGGCCTCTAATCCTGCACAGCTGCTCAAACACAAGTACTATGAACCCCAGTGATCGTCCAAGTTGACTCTGGGGCTCGTGGACTTCTTCTCTCTGAAGATGACATCATGGGTGTCAGGTTGCTGAGGCCTCGCATCCCGGGAGGAGGAACCGTCGGACCTGAACAGCCATGTTTTGAACAGACCCCCCCCCCCACCCCATCTGACCTTTGTGACCTCTCGCTGCACACTATTGTCTCAGTGAGTAAAGTGCTGACAGATGAGGCTGATGTTGCTCTTCTAGATGGACTTGATGGTTCTGAGCACTCGGTCCAGAAGAGATGATCTGGTCTTCAGAGGTCGAGCTTCACTGGTTGATACTTTTTTTTCAACTATCAACTGAATGAATCGTTGACATATTTTTACGAAACCAGGTTTTTTGTGTTTAAAATGGTGTCAAAAAGTATTTTTATCAGGTGTAAAAACTCTAAAGAACGATTACATTTTATATAAATCAACACTTTTCAGTCTTTTTTCCAACAAAAAATGATTTATTTAATCATTATTTAATTAATTAATTAATAAACCTTAATTCTTCCCACACTGAGGAAATGTTAAGATTTCACAGCAGTTCATAAAGAATTTAATTATACATACATATACATTATATTAGATATTATTGTAGTTTATTACACTTGTTAAAAATAAAAACAAACAATGAGAAATAAAAAATAATTATAAAAACAATACTACTTATTAATAATTACACATGATAATGATAATAACATAATAATAATAATACAAATTACGAGTTGAATTAGCATTTCAAAAAGAATCCTTATTTTCTTTCTTTTTTAAAAAATATATTTAATTTAATTTAATGAATTTTTGTCAGTGCCCCAGTTTTAAAAAACCACAAATAGAAATTGCTTACAAGACAGAGAGCAGATGATGTCACTCAAACATCACAGGAGCTAAAGTTTCAAGCTAGAAATATGAAATATTATCATTTATTTGCTCTATTTTATAACAGATCTTTTCTGCTAAGCTTTAACTTTCCTCTCCTTAACATATCCTCGAGATTTATCACAATTTTCTTCCTAAGTATGTACTTTATTGAATATTGTTTTGATTGTTTAAGCGCTTTGTGACCCTGGTCTGGAAAAGCGTTACATAAATACAAATTACTAACTTACTTTAATCTCAAATTAAATATGAAATAAAACAATGTTCCCTCTTTGTCGGATAGTTTCTTTTAATATTTACCTTTACTCCCCGTGATATATTATAGATGGAGATTTATTCAAAAATATGAATCTAATTTAAAGATGCTAGCTTAGCTAATTGCTAACAATGATAGCTGCAGTCATCCTTAGATCAAAGTACTGTTGGGTTAGAGTATAGATCTCCGTTAATCTCAATTTAAATGTAAAGTAATGTATTTGCCCTCTTTGGTAGTACTTTTAATTACATTTAATAGAAATGAAACTTGCTAGCTTGACTAAGCGCTAACAATTCTAGCTGTAATTTTTTTAAATTAAAAGTGGCAAAAGTCTAGTTTGACAGTTTAAAAATAATCTCTTGGGTAAAATGTAATAAAGTTCTACCTTACCTTACCTTATGTCAGAATATCAGTGAGGTCAGAATATTGAATGGTTGAATTTAACAATTCAAAAGTTGAATGATTTTCCATTATTATTTTTTAAGCAGTGAATTGTTTTTATCAATAATAACTTATATTATTTGTTTATTGAAATTATTTTTTTTTAAATACTTAAATAAAAACAAAAACAAAATTGAAATGTTTTAATATTACTCGTAATATTAATTTTTTACTCATCCTACAAATTTCTCTTTATTTATTTCAATTTATCTGTCTTATTTTTTAGTGATAATTATATGTTTTAAAAAAAAACATGTATTTAAAAACGATGTAATCTTTCAATTTACAAATCATTTAATTTGATTATTTAAACCCTTAAGTTCAGAGACATCAATCATTCCCAAGTAAAGATAGCAAGACAAGATCACAACAATCAATAGAATGTTGTTGTTGGTGTGCAAACATACTGACCTACACATAAACAACAGATCCATAGATTAGAAGACATTTGACGCTCATCTCCTCATTCAACTGTATTTGTTTCTGTTCTGGTGCAGGTTTATGTCTCGGTCCAACATGGAAGCTCAGAAGGTTGAACTGCTTTAATGGCCTCTTAGAATGTTCTTCAAATCCCCATGTTCAAGAGAGAGAAAAAAAACATTTGGGGGATCATATACACACTTAAAAAACAAGGTCTGAAGGGAAGGATTTGTCCATAATCCAGTATTGATCCTTGCTAGCCAGACTGTCTGGAGGACTGAGGCTCTGCCATACCTATAGGATACCAGTGCTGCGACCACAGCTAACTATAGCAACGAGAGCTGAGCTGCTTCTGTGGCTCATTCACTGCATCATAGTCGTTACTATCAGACGGAGGAGGCAGATTCATGACATCATAGTCGTTACTATCAGACGGAGGAGGCAGATTCATGACATCATAGTCGTTACTAACAGACGGAGTAGGCAGATTCACTACATCATAGTCGTTACTATCAGACGGAGGAGGCAGATTCACTGCATCATAGTCGTTACTATCAGACGGAGGAGGCAGATTCACTACATCATAGTCGTTACTATCAGACGGAGGAGGCAGATTCACCCACATCATAGGTCGTTACTATCAGACGGAGGAGGCAGATTCACTACATCATAGTCGTTACTATCAGACGGAGGAGGCAGATTCACTGCATCATAGTCGTTACTATCAGACGGAGGAGGCAGATTCATAGCATCATAGTCGTTACTATCAGACGGAGGAGGCAGAGTCACTACATCATAGTCGTTACTATCAGACGGAGGAGGCAGATTCACTACATCATAGTCGTTACTATCAGACGGAGGAGGCAGATTCACTACATCATAGTCGTTACTATCAGACGGAGGAGGCAGATTCACTGCATCATAGTCGTTACTATCAGACGGAGGAGGCAGATTCACTGCATCATAGTCGTCGTTACTATCAGACGGAGGAGGCAGATTCACTGCATCATAGTCGTTACTATCAGACGGAGGAGGCAGATTCACTACATCATAGTCGTTACTATCTATCAGACGGCGGGAGGCAGATTCATAACATCATAGTCCTTACTATCAGACGGAGGAGGCAGATTCACTACATCATAGTCGTTACTATCAGACGGAGGAGGCAGATTCATAACATCATAGTCGTTACTATCAGACGGAGGAGGCAGATTCATAACATCATAGTCCTTACTATCAGACGGAGGAGGCAGATTCACTACATCATAGTCGTTACTATCAGACGGAGGAGGCAGATTCATAACATCATAGTCCTTACTATCAGACGGAGGAGGCAGATTCACTGCATCATAGTCGTTACTATCAGACGGAGGAGGCAGATTCATAACATCATAGTCCTTACTATCAGACGGAGGAGGCAGATTCACTGCATCATAGTCGTTACTATCAGACGGAGGAGGCAGATTCACTGCATCATAGTCGTTACTATCAGACGGAGGAGGCAGATTCATAACATCATAGTCGTTACTATCAGACGGAGGAGGCAGATTCACTGCATCATAGTCGTTACTATCAGACGGAGGAGGCAGATTCATAACATCATAGTCGTTACTATCAGACGGAGGAGGCAGATTCACTGCATCATAGTCGTTACTATCAGACGGAGGAGGCAGATTCATAACATCATAGTCGTTACTATCAGACGGAGGAGGCAGATTCACTGCATCATAGTCGTTACTATCAGACGGAGGAGGCAGATTCATAACATCATAGTCGTTACTATCAGACGGAGGAGGCAGATTCACTAAGCGTGTCGTTACTATCAGACGGAGGAGGCAGATTCATAACATCATAGTCGTTACTATCAGACGGAGGAGGCAGATTCACTACATCATAGTCGTTACTATCAGACGGAGGAGGCAGATTCATAACATCATAGTTCTTACTATCAGACGGAGGAGGCAGATTCACTACATCATAGTCGTTACTATCAGACGGAGGAGGCAGATTCACTACATCATAGTTGTTACTATCAGACGGAGGAGGCAGATTCACTGCATCATAGTCGTTACTATCAGACGGAGGAGGCAGATTCATAACATCATAGTCGTTACTATCAGACGGAGGAGGCAGATTCACTGCATCATAGTCGTTACTATCAAACGGAGGAGGCAGATTCATGACATCATAGTCGTTACTATCAGACGGAGGAGGCAGATTCACTACATCATAGTCGTTACTATCAGACGGAGGAGGCAGATTCACTACATCATAGTCGTTACTATCAGACAGAGGAGGCAGATTCACTACATCATAGTCGTTACTATCAGACAGAGGAGGCAGATTCACTACATCATAGTCGTTACTATCAGACGGAGGAGGCAGATTCACTACATCATAGTCGTTACTATCAGACAGAGGAGGCAGATTCACTACATCATAGTCGTTACTATCAGACAGAGGAGGCAGATTCACTACATCATAGTCGTTACTATCAGACAGAGGAGGCAGATTCACTACATCATAGTCGTTACTATCAGACAGAGGAGGCAGATTCACTACATCATAGTCGTTACTATCAGACGGAGGAGGCAGATTCATAGCATCATAGTCGTTACTATCAGACGGAGGAGGCAGATTCATAACATCATAGTCGTTACTATCAGACGGAGGAGGCAGATTCACTGGACCCCCTGCAGTATGCTTATCGACCCAACAGGTCCACCACCGACGCCATCTCAGCTGTCCTCCACCATTCCCTTTCCCACCTGGAAAACAAAGAGTCCTATATCAGGATACTCTTTGTGGACTACAGCTCCGCCTTCAACACAGTGATCCCTTACAAACTGACCCACAAGATGTCCACACTTGGCATCCACCCTACCCTCTGCGACTGGCTCCTTGACTTCCTGACTGGCAGACCCCAGACTGTCAGGATTGGCAAGAGAACATCAACCAGCATCATCACAAACGTTGGCACTCCACAAGGATGTGTCCTCAGCCCCATCCTCTACACCCTGTTCACACATGACTGTGTCGCCTCCCACAAAGACAACACCGTCCTAAAGTTTGCTGACGACACCGCGGTGATAGGATGCATCACCGCGGCGAACGAAGCGGCCTACAGGACAGAGGTGGACAGTCTGGTTTCCTGGTGTGAGGACAACAACCTCACCCTCAACACAGACAAGACAAAGGAGATGATAGTGGACATGAGGAAGGAGAGGAGACCTCACCAACCACTGTTTATCCGGGATCTTGAAGTGGAGCGGGTGAGCAGCTTTAAGTACCTCGGGGTCCACATCACTGAGGACTTAACGTGGGCCACCAACACAACACAGCTGGTCAAGAAGGCACAGCAACGGCTGTACTTTCTGAGGAGGCTGAGGAAGTTTGGCATGTCGACAAAGATCCTCAGAAACTTCTACAGCTGTGTCGTGGAGAGCAGTCTGACCAACTGCATCACTGCGTGGTACGGCAGCTCTACGGCCATGGACCGCAAACGTCTGCAGAGAGTGGTTAAGACAGCGGAGAGGATCACCAGGTCTCCACTGCCCTCTCTGCACAGCATCTACCACCACAGAGTCCACAGGAGAGCTGCCACCATCATCAAGGACAGTTCCCACCCACAACATGGACTGTTTACACTCCTGCCCTCGGGACGCAGGTACAGGAGTGCAAAATGCAGGACCACACGCCTGAGAAACTCTTTCTACCCCACTGCAATAAGAATCATGAACAGCTGAACACTGCACTGTTGTCACTTTAAATCCATCTCATGTACAGTTCCCCTCCCTTTCTTATATTATTATTTTTATTTTTATTTTTTATTTTTATTTTTATTTTTATTTTTTATTGTTATTTCATCTTGACTTTTTTGCTATGTATATTTATATTTATTTTTATTTTTTGTTACGCCGATATTTGTGGAGGGACGGCAAAGAAAGAATTTCATTGCATAGGGAAACGTGTTTCTCGATGTATATGACAATAAACACTTTGAATCTTTGAATCTTGAATCTACATCATAGTCGTTACTATCAGACGGAGGAGGCAGATTCATAACATCATAGTTCTTACTATCAGACGGAGGAGGCAGATTCACTACATCATAGTCGTTACGATCAGACAGAGGAGGCAGATTCACTACATCATAGTCGTTACTATCAGACAGAGGAGGCAGATTCATAAAATCATAGTTCTTACTATCAGACGGAGGAGGCAGATTCACTACATCATAGTCGTTACTATCAGACGGAGGAGGCAGATTCACTACATCATAGTCGTTACGATCAGACAGAGGAGGCAGATTCACTGCATCATAGTCGTTACGATCAGACGGAGGAGGCAGATTCATAACATCATAGTCGTTACTATCAGACGGAGGAGGCAGATTCACTACATCATAGTCGTTACGATCAGACGGAGGAGGCAGATTCACTACATCATAGTCGTTACTATCAGATGGAGGAGGCAGATTCACTACATCATAGTCGTTACTATCAGACAGAGGAGGCAGATTCACTACATCATAGTCGTTACTATCAGACGGAGGAGGCAGATTCACTGCATCATAGTGGTTACTATCAGACGGAGGAGGCGGATTCACTGCATCATAGTCGTTACTATCAGACGGAGGAGGCAGATTCACTACATCATAGTCGTTACTATCAGACGGAGGAGGCAGATTCACTACATCATAGTCGTTACTATCAGACGGAGGAGGCAGATTCACTACATCATAGTCGTTACTATCAGACGGAGGAGGCAGATTCATAACATCATAGTCGTTACTATCAGACGGAGGAGGCAGATTCACTGCATCATAGTCGTTACTATCAGATGGAGGAGGCAGATTCACTACATCATAGTCGTTACTATCAGACGGAGGAGGCAGATTCACTGCATCATAGTCGTTACTATCAGACGGAGGAGGCAGATTCACTACATCATAGTCGTTACTATCAGACGGAGGAGGCAGATTCACTACATCATAATCGTTACTATCAGACGGAGGAGGCAGATTCACTACATCATAGTCGTTACTATCAGACGGAGGAGGCAGATTCACTACATCATAGTCGTTACTATCAGACGGAGGAGGCAGATTCATAACATCATAGTCGTTAGTATCAGACGGAGGAGGCAGATTCACTACATCATAGTCGTTACTATCAGACGGAGGAGGCGGATTCATAACATCATAGTCGTTACTATCAGACGGAGGAGGCAGATTCACTACATCATAGTCGTTACTATCAGACGGAGGAGGCAGATTCACTACATCATAATCGTTACTATCAGACGGAGGAGGCGGATTCACTACATCATAGTCGTTACTATCAGACGGAGGAGGCAGATTCACTACATCATAGTCGTTACTATCAGACGGAGGAGGCAGATTCATAACATCATAGTCGTTACTATCAGACGGAGGAGGCAGATTCACTACATCATAGTCGTTACTATCAGACGGAGGAGGCAGATTCACTACATCATAGTCTTTACTATCAGACGGAGGAGGCAGATTCACTACATCATAGTCTTTACTATCAGACGGAGGAGGCAGATTCACTACATCATAGTCGTTACTATCAGACGGAGGAGGCGGATTCACTACATCATAGTTCTACTGGAAAGACTCTCTGAGTAATACTACAGACATTGTGGAGTAATACTACTAAACCTTGCATAATTATACTACTGCGCCTTGCTGAGTAATACAAGGAATTCTATTGGAGTAATAATAAGAAGACTCTTGGTGTACTACTACACAGCCTCGCAAAGTAATACTACATAGACTTAGGGAGTAAAACTATGGAGCCTCGAGTAGTAATACTACAAAGCCTCTGGGAGAAATACTACAGAGCCTCACTGAGTAACACTTCACAGCCTTGGAGAGTTATACTTTGGAGCCTCGCAAAGTAATACTACGAAGCCCTGACGAGTAATACTATGAAGCCTTGGGTGAAATAGTATGGAGTCCTAGGGAGTAATACTAGGAAATCTTCATCATAGCCAAGACATTAAACTCAGACAGAAGAGGAAGCAGATTTACCAGTTCGTTTTCTGGCGAAACCTCTGCAAAGTTTTTTATTCGATTTTAACTAAAGTCACTTCAGAGCCAAATCTCCTTCAAAGTTATGACCAAAATATTAAATGAATAAGTCAGTAATAGTGACTTTATCACGTTAATAAATTGGTGTAAACCTCATCATCACACTGTAAATATCTTCTCTCCGTCTGCCCTCGACACACTTCCATGTCCGACCTCATGTTATTACATCTCATGTCACGCAAACATCTGCTGCCAGAGGCCGAGCTGTGCTTGGCCATGTGTCGCGGACCTGCCCAGTGATGTGATGGGAAACTTTCGCACTCCAACTTGTCAGCGTTGACTGAAGCACAACAGTCACATGAAAGATCAGTAGAATTCACCAGACAATAGGAATAACGTCTGCTGTGCTCATGCTTCACTGTCTTCAACATGTGTGTCGACTTGTTCTCTGATGTTTTTATACCCAGTTCATAACTTCTGGCAGACGAGCGTCAGAATTGAAGAACATTAAGTTGTCTCGGTAGAAGATCGTGTCCTGTTGGCTCTTGCGAGGGTTCATCGAGCCAAAAGAAAGAAGGGATGAAGAAAAGAAAAAAGATCAGATCAGCAAAAGTTAGATGTTAATTATATCAAATAAATACGGTTAAATTTTAATACTATAATTGGTTATTTCTTTAGAAAAATCTGATATTTAAATGATTATTTTTTAAGATTGTTTTGTAGGAACAAAATGGTCATAAAAGATTATATTTGGTTAACAAGTAATCATTGATCAAAGTAAAAGTATGTGTTCCTGTGCAATGACTATGATACAATGTATTGTGATACTGTAGGAACAAAGATATATGTGTACTATTGTCCAGTACTTGACTCTGGTGTTGTGATAGTGTAGTAACAAGGATATATGTGTAGTATTGTCCAGTACTTGACTCTGGTGTTGTGATAGTGTAGTAACAAGTATATATGTGTAGTATTGTCCAGTACTTGACTCTGGTGTTGTGATAGCGTAGTAACAAGTATATATGTGTAGTATTGTCCAGTACTTGACTCTGTTGTTGTAGTATTTACAGACCACATGACTCTTGACAAAATCGTAAATACTTTAATTTGTTTTCAAACCAAAATATATCCAAACATCAGGTGCACTGGCAAGTTCCTATTTCTCCCCCTGATTTACCTTGCCAGGTTACTAGGGAACAGCCACCCCCTCCCCATAAGCTTTCTGGGCCCACTCCCCTGCCCACTGCCTGTGGTGCGACAATGATCACTTCGTTTACATAACAAAATGAATGTCTACAGGTGGTTTCAAGCCTATAGGCTAGCCTGTGGGTTTTATAGTTGTAAAAGCCAAATGGCTGCTCTCTGGGACTTCTAGTGTTAAAAGCTGCTGGAGTCACTGTATCCCCTCATCCCCAGTCATCTTGCATGATTTTAATTGTTCCTTCAGCTGTGGAGGACGTAATGACTGCTGCCATCTAGCGGTCGGAAGTTTAATTTCAACAAAAAAACAAGAACAAGAGGCTTGAATATTTTCTAGTTAAGTGTAATTTAAGATTCAAATTATTGTATTTGACATACACTTACTGAAATATAAACGCTAAAAAAGCATAACAAAAATATAATAGAAACACCGAAACAAATTCCTTAGTTTTTACAAAGCACCTGTTTCCAAACAGCAACAATTCCCATCAATCAAAGTGAAGAACGTGAGACTTGAAGATCATAATGGAACAAAAGTGCTTCACGTGCTGAAGTGAGTCATTTCGATCAGAAATGACTTGATGTGAAGAATAACGTCTGAGATCTTTGGTGCAAAAGCCTGAACAGAAGAAAGTAAAAAAGAGAGAGAAGACAATGGTCGGTGTCTGACTTTGGAAAGTGCATTCTCACTTTGTTCCATGAGATCACAGTTGTGGCAGATGCACGATGGACGGGGAGCAGCTGTTTTGCGCGGCGCTCTCCAGTTACAGACGTTAGCGGAGTCGGCACTCTGGGGATGGGCAGAGGGGCACGGCGGCCAGTCTTAATAGCGCTTGTTCGCCCAGGGTGGGCAACAAAGAGTCCTCAGAGCCGCGGCCATTGTTGGCACTGGAAGAGACGGACTCGGCCGAAGGTGTCAAGACAGAACTCGCAACTGGTGGCGACTCTCACAGGAGCGCCGGCGCCATTAATTGCTCGAACCGTAGAGTATATTATTGGAAAACACGCTCAGGTCGTGTCACTCAAAGCCGATACGTTTAAATACTTACTTGTCTATAAATATATGGTGAGTCATGTGCACAGATCGCCACATGTATAGAAGTCAAAACAACATCATAATAATTATCTTGTTTATTAATCTGTTGGAAGTTTCTAAGGCAGAAACCTCAAGAGAACCAGACTCGGGGGTAGTAGCAAGTGTGAGAGTTTGAGCCTGGAAAATAAATTAGAAACAGTATACTCAACATATAATCTATAGTATTACTCTGCAAGCTTCCATGGTACAAGTCCATTATGTTACATAGTATTAGTTCACAATGTTCTGTAGTATTATTCCACAAGTAACTGTATTATTACTCTGCGATGTTCCAGAGTATTACTCCGCAAGGCTTGTGTTGAGAGCAGACAGAAAGAAGGAAATCGTTTCCACCAATTTAGAAACATGCTAAAGTTTATATTACTTTATTACTATATTATAATTACTATTACTATTATATATATTACTATTACTGTGTTATTATTTTAATATTTTGGTGAAAACTGTGAATGACACATTTTACTGCGCACGGTTCTGTAGTATTACTCTGTGAGGTTCTGTAGTATTCCTTTGCGAGGCTTTAAAGTATTACCCCTCAAGGTACTCTAGTATTACTCTGTGAGGTCCCGTAGCATTACCCCTCGAGGCACTGTAGTATTACTCCGTGTGGTTCTGTAGTATTACTCTGCGGCTTTGTCAATATTGACTATTGATGGGTTGGTAGTATTATAGAACCTCCCGGAGTAATACATAATAGCTCCTGTGCTTCGACATAATACTATGGTGTGTATAAATACCTGAAGATAGCGTCTGTGAGCGATCTTACAAAACAGATTTCTAACTCAAAGCCATCAAAGCAGTAGCTTTCATGAGCCTCATGATCTACTTATAGATCTAGTACTTATACCAAGACATTACCTCACCTGGACTGGCCCGTTCATGATCAATATAAAACTTAATAACAAGTACATACTTGAGAGGTGAGAAAACAACTCTGGAATGTCGGTGATTTTTACCGTCAACGGGACGTTTCTTCTCGCGCCTCAGTTCCCAGTCTCTGCAACTCAAGGAGTTAAAGCGGTGTCTGTGGTGGATGTCGAGCTGCTGGACCAGAGGCGGCGCTCGGTGTTGTCTTCCTTCAAGTCAGCAGTGCGGTGATGTTGCCCACAATGATGTGCACTTACAGTAAGTGAAGGAGTGATGTTTCAGAGATGGATAACATTTCCATTACTTATCGACTGCTGCGGGGGCGGCCATGACACTGCTTTAGGTACATTAGCGAGAGGGAGAGTTTGACAGCTCGTCTGAGAGATGTGGGGGAGGAAGAGGAAGAGGAGGAGGAGGAGGAGGAGGAGGAGGATGAGGAAGAGGAGGAAGAGGGTGAGGAGGCCAGACGTGAAAACACCACCTCACGCTCAGAAGCAGCAGCATCGATCCAGACCGACCTGAACTCTCACTGCTTCCTGTGTTTTCATGATCGTCTAAAAACCAAACGTGTTGAAGTGATGTCTGGTCTTCTGTGAGTCTGTGCGACATAAACAAGTTTGTTCTGATTCATCCGTCATTATTGAAACAGTTGATAACAAATATAATACTTTTAGAAGTAGTACTGGATTAATAGATGAATATTGTTCTTCTGAGTCTTGAGTTTGTAATGTGCTTCGCTAACATGTCTCTCAGCAGGTGCAATATTTAGGTATTTATACACACACCATAATATTACGTTGAAGCATAGTACCTTTTACAAAGTACTCTGAGGTATCAGTGTCTTACTAATGAGACTTGTGTAGTAACACTGCAAAGTCTGGCCAGTCATACTACAGAGCCTATGAAGGCTAAGTACGGCCTAATACTACAGACTAGTGAAGCTTTATTAAAAAAAGTGTCATAGTGTTACTTCCGACACTTACGGAGTTATACTACCAATCTTTAAGGAGTAATACTATAGACCCTCATGGAGTAATACTACGAACCCTCGCAGAGTTTTCCTACAGACACTTAATGAGTAATACTACAGAGCTTTAAGGAGTAATACTAGGGAGCCATATGGAGTAATACTACTGAGTCTTAAAGAGTAATACTAGGGAGCCATATGGAGTAATACTACAGAGCTTAATTAAGTGTTACTACAGAGTCTTGCAGAGTAATACTACTAACCCTCATTAAATAATACTACAAAACCTTGCAGAGTAACACTATGGAGCCTGCTGAAGTAATGCTATGGACCCTCGTGTATTAATACTACGGACTCCTGTGGAGGTTTACTATGAACACTCACAGTAACACTACAAAGCCTTGCGTAGTAATACTATAGACCCTCGCAGAGTTTTACTACAGACACGCACAGAGTAATGTCAAGTCGGACTAATTGTACATCTTGACAGATGATTAAGTGATGTGTACCACTTAAAATTGGTCCAAGAACAATAAGTACAAGCATAGAACATAAGGTGCTTTTGAGAAAGTTAAAGGATTTAAAGTAATTAAGTAAGTAAAGGTTATTTCTAAAGCGCCTTTCCAGACCAGGGTCACAAAGCGCTTTAACAATCACAAAACAATACACATTTAAAACTAATGAGCTCCTGGTTTTATGATGGTTCTAAAGTGGGATCTTTTGTAAGAGAAACAGAAGTTTTGACCTTGTATTAACGTGGAGAAGAAGAACGACAGTAACACTGATCGTTGATTGGCCAGGAGTCTCCAGAGTTGAGCCGATATATCGTAACGTTCCAGACTGACCAGGCTACGATCTGTAGTTTTTATAACTTTATTTGGTAACTGATGCACAGACTGATGCAGACCAACCAACATACATTCGCTTCTCCTTATAGTCCCAAAATAACACTAAATATTCTTGTGAGTATTACTGAATTTGCATAATAAAGGGGCGACGATATAAATAATAATTTCACAGATCATGATGTCAGCATTTTTTATTGCACTTCCACTTCCTTCCTGAAGTTCTCACGATGAACCCTCGCTAACAAATCTGCTCTAATGGGCTCAGAAAGCACTGAGTGAACACGGAAGGTCGGGAAACACCTTCGACTCCCTGAACGTTCCGGTCGAGACACAAGATGCTGGATTTATAAAACTGTGATTCCAGCCAATGGTGACTTCATCCTGACCTCACTCGACTCCAGAGGTTTTACAATAATCACGATTGTATTAGATTAACACGATTATGTGCAGATTAACCATCGAAGTTAGGATTTTCATTATGTAATAGCGTCTTATGCTAACGCTTTAGCTCAGTGGAAACAAACGATTCAAAGATTTAATCACTTGGTTTTGAATGTTCAGTCAAAATATGTTTTTAAATACAGGTTGTTTTTCCAAACTCTTCTTTAATTTAACCACAATCTCCTTCTCGAGCTTAGCTTCGGTGACAGAACCCTTAAGAGACGGTAACATTTACCTGAGACCGTATGAGTCGAGAACACCTTAGTTTTTAACCCCCAATGCCATTGAGCCAATCACTGACCAGGATGCTGAGCATTATGCTCTGGTTGGTTGGAAAAAAAGTACCCAAAGGTTAGTGCATTTATTATGTATGCTTGGAGGAAAATAGTGATTGTTTTCATTATTATTGTTTATATCTCACATACAAACAGTTAGTAAACACCCTTAACTTTATTTTTTTCATTTGAATTAATTATTATCACAGAATAAAATATTGATATGTGAGAAAATAAGTTGTCGCCGTAAAATAATTGTATTATGAACAGACTTTGGTCATTGAAATTTCTGCTCATATTGTTTTGTTCTTACCTAATACTAATCAATTTAACGTGTCTGTATAAAGTCATTAAAAACAATTATATACTGTATTTACGCTTTCAATATCCATCAAAGTCCACCTCAGGGTGTGACGGACCTCAGCAACTCAAGAAGAAGAGAAAAAGTTTCAACAAAAAGGAAACCTGCAAACAGAAATAGTTAAGTTAAATAAGTCAAATAAAAAAGTAAAATAAATTAATTGCCCTAGAAAACCATAAATAAACCTCTACCAACCAAAAAGCTTCACAGAATAATCGTTTGTGAATCAATTGTTTGAAGAAAATATGCATATACATGAAACGTATCGAGAGGTTTTGATAGTGAAAGACAATTCATGCAGTTTGATATATATATATATATATATATATATATATATATATATATATGTGGAGTTTTGAAAATGACGTGTACTTGTCCATGAAGTTAACTTCCCAATGATCACTTGTTTCTGGAGAAGATTAAAGTGGAATTAAGATAAGATAAGATTATTCTTTATTTTACACACACTGGGAGTTTGTGCAAATATTTGAGATGAAAAGATGGAACATATATATAGGATTAAACAAACATAATAAAATAATAATAGTGAGGCAACATTAATAAATAATAATACATGAATATAAGTAGTAGCAAAACAAATAAAACGACTAGCAGTATCATTTTAATGGACATTGTAAAAGTAACTTGAAAATTGTATATAAAGTAAGAATCAAAAGATTTTTCCTAATAAGATGATGTTTTGTCAAATGTAAAATAGGTTTTTTTTTTTAAGTGTCATGGTTCTGGATCATAGATGGATGGATGGATGGGTGGATGGGTGGATGGATGGATGGATGGATGGATGGATGGATGGATGGATGGATGGATGGATGGATGGATGGATGGATGGATGGATGGATGGATGGATGGATGGATGGATGGATGGATGGATGGATGGATGGATGGATGGATGGATGGATAAAACTTTATTAATCCTCTGAAGGTCTCCTTCTGGATTGTTTTCCAGCTCACAGCAACACAGACGATAGATTAATAGAAAAAGAACAACGTTTCTATAAAAAGAATTGACAAGGTGAAACAATCTAACAATAAAAATAAAGAACATTAGAGAAAAATAACAAAAAAGGGAAACAAAGATTAACATCGAATATCATCTTTTCACTTCTGC
This sequence comes from Callionymus lyra, assembly GCA_016630915.1. NCBI lineage: Eukaryota > Metazoa > Chordata > Actinopteri > Syngnathiformes > Callionymidae > Callionymus > Callionymus lyra. Next base: position 31,636,835 of record JACEEU010000685.1, on the reverse strand, counting down.
CCCCAAACTCAGAATTATACAATCTAATATCACAAGGAATGAATGAGTCCCTGAGTCTATTAGTGTTGCATCATGGGAGGAGCAACTAAATTGTCTTTATAATTGTTTAGAAAGAAAAAAAAGACATTTTAAAGCTTAAATTCTCTTCAACAAACCCTAAGTTTCATTTGGACTTTGATAAGAATCCGACTCCGAGGGGGGAAAATAACTGGTTGTGAGTTTGAATCCCGCCGGTGGCCAGCGAGCCGGGGCGTGACCCGCATCACTGTAGCCGCCCCCCTGGAGGGTGTTGCTGGAAAGTATGCGAGACTTCCTCCTGCTGCGACAACACAGAGCAGGTTCTCTGACCACAGACCGACCGCGACTGTTCATTCCGTGTGAATTAAAGAGCAATGAAACTCAATTCATCCAAACACCATTAATCACGGGGACGACCCTTGTAATGAAGGGATTCCTTCAGCGGCTCGACAAGAGGCCGTTAATCTGGCGTTGGAACCCCACCTGTCCGAGTCCACGGCTCCACAGAGAGACCTTTAAACGCTCTCGTAACTGCTGCCATGTTGGTTCCTTCATTCCAGTCCCTGAACATCTGAAAGGCTCCAGTGTTCGGGAGCGTTTTTGGAAAAAGTCTTGAGAAGTCGTTACTCAAGTGTAATTGCTCTTGTGTTTCGCTACCGGTTCTTATCTGATCAGCTTTTCTACGCGTTTATATAACCGAGTCAAGAGTTTCCATGACAGTTTTGAACAAAGTAAAAAAAAAAGGCTTTTTATCTGAAATATTATTCACAGGTGAAGTTCACAAGGTGAATTTATTCGGGATTTCTGGCGGAATAACATTTTACAGACAAGCTGTGGGTTAAAAAGAAAAATAAATAAATATCCCTGTGCAAATGAATAAATGATTGTATTATTATTATTATTATTATTTCTAGTGGTAGAATTGGAAAAAGAAATAGGAACAAAAATAAGACCAGATTTAGGAAGAAAAAAACGTCACTGTGCAAACACAGTTTTATTAATATAAATAATGATATTGGAAAAACTAAATGGAATATCACTGTGCAAATGAATACATGACATTAATAATATCAATATGAATATTAAAAAAAAAAAAAAAAAAAAAGCTTTAAGAAGTAATATCACCGTGCAAATGAATACATGACATTAATATTATCAATTTAAATATTTGAAAAAATAAAAAAGGTTGTTAGAAGTAACATCAATGTGAAAATGAATACATGATATTAATACTATACATATACATATTTGAAAGTAGGAAGTAATATCACTGTGAAAATGAACAAATTATTAAAATATAATTAAATTATTGTATTTTGTGCAAACATTTTTAGTGTCATAGTATGTAAATAAACTAATAAATCAATACATTTAAAGAGTGAACAGTAATACAAAAATAAAACTATTATATTTCAATAAAGAATAATGGAAAACACAATAACAAACACACAATGTGGTAGATTAAGTGACATTTTAAAATAGTTTCATGTTAACTGTTGATAGTATATTATCAAAAACATATTAAATATGTTTTCAACAAGTTAACATATTCATATAATTATTTATAAACAAGTTTACATATTCATATAATAATTTATTAACACTTTTACATATTCATATAATCATTTATAAACAAGTTTACATATTCATATAATCATTTATAAACAAGTTTACATATTCATATAATCATTTATTAACATGGTTACATATTCATATAATCATTTATAAACAAGTTTACATATTCATATAATCATTTATTAACATGGTTACATATTCATATAATCATTTATTAACAACTTTACATATTCATATTATCATTTATTAACAAGTTTACATATTCATATAATCATTTATTAACATGGTTACATATTCATATAATCATTTATAAACAAGTTTACATGTTCATATAATCATTTATAAACAAGTTTACATATTCATATAATCATTTATTAACATGGTTACATATTCATATAATCATTTATAAACAACTTTACATATTCATATTATCATTTATTAACAAGTTTACATATTCATATAATCATTTATTAACATGGTTACATATTCATATAATCATTTATAAACAAGTTTACATGTTCATATAATCATTTATAAACAAGTTTACATATCCATATAATCATTTATAAACAAGTTTAAATATTCATATAATCATTTATAAACAAGTTTACATATTCATATAATAATTTATAAACAACTTTACATATTCATATAATCATTTATAAACAACTTTACATATTCATATAATCATTTATTAGCAAGTTTACATATTCATATAATCATTTATAAACAACTTTACATATTCATATAATCATTTATAAACAACTTTACATATTCATATAATCGTTTATAAATAACTTTACATATTCATATAATCATTTATTAACAAGTTTACATATTCATATAATCATTTATAAACAAGTTTACATATTCATATAATCATTTATAAACAAGTTTACATATTCATATTATCATTTATTAACAAGTTTACATATTCATATTATCATTTATTAACAAGTTTACATATTCATATAATCATTTATTAACATGGTTACATATTCATATAAAAAATTATAAACAAGTTTACATGTTCATATAATCATTAATAAACAAGTTTACATATCCATATAATCATTTATAAACAAGTTTACATATTCATATAATTTATTTATAAACAAGTTTACATATTCATATAATCATTTTTTTTAACAAGTTTACATGTTCATATAATCATTTATTAACAAGTTTACATACTCATATAATTTATTTATAAACAAGTTTACATATTCATATAATCATTTTATTGACAAGTTTACATATTCATATAATCATTTATTAACAAGTTTACATATTCATATAATCATTTATAAACAACTTTACATATTCATATTATCATTTATTAACAAGTTTACATATTCATATTATCATTTATTAACAAGTTTACATATTCATATAATCATTTATTAACAAGTTTACATATTCATATAATCATTTATAAACAACTTTACATATTCATATTATCATTTATTAACAAGTTTACATATTCATATTATCATTTATTAACAAGTTTACAGGCTTTTCCTTGAATTTCTCGAACTCCTGTGTTGTTCTCTGTGTTGTCTTGATCTTTGAAGTATGTACTTTTTTGAGTATTGTTTTGATTGTTAAAGCGCTTTGTGACCCTGGTCTAGAAAAGCGCTATATAAATATATATTACTTACTTACTTACATATTCATATAATAATTTATAAACATATTTATATATTCATATAATAATTTATTTCCATGTAATAATAGCGTTTAAGCAGGTCATTAATATTCAAGAGCTTTTTAACGTCTTCAATTCCTGTTTGTTTATTGTGTAAATAAAGTTAAAAATAAAAAAAATAAAAATCACAATAATAACAATAAAATGTCAGTGATCAGAGACACGTTCTACTTGTGTTTCTTTCATTATGACTTCCTGCAGGATTAGCAGCACAATTATTTCTGTGCACGTCCAGTGCGTACACACACACACACACACACACACACACACACACACACACACACACACACACACACACACACACACACACACACCTACACACACACACACAATTAGTGGCCCCCAAACAGTGCGTGAAGAATTAATAACAACTTCCTGGTTCTGACCCGGGAGGAAGTTTTTGTCTGCGCTTTTGTAAATTCTGCTTGTGTTTACGCTTCTCATTTTTAACGAAGTCCTGATAAACTCACCGTCGTTCACACTAAAAAAAAATGGTGTCTTTACTTCCCTTTGACCCAGTTTGAAAGGCCTGGCACGTCAATGGACGGAGGGATAATTGGATCTTGAGACAGGTGGACTGTTCTGGAGCGGGTCACGCGGGTCCAGCTTTTTTTGTCCGGTGTGAAAGTGGACTTGAACTTTTCGCACATTACCCCCCCGCACCCCCCCCTGGTCGGCGAGTTGAATGGCGGCCTGTGTGTGGCGCAGAAAGGCTGCAGTCATCACGTGTGGACGCGTCCAGCGAAGGCGGACACGTTGCGGCGTAATGCGAGCAGACAGGTGTGAGGGTCACAGCCAGTTTGCCGGCCTTCGTCTTGACCCCTGCTGTCTGCTTTGTCTGACCGATGGAGGAACCCCTTAATTAGACCCCTCTGGTTGCCGGTGTCTGCCTGACGCGGCCCAGCAGCCGATCACGAACAATCCCTTCATTAAAAGATCCTGGTTGACTTGGTTTCCCCCACGATTCCTCCGTGAACGAGAATAATTTAACTGTTTGCAGCGTCCAACCTTGTTTATTGCCGACCGCTTTCATGGTGGCGTTTTATTCATGGGGCGTCCCACGGATAAAAAACTACTTAAATGCAGACCTGAAAAAACTAAAAGTGTTTTTTTACTTCAACAAAATGTTCCAATATATAGAGTTTGTGTTTCTTGCCTTGTTTCTGGAGTCAACGTGACAGAAACGTGACCGATTCTTTCAAGTCTTTCCGTTAATAATAACCAATACTTCACAAATTAAATTATTTATTTTCTCTTTGTGTGTCGCCCGCTAACTAACTGGTCCCTGGGTGGAGAGTTTGTGTTTCACTCATTATTACTAGGTTACAGGTTGTTGTTTTTTCTGAGTAAACTCGACTGTCGATCGTCTTGACGTGCCAAGAGTCACATGCTAATGTTACTGCAGAGGAAATGTATATTTCTTACAAAATACAATGCTTTTCAGGCAGTAATAATTGATAGAAAATCAATTATATAGTTGTTTAATATGGATTTTTTTGTAACAAACAGCTCATGGACTGGTACCACTGTTGGTGCCGTTTTGGTTTGCCTTAATGTTGCGTCCGTGACAGGAGGAGGGGTAGATGTTTTTCAAAACGATGTGATCAAGCTACGTTTTAAATTTTAGATTAAAAAAATCAAAGACTCTATTTGTAAAAATACCCCCTCTAAAGGAGGGGTAGATGTTTTTCAAAAAGATGTGATCAAGCTTTGTTTTCAAATTTAGATTTTAAAAAAATCAAAGACTCTATTTGTAAAAATACCCCTCTAAAGGAGGGGTAGATGGTTTTCAAAACCATGTGATCAAGCTACGTTTTAAATTTTAGATTAAAAAAATCAAAGACTCTATTTGTAAAACTATAATCTCTAAAGGAGGGGTAGATGGTTTTCAAAACCATTGATCCCGTTTTTTTTAGTAATGGTTTCAAACCATGTATCAAGTACGTTTTAAATTTTAGATTAAAAAAATCAAAGACTCTATTTGTAAAACTATAGTCTCTAAAGGAGGGGTAGATGGTTTTCAAAACCATGTGATCAAGCTATGTTTTCAAATTTGGATTAAAAAAAAAATCGAAGACTCTAGTTGTAAAACTATAATCTCCAAAAGGAGTGGTAGATGTTTCTCAAAACGATGTGACCAAGCTACATTTTGAATTTTAGATTAAAAAAAAACAACAAAATCTCTTTTTGTAAAACTATAATCTCTAAAGGAGGGGTAGATAGTTTTCAAAATGATGTGATCAAGCTACGTTTTCAATTTTAGATTTTTAAAAAATCAAAGACTCTAGTTGTAAAACTATAATCTCTAAAGGAGGGGTGGATGTTTTTCAAAACGATGTGATCAAGCTACATTCTGAATATTAGATTTTTTAAATAAACAAAGGTTCTTTTTGTAAAACTTTAATGTCCAAACGTGGGGTTGTTACGATCTTAGGGTTAAAAATAAATCTCCAAACATATTTTTAGTTTTATCATTTGCAAAATCACGTCTTAAAAAAGTTTCCTGGTCGAACACAAACTAACAGTAACATGTTAATAATCTGTCGAGTCCGTGACGAGCTGCAAGATAATCTGAGCGACATGTTCTGATCACATGGACCTTCGTTCAACTTCAAACTTCAACTTCACGTCTGGAAAACATTTCAGATGTAAAAATCCACCTCAACCTCGGAGCAATTTTTGCTTTTCAAGTGCAGTAGTTTCCCCCGGAGGTGATGGTACGGTTCAAAGTTGTGTGCAGATGTTTGCTTGTAGTCGAGGGGGTTTGCGTGGAAATATTTAGGGTGTCGTCTTACATGAACAGATGTGCTGATGCTGCTTTATGGACCGGCTTTGTGAGGAAACGCTCGGCCAGTCGCTCGTGCGAGAACATGCTGGGAATCGTTGAACGGATCTTGTTGTTTCGCTCGTACGACAAAACTTCATGTTCGTGACATTCGTCTGTTGAATACGTGTTGAATATATATATATATATATATAGTGTAATTATGTGATGTAATTATGATACACATCTTTTCGAGGAAAGAATTAATATGAATTATTTGAATGAAGAGTTACATTAGAAGCAACAAATACTTTTGTTTGAATTAGATGAGAAAAATAAACTGGGAAAATCTTCAAAGTATATATTTTGACATATTAAATTGTTTATTTTAAATCAGATTTCTGTCGATCTTCGGAAAAATACTGAAACTTTTTTTTAATAAGCTCAAAAGACTAGTCTTAAATTAAAAAAGGCTACATAAAAACAACCCAAAAACGTGCATCTTTTCCTCTACATTAGATGGATGGATGGATAGATAGATAGAGGGATGGATGGATGGATGGAGGGATAGATGGATGGATGGATGGATGGATGGATAGAGGGATGGATGGATGGATGGATAGATAGAGGAATGGATGGAGGGATAGATGGATGGATGGATGGATAGATAGAGGGATGGAGGGGGGATGGATGGATGGATAGATGGATGGATAGAGGGATGGATGGATAGAGGGATGGATAGATAGAGGGATGGATGGATGGATGGGCAGATGGATGGATGGATGATAGATAGAGGGATGGATGGATAGATAGAGGGTTGGATGATAGAGGGACGGATGGATGGATGGATGGATTGATGGATAGATAGAGGGATGGATAGATAGAGGGATGGATGGATAGAGGGATGGATGGATGGATGGATGGATGGATGGATAGATAGAGGGATGGATGGATAGAGGGATGGATGGATGGATGGATGGATAGAGGGATAGAGGGATGGATGGATAGATAGAGGGATGGATGGATGGATGGATGGATAGATAGAGGGATGGATGGATGGATGGATGGATGGATGGATGGATGGATGGATGGATGGATGGATGGATGGATGGATGGATGGATGGATGGATGGATGGATGGATGGATGGATAGAGGGATTGATGGATGGATGGATGGATGGATGGATGGATGGATGGATGGATGGATGGATGGATGGATGGATGGATGGATGGATGGATGGATGGATGGATAGGAGAGGGATTGATGGATGGATGGATGGATGGATGGATGGATGGATGGATGGATGGATGGATGGATGGATGGATGGATGGATGGATGGATGGATGGATGGATGGATGGATGGATGGATGGATGGATGGATGGATGGATGGATGGATGGATAGAGGGATGGATGGATGGATGGATGGATGGATGGTTACAGTATTTGTTGTTTTTTTTCCGTCTGTTTTTTGACACAAATTGTACGGATCAGTTTCTTTCTATATGCTAATGCTACGTTAGCTTGAAAATAAAGTGGTATTAAGTCTACAGTTGAGGCATCAGAGAAACATGTGTTACTTCATGTATTACTTCATGTACCTTCATATTTCTACACGTAATTGTATGTTCTGTTAATACAACTAGATTTTAACTTGTCGTTGAAGCGATGGTTTCGCCCAAACTTCGGCGCTAAAAGAAAAGTTTTAGTGTTTCAGCGTCAAGTGTTTGCAGAACTCTAATGGACATGAATTAATAATGGAGTCACTCATCCAGTTTTACGACGCGTGTTTTCTATCCTACGTTCTTGAGTCTCATCCGAGGTGATGTCGGCGTCGAGTCCAGACGTTGTCACGCTTCGGGTCGTCGGACGAGCTCGGGTCGTTGGACGAGCTCGGGTCGTTGGACGAGCTCGGGTCATCAGGGCAGACAGCTGTGCTGCTCGTAAACTCTTCTTCAGGATCCAGTGACAGCAGGTCCAGATCCCAGTGGCTGAAAATCCTCTGATTTCACAGAGCTGTTGCGTTTGGCTTCGGCGGGAACATCACTCATGACACGCATTCCTGCTCGGCTTGAAGTCATTTCATCATTTGGTTTCCGACCTGACCTTTCGACCCCTCGGTTCACCTGGTCAGGACTTCAACCAGTACAAGTGTAGAAGTGAATACACACCAAATCAATCTCAGAATGTTCATTATCAGTTGTTTCTGTGGCGTAAGATCAGTACGTTGTAATGGTTTCATCTACATTTTAATTATGAAGCGATTTGATAGTATATACCAGAAGTACTAATACTACTTTTTCTACGCCCACTACTCCCACTAGTACTTGTACTACTTCTTCTACTACTTGGACTACTTCTACTACTAATTCTGCTCCCACTACTACTTCTACTAATAATTCTACTACTACTCCCACTACAACTACTTATTCTACTTGTAGTACTAATTCTACTACTTCTTCTACTAATTCTACTACTTATTCTACTCCCACTACTACTTCTATTACTTGTACTACTTCTACTACTTCTACTACTAATTCGACTCCCACTACTATTTCTACTAATAATTCTACTACTTCTACTACTCCCACTACTACTTCTACGACTAATACTACTAATTCTACTCCCATTACTACTTCTACTACTTATTCTACTCCCACTACTTATTCTACTACTTGTACTACTTCTACTACTAATACTACTAATTCTACTCCCACTACTACTTCTACTAATAATTCTACTACTTCTACTACTCCCACTACTACTACTTATTCTACTTCTAGTACTAATTATAATAATTCTTCTACTAATTCTACTACTTATTCTACTCCCACTACTACTTCTACTACTTCTTCTTCTACTTTTAATTATTCTACTACTAATACTACTAATTCTACTCCCACTACTACTTCTACTACTTCTTCAGTATCATTTCAGTCCAAATATCTCGATCTTCCTACTAGTAAACGGAAAAAACAAAAACCTTCATATTAACATTTATATTGACTGAAGCCCAATGGAATGTTTCTGGGCCTCATGTGACGACGTCACTGATTGGCCGAAACCGCGTCGCATTTCCAGAAGAAAATACAGTGTGAATGATTGAAAGTATTACATTAGTATTCGAAGTAACAATGAGTGGAAACAGTTGAAATGATGGCATAAGGGAAGAAGACGGATGTGAAAACATTGAAACAAAGTAAAAAAGGTTGAAAGAGATGAAAAAAAAAAGAAGAACAACAACAAAGTCAGAAGTAGTAGTGGGAGTAGAATTAGTAGTATTAGTAGTAGAAGTAGTACAAGTAGTAGAAGAAGTAGTGGGAGTAGAATAAGTAGTAGAAGTAGTAGTGGGAGTAGAATTAGTAGTATTAGTCGTAGAAGTAGTACAAGTAGAATAAGAAGTAGTGGGAGTAGAATAAGTAGTAGAAGTAGTAGTGGGAGTAGAATTAGTAGTATTAGTCGTAGAAGTAGTACAAGTAGAAGAAGAAGTAGTGGGAGTAGAATAAGTAGTAGAAGTAGTAGTGGGAGTAGAATTAGTAGTATTAGTAGTAGAAGTAGTACAAGTAGAAGAAGAAGTAGTGGGAGTAGAATAAGTAGTAGAAGTAGTAGTGGGAGTAGAATTAGTAGTATTGGTCGTAGAAGTAGTACAAGTAGTAGAAGTAGTAGTGGGAGTAGAATAAGTAGAAGAAGTATTAGTAGAACATCTAAGTATTTGGCAATTCCTGTTATTCACTTGAAAGTTTTAGATTGTACAGTTAGATGATTATTATTCTTATTTTAATTTTTATTTTCAGCCAATCAGCAGCCTCGTCTCATGTAGCCCGGACACATTAAAGTCATGTTGGTCGTCAGACCAGGAAATAAAAGAAAATGATCCGATGGACAAAGATGGTCTTAATATTCAGATGGTAAATAAAAATGTTTCATTTTTGTGCAAAGAACTCTTCAATCGGTTAGTTGAAGTTTCGTTTACTCATTAAAATGTTTCTTTAAATGATGTTTGCCGCGTGTGACATCATGACGAAGGAAGTGCTCGGACCGGTTTTTTTCATTGGGGACCCATTTCACTGCGGCACCACAGCACAGAGGAATACATAACAGCAGAGAAAAAACTCTCAGACAAAAGCAACCATTGAAGTAAGAAGTTCCATCTGAAATAAAAGCCACATCTGAGGTTCTTTGGCTTTAAACGTCTGGACGCGACACAAACGCTCCTTTTTGATAAAACCGCAAGATTTCTTTCCCAGAATCACAGCTGTTAGGAGGATAGAGATATACTTATTATACATTTTGTTTGGTTAAATGTTTATGTATCGTGTGATGAATACATTAAATGATCATCATTCTAACTATCAGTTATTTACTGCTGTGCTGTGACATGATTGTAACACTTTTAATGCAGGACCCTTGACGAAGTTGTGATAGTGTAGTAACACATATATATGTGTAGTATTGTCCAGTACTTGTCTCTGGTGTTGTGATAGTGTAGTAACAAGTATATATGTGTAGTATTGTCCAGTACTTGTCTCTGGTGTTGTGATAGTGTAGTAAGAAGTCATCCTCTGAACACTGTCATCAGTGAGCAGAGAAGCAGAATGAGTGCACGAATGCTCCTACCCAGGTGCAAAACAAATAGACTCAGGGACTCATTCATTCCTCGGGCTATTAAATTGTACAATTCTGAGTTTGGGGGCAGGAGTGGAGTGAAAGTATCTGGATGTTCTGTTCTATGTTAATCTTTGTATCCTTTGTGTTTGTTTTTTTTCTTTGACCTATGTTCTATTGAAAAAAATAATTTCCCGAAGGAGACCCCCTGAGGGATCAATAAAGTTTTACCTTACCTTACCTTACAAGTATATATGTGTAGTATTGTCCAGTACTTGACTCTGGTGTTGTGATAGTGTAGTAAAAAGGATATATGTGTAGTATTGTGGAGTACTTGACTCTGGTGTTGTGATAGTGTAGTAACAAGTATATACGTGTAGTATTGTGGAGTACTTGACTCTGGTGTTGTGATATTGTAGTAACAAGTATATATGTTTAGTATTGTCCAGTACTTGACTCTGGTGTTGTGATAGTGTAGTAAAAAGGATATATGTGTAGTATTGTGGAGTACTTGACTCTGGTGTTGTGATAGTGTAGTAAAAAGGATATATGTGTAGTTTTGTGGAGTACTTGACTCTGGTGTTGTGATAGTGTAGTAACAAGTATATATGTGTAGTATTGTCCAGTACTTGACTCTGGTGTTGTGATAGTGTAGTAAAAAGGATATACCGTATGTGTAGTATTGTGGAGTACTTGACTTTGGTGTTGTGATAGTGTAGTAAAAAGGATATATGTGTAGTATTGTGGAGTACTTGACTCTGGTGTTGTGATAATGTAGTAACAAGGATACATGTTTAGTATTGTCCAGTACTTGACTCTGGTGTTGTGATAGTGTAGTAACAAGGATATTTGTGTAGTATTGTCGTGTACTTGACTCTGGTGTTGTGATAGTGTAGTAACGAGTATATATGTGTAGTATTTTCGATTACTTGACTCTGGTGTTGTGATAGTGTAGTAACAAGTATATATGTTTAGTATTGTCCAGTACTTGACTCTGGTGTTATGATAGTGTAGTAACAAGTATATATGTGTAGTATTGTCCAGTACTTGACTCTGGTGTTGTGATAGTGTAGTAACAAGTATATATGTGTAGTATTGTCCAGTACTTGACTCTGGTGTTGTGATAGTGTAGTAACAAGTATATATGTGTAGTATTGTCCAGTACTTGACTCTGGTGTTGCGATAGTGTAGTAACAAGTATATATGTGTAGTATTGTCCAGTACTTGACTCTGGTGTTGTGATAGTGTAGTAACAAGTATATATGTGTAGTATTGTCCAGTACTTGACTCTGGTGTTGCGATAGTGTAGTAACAAGTATATATGTGTAGTATTGTCCAGTACTTGACTCTGGTGTTGTGATAGTGTAGTAACAAGTATATATGTGTAGTATTGTCCAGTACTTGACTCTGGTGTTGTGATATTGTAGTAACAAGTATATATGTTTAGTATTGTCCAGTACTTGACTCTGGTGTTGTGATAGTGTAGTAAAAAGGATATATGTGTAGTATTGTGGAGTACTTGACTCTGGTGTTGTGATAGTGTAGTAAAAAGGATATACCGTATGTGTAGTATTGTGGAGTACTTGACTTTGGTGTTGTGATAGTGTAGTAAAAAGGATATATGTGTAGTATTGTGGAGTACTTGACTCTGGTGTTGTGATAATGTAGTAACAAGGATACATGTTTAGTATTGTCCAGTACTTGACTCTGGTGTTGTGATAGTGTAGTAACAAGGATATTTGTGTAGTATTGTCGTGTACTTGACTCTGGTGTTGTGATAGTGTAGTAACGAGTATATATGTGTAGTATTTTCGATAACTTGACTCTGGTGTTGTGATAGTGTAGTAACAAGTATATATGTTTAGTATTGTCCAGTACTTGACTCTGGTGTTATGATAGTGTAGTAACAAGTATATATGTGTAGTATTGTCCAGTACTTGACTCTGGTGTTGTGATAGTGTAGTAACAAGTATATATGTGTAGTATTGTCCAGTACTTGACTCTGGTGTTGTGATAGTGTAGTAACAAGTATATATGTGTAGTATTGTCCAGTACTTGACTCTGGTGTTGCGATAGTGTAGTAACAAGAATATATGTGTAGTATTGTCCAGTACTTGACTCTGGTGTTGTGATAGTGTAGTAACAAGTATATATGTGTAGTATTGTCCAGTACTTGACTCTGGTGTTGCGATAGTGTAGTAACAAGTATATATGTGTAGTATTGTCCAGTACTTGACTCTGGTGTTGTGATAGTGTAGTAACAAGTATATATGTGTAGTATTGTCCAGTACTTGACTCTGGTGTTGTGATATTGTAGTAACTAGTATATATGTTTAGTATTGTCCAGTACTTGACTCTGGTGTTGTGATAGTGTAGTAAAAAGGATATATGTGTAGTATTGTGGAGTACTTGACTCTGGTGTTGTGATAGTGTAGTAAAAAGGATCTATGTGTAGTTTTGTGGAGTACTTGACTCTGGTGTTGTGATAGTGTAGTAACAAGTATATATGTGTAGTATTGTCCAGTACTTGACTCTGGTGTTGTGATAGTGTAGTAAAAAGGATATACCGTATGTGTAGTATTGTGGAGTACTTGACTTTGGTGTTGTGATAGTGTAGTAAAAAGGATATATGTGTAGTATTGTGGAGTACTTGACTCTGGTGTTGTGATAATGTAGTAACAAGGATACATGTTTAGTATTGTCCAGTACTTGACTCTGGTGTTGTGATAGTGTAGTAACAAGGATATTTGTGTAGTATTGTCGTGTACTTGACTCTGGTGTTGTGATAGTGTAGTAACGAGTTTATATGTGTAGTATTTTCGATTACTTGACTCTGGTGTTGTGATAGTGTAGTAACAAGTATATATGTTTAGTATTGTCCAGTACTTGACTCTGGTGTTATGATAGTGTAGTAACAAGTATATATGTGTAGTATTGTCCAGTACTTGACTCTGGTGTTGTGATAGTGTAGTAACAAGTATATATGTGTAGTATTGTCCAGTACTTGACTCTGGTGTTGTGATAGTGTAGTAACAAGTATATATGTGTAGTATTGTCCAGTACTTGACTCTGGTGTTGCGATAGTGTAGTAACAAGTATATATGTGTAGTATTGTCCAGTACTTGACTCTGGTGTTGTGATAGTGTAGTAACAAGTATATATGTGTAGTATTGTCCAGTACTTGACTCTGGTGTTGCGATAGAGTAGTAACAAGTATATATGTGTAGTATTGTCCAGTACTTGACTCTGGTGTTGCGATAGAGTAGTAACAAGTATATATGTGTAGTATTGTCCAGTACTTGACTCTGGTGTTGTGATAGTGTAGTAACAAGTATATATGTGTAGTATTGTCCAGTACTTGACTCTGGTGTTGCGATAGTGTAGTAACAAGTATATATGTGTAGTATTGTCCAGTACTTGACTCTGGTGTTGTAGTATTTACAGACCACATGACTCTTGACGAAGTCGTAACTACTTTCATTTGTTTTCAAACCAAAATATGTCCAAACATCAGTTTTAAAAGCTGCTGTCACTGTATCCTCTCGTCCTCAGTCATCGCCACGGAGGAGGTAATGACTGCTGCCATCAAGTGGCCAGATATTTAATTGCAACACAAAAATGAACAAATGCTGTAATTGTTTGTATGTTACATTTTTATAAGTAAGTAAGTAAGTAAGTAATATTTATTTATATAGCGCTTTTCCAGACCAGGGTCACAAAACATATTGAATCATTTAATTTCAATCAGGCTTAATGAAATACAAATAAACTATGACAAATAAATAAATAAAGTTTCAGATACCGACGTTAATGTCTTGAGAAAACACTCATTTGACCACAAAACAACACAACAACAGTAATAACACAATGAAACACAACTTAATAACTTGTTTCTTATGATATATATATATATCACGTCATATATATATATATATATGCATATATATATATGACGTAACTTCCATTTACAACGTCACTAAGATGGAGTCGTTTAGTGTAGAAAGTGTCCATCGATTCATACTCAGTTTTGTGTGTGTTTTAGTGACAATTTAGTGTATATGGAGCACTACATTTACATACTAAGAATTGAGACGCACTTACGCACTTAAAAATACTAAGTTTAAGTCCTTGGTGAGCGAGTGACTTCACGTCAGTGGAAGCTCGAACGTGATTGGTCGAGAGGTTCTGAGGTGTTTCTCTTCAAACTCCGCTGACAGACGTGTTTGAATCCAGATGAGGAAGGAAGGAAGGAAGGAAGGAAGGAAGGAGGAGGAAGATGAACGAGAGTCTAAGGAGTTAACTTCACCGCGGGGCCAGTCCACCCACTCGTCCGCCCCCTCTCGACGTGGTCCAGTGACCCCCACCTACAGGGCCGCTCGCTCCCATGGACCCCTCGTCCCTGAGACGGTCTGAGAATAGAAAAAAAAAGAAGCTTCATGCTGAGTGTGTGATGGAGCGCAGAGGGTAGTGAGGGGTGTGAGGGGTTTTAGGGGTGTGAGGGGTGTGAGGGGTGTGAGGGGTTCACTGACCCATTCACAGGCTCCACATGCGCCTCCACAATAGCCTCTTCACATGTACAACGCAAGAGTCTCCGATCGTGGCACCGGTTTTACTCCGAGTGCCGTCATGATGAGGTGTGGAGAATCCCATTTGGTTCCCTTTTGTCGCCCCCCGCGGACCCCCTCTAAGACCAGCAGAATCCAATTGTGTTGACTTTTCTCCGACCATTTGCGGACGGATAAGTCAACCTTCCGAGACGCTGACACCCGGTGAAACCTCCACGGTGTGTGTAGGCGCTGTAGTGGACTTGATGTAATCTGTCTAATAGCGTCGTTAAGCCTCTTAACTTGTAACCTACATAAATCTTACACCAGTGGAATGTGTCCCCGTTGTTAACCTCTGGTGTGTGTGGCCCTAGCATGCGGGTGGATTAGCGTCGCGGCGGTGCCTGGAGGTGTGAGCGCTAATCACCTGTGATCACCTGACGAGCGACGGCCCCTGATCCCCATTAAAAAGTGTTGGTGGGTTTTCTCTTCACACTCACATGAGGAGGTGAATGTGATTAACCTTTAATTCCAGACTCTTGGTCGACGATTACTGCAAACAAAAACAAACTCCGCCGTAAACGTTCGTCTTTTACTTACTTACTTACTTTTACTTTTACTTTCACCACTTTTTCTCGACGCTCGTTTAGTAATCGAGGGATTTTTTTTTTTAATCCCTGAAAGTGGGTCTTGACTTATCGTAGGTTTTTCTACTGATGTTTAATTATGTGATACATAATCCTGGATCATGTCGAGCTCGTTTAATTGACGTTAGAAGTTTCAATTGAAAGTGGGTTTTAAATTTTTTTGATTTTTGGGTATTTTTCTGCCTAATTCAGTGACTTCAAGTGAAAATTCAAAATTCTAATTTCACTTATTTTCTACTCACCCACATATCGACTAATGTTGGATTATTTGCACAGTAATCTGTTATTTTTAGAGTTATAGACAAAAATGTTTGTTCATTTTAATGTAGCGACTGGAGCGCAGTTGTCTTTGTCTTCATCTTCGACGCTTAAAAACATCCAAAAACCCTTAAAGTGATTTTCAACTTCACCCACTTTCTACTCACCCTCATGTCGACTAAGGTTCTGGGATTATTTTCGTCCAAAAAGACACTTAAAAACATCCAAACTGCTCGTCTGAAAACCCTTAAAGTGATATTTCACCCAAAATACAAACTTCCCACATTTTCTACACTAATGTCAACTAGTGTTGGTATTATTTTCAGAGTAATCTGTTATTTTTATCTGTTACAGACAAAAATGTTTGTTCATTTTAATGCAGAGTCTAGTGCTCAAAAATCGCCGTCCAAGAAGACACACTTTCTGCAGACAGTAGTGTAGACTTGGAGCTCTAGTGATATGAACCTGGAGTACTTCCTGTTTGTAGCATGTTAGCCTTTTAGCTTCTGCTACAAATTTAAAATACAGACTTTAGCTTCAGTTTTTTACGAACTATTCTTCTCATGTCGAGGCTTCAGTGTCTTGTGTTTTTAAGTGTCTTTTTGGACGAAGATGAAGACGAAGACAACTGAGTTCCAGTCGCTACATTAAAATGAACAAACCTTTTTGTCTATAACTCTAATAAGAACAGATTACTCTGAATATAATCCAAACATTTTTGTTGAAATATCACTCTCACTATATATATATTTATATATGGATATATATATATATATGGAACTTTATTCATCTCTTGACAACATTCCTTTGGTAACAAAGTTCCAGTCACAAAGTACAACATGCACTTGGATGAATAAGATCATCAATTAGAAAATAATACATAAAATAAACAAGAGTATAAAGTTGGGGGAGGGGTTTACAAGACTGGGGTCACCGTGATTTTTAGGTGAAGTTTAAAGACCCTTAATATATACCTATATATACTGTATATCAAAATCTATCGTGTACTGACGCTAACATGATGACATCTGTACATACATGAAGATATAGAAGACAACATGTATTCTGGTGTTTTATTTAGAGTGTTCGTTTGACCAAATCACAATACAAGTACACAATACAATACATACAAACGTGTGTTAGAAAATAGAAATAGAGTCGCATCAGGAATTCTTGGGAGCTCCCGCTGAAAACACGAATACTGTCAAAACATACAACACAGACCAGGTTTGATACAATGGAAACACAATATACATACTTGCCCATAACTACTTAAACCGCAATTTTCTTCACAAGCACTTCTTTCAAGCACTTCTTAAGAACCAGTACTGTTTCAAAAAGTACTATGTTTGCAACAATATTTATTAAAATTGATCAATACTGCTCCCTTAAATCTGTTTAATCTGTTTGTCTTGAAGTTTTTATTGTAACTTTTGATAAATATCTTTGAGACTTGGAAGAGCTGGTCATAGACTATAGAACACAGTTGTGTTTGAGATCAAAGTCGAGAGAAGATCTATTATTAGAAAAGGTTGTTTCTGTGGCAAGAATGTAAAGAAGATACGAGATAAAACTTAACCAAAAAATTAAGGAATTAATAAAAAACATTCAAGAAATCCCCTATAGAGACAGTTTTTTAAGTACAACAAGAAGGTTTTGAGTGAAACTGATAATAACACCATGTTTAATGACAAGATATAAAACAAATGGATGATTAAAATTACAAACATTTATAATAAATATTATTAATTACATGCATTATATAGAAAGTACTATTCAGAAAACTGGAAAGAATAGGAACTTTTCTTTTCTCTATACTTCTCTATAAAATGTCAGTCTCTATAAAATCTTATTTGATCAGTTAAACATTGTCTTATTGTACGTGTTGTGAAGTATAGAATTAGAAATAAATCCCATATATAGTGTAAACTGTCGTAAAGGACAAGATGAGTTTGAAATAAACACTATTTCATATATTCATTATTTATCTTGTTCTCATTCTTTTACATCCATCTTTTCTTTTATTTTGGCTGTTTTTTATCATTTAATAGTATTACTTAAGTCTATAATATTTCCACCTACACACTGAGGTTATAAGTAAAAAAAGATAGTTTAACTTTGATAAAGGTAGTTTTGTTACTCTAGTAAACGAGGGAGGAACAGTAGAAGTAGCGATTGTAACCGTGTCGCTCTCTGTGAACGATTCAACATCGTGTACAATAACGTCTCGAGCTCTTGTGCGTTCATGCTGTGTGTGTTTGTGCGTCTGCGGCCGTAGTTCATAAAGCTTTCACTGCAGCCTTTTCACACCTCATTCAGCCTCTTCCCCTCGTCCTCGGCCGGCTTCACCCCCTGTTGCCTCCTCTTTTCTGCTCGCCGTCCTGACTGATGTGAGAATCTGTAGTGTGTGTGTGTGTGTGTGTGTGTGTGTGTGTGTGTGGGTGTGTGTGTGTGTGTGTGTGTGTGTGTGTGTATGTGTCCACACACACTCAGCTGTTGCCTCTGCAGCTCTGAGAAAGGGTCGGACAAACAGGCCAGTGAGAGAGAGAGTACCAGAGTAACCCCCCTCTGTGTTCTCCTCTGTGTCGCTCTCTCCCAGGCTGTCAGAGTCCAACCAGCGCCGGAGGCTGCAGGACGACCGGGGAGAGAGAAACTTCTTCTTCTTCTGAGACCAGAGCGCCGGCGTTTCTTCTTCTTCTTCTTGCCCCCAAAAAGGATCTATTACACGAGTTCATCTTCTCGCGCAGGTGCCGCCGCTCGCAGGGGGTTCTGAACCCGACGGTGATGGTGTCGCGGCCGCACGAGCGGGCCTGGTCGGCGGCGGCGGCGGCGCTGATGCTGACCGGACTGTTGTCGCTGAGCGCCGGGTCTGAAGGTGAGCGGGTCTTGATATTCTGGTGTTGACTGCAAACAGTCTGAGGTCACTTTCTGTTCAGGGAAGTTGATGCAGCTTCTGTCGACCACATCCATCTAAAATATCCAATTATTTTACACTTAATAAAACAGATATTAGGAAATATAGTTATTTTTATTATCTTAACTTGTTTGTGTAATCAAATGTAAGCAATTTCATTTCATAATAACCAAAAATAAGTGCAAATACTTTATAAACAAATAATTTACTACTTACTGAAGTAATAAATAATACAAAAATATGTATATTTTATAAGTATATGTAAGAAGTTCTGATTTTCATTTCAACTGTGGTCGATCTCAATCTAAAAGTGAAAATAAATGAACTTATTTAACTTGTTTCTAACTTATTTGTTTTCAGTGTATTTGTTTCAGTATTTAACCTGCTATAGAAATGCTAACAAAGCTAATCCTGTGTCACTGCAGTTCAAAAAGAAAAATGTTTGGCATATTTGTACACATTCTTCGAACGACTCTGAGGTTAGCTCGCCCGCTAAGAAGCTAACCTACGACTTCACCTGACGACTATGAATAAACAACAACAACAACAACCAGGTCCAGGTGTAAATCATTATTAGTTTAAAAACAAAAACTTATAAGACGGCAGATCATCTCTGCGTCTATTCTTTACTTATGATGTATTTATGATGAGCACGAGCTATTATGATCTCTGCAGGGACGACCACGAGAGCGGGTGGGCTTTCATCTGTCCCGCCGACCCACCCCCTCGCCCCCCCACAGACACACACACACACACACACACACACCCCCACTTCATGTTTTGAATTGTTTGAAGATGGACAGCCAGTTGTCTTTTTACGGCGAATACCAGCCGTGTCACAGTGCCCCGTGAGGTTGCGACGGGCCACCGGGGTCGACGGGCTCCCACCCCCGCGGGACCACTTGTTGTGCGTTTTATTCTATTTCGGAGTCTGTTAAAGTGCGTCGCTGCCCTTTTATGGGCGTGGACTTTACGATTCTCTGAATTATTTTGTTATTCTAGTCTATCATTATGTCAATGAAATGATGGGGATTTTTTGTCACAAAGTAACAACAGCTTTAGGTGAAAACTAGCATCACATCATCTGCGTAAAGAAGAGTTTTGGACTATTTTACAGATGCAAAAAGATGTGTTTACGGCAAAAAACGATAGAAAATGTTAAAGTGTTTTCATTGAGACGGTTGATTGACAGCAACTACACTTGTTTCTCATGACATTTCATGACATTGTTCAGGCTTTTCCTTGATTCTCTGAGACTCCTGTGTTGTTCTCAGTATTATCTTGACCTTTAAAGTATATATTTTATTGAGTGTTGTTTTGATTGTTTAAGCGCTTTGTGACCCTGGTCTGGAAAAGCGCTATATAAATACAAATTACTTACTTGTTACTTACTTACATTTAAGTAACTTACATTATTGAGAAAACAACGTTTATTAAAAGTTATTAAATAAACTTGACGATATTCACGAGTTACTAAATAAGTCCAAATAAACTTTGAACATATGTTGTAAGAGCTTAAGTTTTAAAGTAATCGTGAAATCTGTATTAGTTTTTTTAATGATGTGAAGTAAGATGAACCTGTCAACACAATTTTTCTGAATTAAATAATTTGTTAACTTGAATATTTGACCAACAAAAACCCAACAAGAAATCCCTCGAAACACTACACAGAACACAATATTTTCTCGATACTAAAAGTTCTGTTGCCGGAGAAAGACTTTGATGATCTTAAACCTCAAGGACAACACAATGTGTTAGCGAAGTGTTGTGTGTTGTTGTCGCGGCTCCAACGCCACCATGACCTCAACCCTTCTCGGAATTCTTTAATTAGAACTGGACATTGTGCGAACGCTCTTGATTTGTAACTACGGACACAGCGCAGTGTAACATTCCATCCTTGCATCGCGGATCTGAGGCCGGTGTGAACGAGGAGCGGCAGCTGGAACTGTGCGAAACTAACTGGGTGGTTTTCTGGAGCAGCGTCGCTACTTTGACAGTTGCTCATGAAATGCCTCAGCTGCCCGTCAACGCTGCAGCGGAGAATTCGCTTCTTATCTTCGCCCAGAAATCCTCGAGGTCTCGTCTCCAGAGATTTGAAGTGGTTTAGGTTGTGACAAGTAAATGGGAGCAGAGAGCGAGAGACGCTTTTGAGTGTTTTTAAGTGTAGATGAGGGCAGCAGAAAAAAATAACCATTAAATAAAGAATGAACGCAGACAAAGTACCAACAAGAATAGACGAAAACTACATTAAAAATGTGTATTTCAAAGTTGTTTATATCACAATTAAATGAAATCAATGGTCATTTTACTTGATTAAGCTCCAATTAATTTAATAATTTAATGAATATTTCCAAGATTTAAACCTTTTTAAAATAAGAAAACAAGCAAAAAATCCGGCTTTTTAATGTTGACACTCAAAGTCAAGTAGTTCAAACTCCTAAATACTATGTAGTTGATGTAATAAAATACCTCACAGTACTAGTTTGAATTAATACATGTATGTTTCTAGTCAATTATTTTCTGTATTAAAATATACATTATAATATATATTATATGAATTGTAGATATTTAATGTATTTGCTAGAGATGCTTAACTACTACTTTGATCTCTGTAGTATCAGATCAACAATATGTCAGAGATACACTTTTAAAATGTTATTTAATACTTTTAACCAAACAATCATTATTTTAAATCTCTTCTGTGTTGAATTAGTTTGTGCTGAAAAAAGAAAGTACATTTGTGGTCACATACATTTTCATAAAGGATAAGAATGTTGCTGTTGCAATGCATCTTGGGACATGTCGTACGACTGGTGGGAATTATTTTTTACCAAAAGGGCTTTTTGACTTGAGAAGATGTTTCCAGGCATTAGTGTCTAAACCAGGGGTTGACAAATATATTTCTCAGGGGTCGAATGATAAACTGAGTGTTGTTAGGGGCCGTCAAGCCAAAAGCAAAAAAACAAAAAGCGAAAGATCAGTAACTAAACCCGAATGTTCAAAATAGATATTTAACAACCATTCTTTTAAAAATGATTTTTTTGCCCTAAACATTATCAAATTATTGTAAGATACAAACAAATATTCATAAAAAACTTCAGATTAATTCAGATTAAAAGTAGACACAATAATAAATAAAAAATAAAGTTATTATCTGGTAGAAACATATTCAACTCTGACGTCATGAGACCCACATACATATTTTATTAACTATTATTCTTTTTATTATCTCAGCTTGTCTTGTTTTTTTGTAATACATTGTAACTGGATACTAGCAAAAATATACATTTTATTCTCTAATGACCAAATGAGTGCTAATTCTAAATAAAGTATTGAATTATTGATCCAGAAATCTTATAAAAATATACTAAAATTGTAGAAGTCATGATTTTTATCGTGACTGTTGCTAATCTCGATACATTTGACTCTAGTTTTTGCTGCTTAAAGTGAAAAGAAATACATTTATTTACCAGAATTGTTATTTTCAGTTGATTTGTCTCAGTATTTAACCCTGTTTGGAATAGTTAGGAATATAAATGTCTTATATCTCACATATCTCTTCTAACGTTTGATTCTGTGACTCACAGCTCACTTGTTTTCTTCTGCTTGGATCCGATCTTTTCCCTAAATGGTTGAAACACATGTGAGTTTTCGGTCGTAAATCACAGTCGAACGGTCAATTTGCCACCTGTTCAGGCCGGTGAGGGTCACGGAGAGTCTCGGTATGGGGGAGAAACCAGTGGGAGATGGACCTGATGGGGGAGGAAGAGAGGGAGAGAGAGAGAGGGAGAGAGAGGGAGAGAGAGGGGGAGAGAGAGAGGGAGAGAGAGAGAGAGAGAGAGGGAGAGAGAGAGGGAGAGAGAGAGAGAGAGAGAGGGGGAGAGAGAGAGAGAGAAGGAGAGAGAGAGAGAGAGAGAGAGAGAGAGAGAGAGAGAGAGGGAGAGAGAGAGAGAGAGAGAGAGAGAGAGAAGGAGTGAATCATGTGAAGAGGAAACAAGTTAGAAAACATTTCAAAAGGCTTTTTAATGTCAGAAAATTCCAATCATTTCAATCAAAGCATCTTGAACACTGTTGTTGTTGAACATCTTCAAGCCTGATTTCTATTTTGTATTTGTGTGGCAACTGAGGAAACTACACTTCTTACAACACTTTTATTTTGTATTTATGTGGCCCTCATGAGGAAACTACACTTCTTACAACACTTATTTTGTATTTATGTGGCCCTCTAGGAAACTCACTTCTTCAACACTTTTATTTTGTATTTATGTGGCCCTCATGAGGAAACTACACTTCTTACAACACTTTTATTTTGTATTTATGTGGCCCTCTGAGGAAATACACTTTTAAAACACTTTTATTTTGTATTTGTGTGGCCCTCATAGGAAATACACTTCTTACAACACTTTTATTTTGTATTTATGTGGCCCTTATGAGGAAACTACACTTCTTACAACACTTTTATTTTGTATTTATGTGGCCCTCATGAGGAAACTACACTTCTTACAGCACTTTTATTTTGTATTTATGTGGCCCTCATGAGGAAACTACACTTCTTACAACACGTACTTTAGAAAGTTACAATAAAATAATAATCTTTAGTAGGTTTAACTTGATTTTATGACTTGATTTTATACTTTTTCGCTCCTTTATTTTGTTTGACGGCCCCTCAAAACATCTACCGTATAAAATGTGGCCCCTGATAATGATCTCATCTCATCTTTGCACATTTACCACAGAATTAAAAACCCCTAAAAAGATCTAATTCCATCCCTTCTCAGCGATGGCTCTCACACGAGTTTAATGTGATTCATGAGCGACAAGAGACGTCATCGTCGCTGCAGATGTTTAAAACATGTTCAAAACATGTTCAAAACACGTTTAAAACACGTTTTAAACATGTGTTTAAAACATGTTTTAAACGTGTTTTAAACATGTTTAAAACAGCAGCAGCTCATTCATCTCACGGTGCAGCAGAGCTTCCTGTCAGGATGTGGATCTGATTCAAACCCACACAGAACCTGATCTTCGGGCAGATGTTGTTCTTCTGACACACCAGGTCCAGAGAAGCACGTGAGGATCTTCAGGGTCTTGGATCCTGGTTAAGAAGATCATCAGGACATGAACCGTTTCTTCTGCGATCGATCGTGTCTTTTTCAACATCTTTAAAAACATTTCAAAGTATTGACACAAACATGGTTCTATGTCATTTGGTGCTCCGCCCTCAAACCAATAGCGAAGCGGTTCGAGGGCGGAGCACCAATTCGTAGAACCTGAGATTATGATCATAACTCAGGGGTTTTCATCAGTCTATTATAAGTTGTTCAAATACGTTGAAATATACCAACAAACTTTCAGTAAAAAATAAGGAGTGTAGTTGGAGAAAGAAATGTTGATATAAAACAAAGACTCAAAGACAATTTTCTGGACGAAAAACAATAATTTTTTCTTGATAAACAACAAACAAAGACATGTAAACAATCACAACAAAAACAACAAAAACACATTTAGATTATTAAGAGAACTCGTTTAGTTGTTTGTGATACATTGAATTAGGTTTTGTGTTTTTGATAGTTCTAAGTGTTACTGTGGTTTGAAGGCAGACTTATTGTGACAAATCCTTCAAAAACTTTCAAGATCCAGATGGATCTCCAATAATCCAGCGACATGTGATCAGCTGTTCCTTCTTTACATCAATATTTCATCTTCTTGTTCTGACGTCAGTTAAACAGACGGGAAGACAGACATACAAGCTTAGAGACAGACAGACAGACAGACAGACAGACAGACAGACAGATAACAGATAACAGATAACAGATAACAGATAACAGATAACAGATAACAGATAACAGACAGACTAAGAGACAGACAGACAGACAGACAGACAGACAGACAGACAGACAGACAGATAACAGACAGACAGATGGATAGATAAAAAAAGACAGACAGAATAAGAGAAAGACAGACAGACAGACAGACAGACAGACAGATAGATAACAGACAGACAGACAGACAGATAGATTAAAAAAAAGACAGACAGAATAAGAGAAAGACAGACATAAAGACAGAGAGATAGAAAACAGACAGACATACAAGCTAAGAGACAGACGGACAGATTTAGAGAAAGACGGATAGGCAGATAGATCAACTAACAGACAGACAGACGAGAGACAGACAGACAGAAAGATAAAAGACGGATTGACAGAATGACAGATGGACTGAGAGACAGACAGAAAGACAGAGAGATAGAAAACGGACAGACAACAGATAAAAGACAGACAGATAAAAGAAAGATAGACAGATAGACTGAGATACAGACAGACAGATGGAAAAAAAATGACAGATAGACAGAAGACAGACTTAGAGACAGACAGACAGACGGACAGAAAGATAAAAGACGGATTGACAGAAAGACAGACAGACTAAGAGACAGACAGACAGACAGACAGACAGACAGACAGACAGACAGACAGACAGAAAGATAAAAGACAGATTGACAGAAAGAAAGACAGAAGACAGACAGACTAAGAGACAGACAGACAGACTAGGAGACAGACAGACTAAGAGACAGACAGACAGACAGACAGACAGACAACAACAGACAGACAGACAGACAGACAGACAGACAGACAGACAGACAGACATTAAACTGCTGCTGCTTTTCTTCTAGTGAATCTAAAACTCTGTGGTTTCTCCAGACTTCAGACCACGACGAGACAGACTTTCATCTTTCAATGAGTTTCTTTGTGTCTCTAAGAAAACTTTCATTTCACTTCTTCGTCTTTGCCTTTTTTTTCTTCATCCCGTCTTTCCTTCCGTCTGTTTGCACGCCTGTCTGTGGAGGACGTGACGCGTCCATGAGGACTTGACGTCTCGGTGAGGACTCACACTCCACTGAGATGTTTCCTGCGAGAGGATCCGTGAGCTCATGCTCCTCTGAGGAGGTCACGCCTGGAAACACGCAACAGGTTGATGCGAAGCTGAACCAGACCAGGAATCCATGAGTCTGAGGACGGGCGGGGGGTTAAGAGGGGCCGCCATACTGTGGCCCCCGGAGCACGGAGGTCAAAGTTCACTGATGCTGGAGATGTCTCTGTCTTCAGAGGTTGATCTATCGCAGGAACATCTGGGAACTTGATTTTTTTTACTCCTGTCCATTCTTGACAAACAAACTGATACAAAGAGTCACCTGTTGAAGGTGAGGCCCCCGGGGGCCACATGTGGAAGTATATCAGGGTCCATTGAGTTGGATTTAAACATTGTTAGATGTTGAAACTTTGAATTTTCAAATTGAAATCTTCTTTCTTTTTTGAGTTAGATTATCTTTTAATTCAATAATAACTTTGTAATAATGTAATAAATATGTAATAAAGGTAGTTTTTAAATATTGTAAAAATTTAAATAAAAAACTTTCTACGTATAGACTTTGATATTCAAATTCCATCAACCTAAAAATACAATTTCTATATTCAATATCCGTTCATTTTTAGCCTTTTTTAATTCAATGTGAAAATGTTAAAATAGTGCCAAACAGTGTTTCCAGACCAAACCAATCGAGCACTGAGCCAATCGCTTTAAATTCACAGCAAGCTGCTTTGGAATCTGTTTCGAATCGACGCATTAGTGATTCAGTCACCTGATCATCTGTGAGTCACGTGATTGGCTGAAAGTTTGATCCAGTACCTCGGGGCTCTGTTGGTTTTGTCTGGTGTGACTATTATACCAACATTTTATATTGAATTTAAAAGGCTACAAATAAAAAAAACATTTATTTTTGAATTAATATATAGAACATATTATATAGAATATCAAACTTTATGTAAAAAGATTTAAGATTCTTTTTGAATTTCAATATAAAAAAAAAAAAAACTTTTCAATAAATAAATGATCGCATTATTAAAAAAAATGTACTCGATGTTTAAAAATACATTTTCAACTGTAATCTCTGAGGGAAATACCATCTGTGAAGATGAAGATGAAGACGAAGATGAAGCTCCTGGGTTGGATGATCGCGGCTCTGAGCTCTGTTGCTTCTGTCTGCGCAGCAAACCTGCTGGACTCCATGCTGCTGAAGAACGGATGGAAGGGACAGAAGAAGGACGAGAGTGGAAACAAAGCTACAGTCGTACCTGAAGACCTCCTGTGGTGTCACTGCAACCACCACTGTCCTGAAGACTCCGTCAACAACACATGCATGTACGTTGGACACACACGTGTACACACACATGTACATGGAGTCATACTACACAGTAAAACTGCAGAGCCTAGCAGAGTAATACTATACAGTAATACTACAGAGCCTAGCAGAGCCATACTATACAGTAATACTGCAGAGCCTAGCAGAGTCATACTATACAGTAATACTGCAGAGCCTAGCAGAGTCATACTACGCAGTAATACTGCAGAGCCTAGCAGAGTCATCTACTACGCAGAGCCATACAGTAATACTGCAGAGCCTAGCAGAGTCATACTATACAGTAATACTGCAGAGCCTAGCAGAGTCATACTATACAGTAATACTGCAGAGCCTAGCAGAGTCATACTACGCAGTAATACTGCAGAGCCTAGCAGAGTCATACTATACAGTAATACTGCAGAGCCTAGCAGAGTCATACTATACAGTAATACTGCAGAGCCTAGCAGAGTCATACTATACAGTAATACTGCAGAGCCTAGCAGAGTCATACTACGCAGTAATACTGCAGAGCCTAGCAGAGTCATACTATACAGTAATACTGCAGAGCCTACAGAGTCATTTACTATACAGTATTCTACAGAGTCATACTATACAGTAATACTGCAGAGCCTAGCAGAGTCATACTATACAGTAATACTGCAGAGCCTAGCAGAGTCATACTATACAGTAATACTGCAGAGCCTAGCAGAGTAATACTACACAAGTAATACTACAGAGCCTAACAGAGTCATACTACGCAGTAATACTATGTAGACTAGTAATACTAGGCCTCACGGCGCCTTTGTAGTTTACCAAAGTTGTACTAAAACTTTGTGTCATATTTCTGAGTGTGTAGCACGTGAAATAGTTTGAGGTACAAACAGAATAAAAACTTAAGAGAAAATTAAGGATTGTAAGTGTGACTCCAGAGAGTAAAGAAGTGATTTTATATCATGTTTGTTGTACTGATTAAAAAACTTTCTAAGGCCCTGGTTCTCACCAACATACTCTTGTAGGACGGACGGTTACTGCTTCACTATGGTGGAAGAAGAAGAAGGAGGTCTGGCCGTGTTCACCTCGGGGTGTTTGGGTCGAGCCGGCTCAGAGTTCCAGTGCAGAGTGAGTCTTGATGTTGTTGATGCTGTTGTTGTTTATGTTGTTGATGTTGTTGATGTTGATGTTGTTGATGTTGATGTTGTTGTCGAAGTTGTTCTTTTTGTTGCTGTTGTTGTTGAAGTTGTTGTTGATGTTGTTGAAGTTTTTGATGTTGTTGTTGATGTTGAAGTTGTTGTTGTTGATGTTGTTGAGTTTGTTGTTTATGTATTTGATGTTGTTGTTAACGCTGTGGATGTTGTTGTTGTTGATGTTGTGGATGTTGATGTTAATGTTGTTGTTGTTGATGTTTTGATGCTGTTGATGATGTTGTTGAGGTTGTTGTTGATGTATTTGATGTTGTTGTTAATGCTGTTGTTAATGTTGATGATGTTGTTGATGTTTTGTTGATGTTGTTGACGCTGTTGTTGATGTTGACCCTGTTGATGCTGTTGATGTTGTTGTTGATGTTGTTGATGCTGTTGATGTTGATGTTGTTGTTGGTGTTGTTGTCGTTGACGTTGATGTTGTTGTTGTTGTTGTTGGCGTTGATGTTGTTGTTGTTGATGTTGTTGTTGATGTTGTTGTTGATGTTGTTGTTGACGTTGATGTTGTTGTTGACGTTGTTGATGCTGTTGATGTTGTTGTTGATGTTGTTGATGTTGATGTTGTTGTTGACGTTATTGATGCTGTTGATGTTGTTGGTGGTGTTGTTGTCGTTGATGTTGACGTTGATGTTGATGTTTTGTTGATGTTGACGTTGTTGTTGATGTTGTTGTTGATGTTGTTTTTGACGCTGTTGTTAATGTTGTTGTTGATGTTGTTTTTGTTGTTAATGTTGATGTTGGTGTTGATGCTGTTGTTGATGTTGTTGTTGACGTTGTTTTTGACGCTGTTGTTAATGTTGTTGTTGATGTTGTTTTTGATGCTGTTGTTGATGTTGTTGTTGATGCTGTTGTTGATGTTGTTGTTGATGTTGTTGTTGATGTTGTTGTTGTTGTTTGTTGTTGTTTGATGTTGTCTGTTGTTAATGTTGATGTTGTTGATGCTGTTGTTGAGTGTTGTGTTTTGATGTTGTTGTTGATGTTGTTGTTAATGTTGGTGTTGATGTTGTTGTTGATGTTGTTGTTGTTGTTTATGTTGTTGTTGTTGATTTTGCTGTTGTTGATGATGTTTTTGTTGTTAATGTTGATGCTGTTGATGTTGTTGTTGTTGTTGTTTACGTTGATGTTGTTGATGATGTTTTTGATGTTGATGTTGTTGTTGTTTTTGTTTGTTGTTGTTGTTGTTGTTTATGTTGATGTTGTTGATGATGTTTTTGATGTTGACTTTGTTGTTGTTTTTGTTGATGATTTTTTTTTATGTTGTTGATGTTGTTGTTGATGTTTTTGATGTTGATGTTGTTGTTGTTGACGTCGAGCCCAGTAATGACAGAGTACTTTGTCAGGACACGTGGAACTCTCGCACCAGACGAGCTCTAGAGTGTTGCACGGACCAGGATTACTGCAACCGACGCCTTCATCCGACTCTTCCTCCGCTCAGGACGTCTGGTGAGATCCTGAGTGTGAACCTTCAGAGGATTCATGCTCAGAATATTGAAGGAATTTATGTTGTTGAAAATCTTTTTTTTAATAGTTATTTTAAATAATTGAATTCAAACATTTCTATATTATAATAATAGTCTAATTCAAATAATTCAAACATAAATATTCTGATATAAAATCTATTTGAATAAATAGTCCTTTAAATTCAATAGATAAATGTAGGTATACTAGTGACACGAGGCAGTACTAAAAGAGTACAGAAGTACTGGATCAAACAGCCAATAAAAAAAGCTATTTTTGAATTGTTGGAAATTATTTACAAGAGGCTTCTGTGTAAAATTATGTAGCCTCTCTGAGTAATACTATGAAGCCTTCCAGAGTAATACTACAAACCCTCTTTGAGTAATACTACAGATCCTCGCAGAGTAATACGACGTAGCCTCTCTGAGAAATACTATAAAGCCTTCCAGATTTATACATATGGAGCCTCACAGAGTATTACTATGAACCTTCTCGGAGTAATACTACAGAGCCTTGCTGAGTAATACTAAAGGTCCTTCCAGAGTAATACTACAAAGCCTCTCCGAGTAATACTACAAAGCCTTTTTGAGTAATATTACAGATTGTCACAGAGTAATACTACAAAGCCTCTCCGTGTAATACTACAAAGCCTTTTTCAGTAATATTACAGATTGTCACTGAGTAATACTACAAAGCCTCTCCGAGTAATACTACAAAGCCTTTTTCAGTAATATTACAGATCGTCACTGAGTAATACTACAAAGCCTCTTTGAGTAATACTACAGATCCTTGCGGATTAATACTAAGGGTGGGGTAATACCAGGAAAATACAATTTATTAAGTTACTTAAAGAACAAATCCTTTACTTTAGTTGAAGGTCTGAACATTTGAACAGTGGATGTTCTGAAGCCACGAGATCTTCTGAACAAACCACTGAACTGCAGCAGGTGAAACAGAACCTGCAGCTGGGCTTGTTCTCTCACCTCTAATGAAGAGACACGAGTCCTCTGGGCCCGCTTGAGTTTCTGCCTCAGGACGGATGTGAGGTATCTGTCCATCTGTCACTCACACCTCCTCCCTCGCTCACCTGTCACTCAAACACGTCTGACCTTGAAGACCAATCTTCTCACGAGCAGCTTTGGATGGAGATGGACGTGAAACACAAGGACCTTTGAACGGTTCATTATTTGATTAATAACATTCATTATAGATGTTGTCATGAAGGATTTATACTCAAAATAAATTGATATTTTATTAAAAATGAACATGTAAATATTCACAGCTTTCATTTCTATGTTGCAATTACACTTCCGGCCTCTAGATGGCAGCAGTTTTTCACGCCCCTTGCAGTTAAAGAAAGAATGAAATCATGCGAGATGACTGAGGACGAGAGGATACAGTGGACTTCAGGAGATTTTGAAGCTGATGTTTGGACATATTTTGGTCTTTCATTTGTATTAATTCAACCAAAGAGAGTCAAATATTCGCAAGATGTCGCTAAAATACTGTGTTCTCTAAAATTGTTACGTATATTATAAGATTGTATCGAAATATATCGTATCGTGAGATTAGCATCGTCTCTACAGATCAGTTGAGGGTTGGTTTTTTTAACGCGGGCGTTGCGGCGGGGGGTGTTTTACACAAATAAGAGGAAAAAAAAAAATAACAAAAAAAAAAAAAAAAAAAAAATAATGTTTTTTTTTAACAAAAAAAAAAAAAAAAAAAAAAAAAAAAAAATAAAAAAAAAAAAATTTAATTTTTAAAAAAAAAAAAAAAAATTTTTTTTTAAAAAAAAAAAAAAAAAAAATTTAAATATTTAGAAGTATTTAATATTGTGAGAAAAAATAAAACTTAATAAACTAAACTTAATAAATTAAGATAATAAATGTTTTTGTAAAAATAAAAAGCAACAAAAGCAAAGATCAGGCCCAAGAGGTTTAATTTTTCTGGAAAATTACAAAAAATTACATTTGTGAGAAAACTACATCTTCACTTTATCAAACAGTGTTTAAGTTTTAAAAGTGTTTTTTTTTCTGAATCTGAAAATCTTAAATTAAAAGTTAAAAAAGAAAAAACCAAAAGTTAAGGTGTTGTCATAATAATAATATAATAGGTTTTGTGAATAATATTGAACATTTTTTTTTGTTCTACAGTAGAATAAACATTCAAATAAACTGATCATGTTTTTAAAAGTATTTATCGTCCAGAAACATTTCTAGTTTCTTCTCTGGACGAGAAACGTTCTTGTCGAGCTCAGGACGTTGGAGTTTGAGTGACAGGGAAGTGGCAGAAAGACTAGAGCCCCAGAGCTGTGCTGGACTCTGGAGGTTCTCGCGCCAGAGTGACATCTGATCCCAGAGACGCAGGAAGGAGATCGATCATGTGACACCGGGGGCAGGAAGAGGAAAACAATCTCTTCTGCGACTCAAATCTACACCCGTTTCACATCAGAAATGATTTAATAATGTTTCTCTCCTCAGACTACGTGGACGGCAGCGTCCAGTATATGGCGCTCTTCATCTCCCTCATCGTCTGCATCGTCTTCCTGGGGGTCGTGCTCGTCTTCTGCTGCCTCAGGTGAGACACACCTGTCCTTCATTTCTCTCTCTCTCGGCCTCAACTCCGTCTCCTCTCGTCCTCAGGCACAAGAGGCAGGAGTCTCAGACTCACTACAGCATCAACCTGGAGCCGGACGAGACTTACATTCCGCCTCGGGAATGTCTGAAGGACCTGATCGAACAGTCGACCAGCGTCGGGTCTGGCTCGGGCTCCGGGCTCCCTCTACTGGTGAGAGGACGATACTGCATGTGGTTGAACGATGACCGAGTCGATAAAACCTTCAAACTTGATGAATATTTGTTTTAAAAAATAACTATAATTGAATTATTTAGTCACTTTTTTTCAAAATATATCGTTTCCTCAAGATTACACAAGACTATAATAGATTTATTGTCAAAGTACAACATTGTTGCTACACAATACACACATGAAAATGAAATTTAAGAACTAAAATAAATAAACACAAACTAAAAGCATAGTTAAAAAAAAAACATGAAAAACTAAATAATGAATATACAAAAATAAATCATTTATACACATTGATCGATAAATAAATGAATAAAGTAAGACTTTACAACAAATACAACATTTTTTTAGTATAAGGAAAAATATATGATCAGTGCCATTCATTCATTTATTTCATTTATTTATTTTTCGCACACCAACAACATTTTGGTGAGTTTTAAATGTATTAATGAAGAAAAACAAAACAACTTTGCTTTTCCAGGTCAGACCAGTTTACAAAGTTAGACTTTGATCTGCAAAAAACTTCAATATTATCTTTATTATTCTGTGTTTCCCGCCAATGAATGGATCCACGTGCAGGTCTAGTTGAATTAGTTTCATTAAAATATCTTATAAAATCACTTATTAGCGCAATAAACACTTATGCGTTCAAACACTGCTCTGGCTTTAATTGAATGATAATTAATGTAGTAACTTTTTCAAGTGAATATGTTTTTAACTTATTAAATAATAAATAATGTCCTTTGATGGAGTTTTTCTACGTAAAAACATGATTATTTCGAACATGATCCTGATGTTCCGTCCATTAACCGACTCGCTCGCGGACCAGGTCCAGAGAACCATCGCCAAGCAGATCCAGATGGTGAAGCAGATCGGGAAAGGACGTTACGGGGAGGTTTGGATGGGAAAGTGGAGAGGAGAGCGAGTGGCCGTCAAGGTCTTCTTCACCACGGAGGAGAAGAGCTGGTTCAGAGAGACGGAGATTTACCAGACGTTCCTGATGAGACACGAGAATATTTTAGGTGAGAACCTCAAACATTTACCGTCTTTAAAGATATATATTTGCACAATGTTGAAAAAATGTTTAAATGAATGGTAGTGATGTGTCGATGAAGCTTCATGAAACAGTGTCATTATTTTCAGAGTCCACTAGATGGTAGTGATGTGTTGATGAAGCTTCATGAAACAGTGTCATTACCTTCAGAGTCCACTAGATGGTAGTGATGTGTTGATGAAGCTTCATGAAACAGTGTCATTATCTTCAGAGTCCACTAGATGGTAGTGATGTGTTGATGAAGCTTCATGAAACAGTGTCATTATCTTCAGAGTCCACTAGATGGTAGTGATGTGTTGATGAAGCGTCATGAAACAGTGTCATTATCTTCAGAGTCCACTAGATGGTAGTGATGTGTTGCTGAAGCTTCATGAAACAGTGTCATTATCTTCAGAGTCCACTAGATGGTAGTGATGTGTTGATGAA
Source organism: Callionymus lyra (assembly GCA_016630915.1). Lineage (NCBI taxonomy): Eukaryota > Metazoa > Chordata > Actinopteri > Syngnathiformes > Callionymidae > Callionymus > Callionymus lyra. The sequence continues at coordinate 31,602,689 of JACEEU010000685.1, read as the reverse complement.
GCTTCATGAAACATTGTCATTATCTTCAGAGTCCACTAGATGGTAGTGATGTGTTGATGAAGCTTCATGAAACAGTGTCATTACCTTCAGAGTCCACTAGATGGTAGTGATGTGTTGATGAAGCTTCATGAAACAGTGTCATTATCTTCAGAGTCCACTAGATGGTAGTGATGTGTTGATGAAGCTTCATGAAACAGTGTCATTATCTTCAGAGTCCACTAGATGGTAGTGATGTGTTGATGAAGCGTCATGAAACAGTGTCATTATCTTCAGAGTCCACTAGATGGTAGTGATGTGTTGATGAAGCTTCATGAAACAGTGTCATTATCTTCAGAGTCCACTAGATGGTAGTGATGTGTTGATGAAGCTTCATGAAACAGTGTTGTTACTTTCAGAGTCCACTAGATGGTAGTGATGTGTTGATGAAGCTTCATGAAACAGTGTCATTATCTTCCGAGTCCACTAGATGGTAGTGATGTGTTGATGAAGCTTCATGAAACAGTGTCATTATCTTCAGAGTCCACTAGATGGTAGTGATGTGTTGATGAAGCTTCATGAAACAGTGTCATTATCTTCAGAGTCCACTAGATGGTAGTGATGTGTTGATGAAGCTTCATGAAACAGTGTCATTATCTTCCGCGTCCACTAGATGGTAGTGATGTGTTGATGAAGCTTCATGAAACAGTGTCATTATCTTCAGAGTCCACTAGACTTGACTCTGGTGTTGTGATAGTGTAGTAACAAGTATATATGTGTAGTATTGTCCAGTACTTGACTCTGGTGTTGTGATAGTGTAGTAACAAGTATATATGTGTAGTATTGTCCAGTACTTGACTCTGGTGTTGTGATAGTGTAGTAACAAGTATATATGTGTAGTATTGTCCAGTACTTGACTCTGGTGTTGTGATAGTGTAGTAACAAGTATATATGTGTAGTATTGTCCAGTACTTGACTCTGGTGTTGTAGTATTTACAGACCACATGACTCTTGATGAAGTCGTAACTGCTTTCATTTGTTTTCAAACCAAAATATGTCCAAACATCAGCTTTTTAAAGCTGCTGGACTCACTGTATCCTCTCGTCCTCAGTCATCATTCTACCTTTAGCTGTGGAGGACGTAACAATTGCTGCCATCTAGCAGCAGGACGTTTAATTGCAACACAAACATGAACAAACGCGTGTGAATGTTAATCGTGAATAATAACAATCAATGTATTTTATTTAATACATACTTTATCGAAATATAAGCTCTAACTGATAAAAGTGCAGTTGAAAGTTGATAACGTTGGTGATATGTTGTGTATTTATATTTTCTCTAGTGTACTTTTTGCTGCTCGTACACAACTCTCCTGATATCTGACTCTTCATTTCTCCCAGGGTTCATAGCGGCCGACATCAAGGGCACGGGCTCGTGGACTCAGCTGTACCTCATCACCGACTACCACGAGAACGGCTCCTTGTACGACTACCTCAAGTCCAACAGTCTGGACGTCAAGGCTCTGCTGAAGCTCTGCTACTCGTCCATCTCCGGCTTGTGTCACCTTCACACCGAGATCTACGGCACGCAAGGAAAACCTGCCATCGCTCACCGAGACCTGAAGAGCAAGAACATCCTGGTGAAGAAGAACGGCTACTGTTGCATCGCAGACCTCGGACTGGCCGTCAAGTTCAACAGGTTAGTATTATTATTATTATTAGTATTAATAATATTATTATTATTATTATTATTATTATTATTATTATTATTATTATTATTATTATTATTATAAACAGGTGCAACCATTTGAGTGATTGATTGACAGTTGAGGTGTCAATGTGAAATAATACTACAGAGCCCCCAAGAGTTTTTTAAGGAGGAAGCAGGAGTAAGTAAAGACGAGTATACTACAGAGACTGGCGGAGTAATACTACAAAGACTAGCGGAGTAATACTACAGAGACTCACGGAGTAATACTACAGAGACTCCTGGAGTAATACTAAGGAGACACACGGAGTAATACTACTGAGACTAGCAGGGTCATACTACAGACACTCATGGAGTAATAGTACGGAGACTTTGGAGTTATCCTAGGGTGATGTAGAGTAATATTACTAAGCAGAGTAATACTGCAGAGACTAGCGGAGTAATACTATAGAGACTCGCAGAGTAATACTACAGAGACTAGCAGAGTAATCCTACAAAGACTAGCAGAGTAATCCTACAAAGACTCTTGGAGTAATACTACAGAGACTCATAGAGTAATACTATAGAGAGACTTGCAGAGTAATACTACAGAGACTAGTGGAGTAATACTATAGAGACTCGCATAAAAATACTACAGAGACTAGCGGAGTAATCCTACAAAGACTCGTGGAGTAATACTACAGAGACTCGTAGAGTAATACTATAGAGACTCGCAGAGTAATACTACAGAGACTAGCGGAGTAATACTATAGAGACTCGCAGAGTAATATTACAGAGACTAGCAGAGTAATCCTACAAAGACTCTTGGAGTAATACTACAGAGACTCGTAGAGTAATACTATAGAGACTTGCAGAGTAATACTACAGAGACTAGTGGAGTAATACTATAGAGACTCGCAGAGTAATACTACAGAGACTAGCGGAGTAATCCTACAAAGACTCGTGGAGTAATACTACAGAGACTCGCAGAGTAATACTACAGAGACTTGCAGAGTAATAATACAGAGCCTTGCAAAGTATTAAGACGCATTTTTGTTTGATAACTACTGGAAGGGCTTTTATGTAATGGGATTAGGATGTGTTTGAATGGAGACAGAGCCCTCTGGTGGTTTTAAAGCTGAACTGCAATAGAAGGTTAAACATTCTCGGTTGTGTAACTGGTTACATGAAGGTCAGAAGCTTCGATCACATGTGTGTAAATGATTAAAAAGTAAATAAATTTTGGGTTTTATTTGTGTTTCAGTGACACCAACGAGGTGGACATTCCTCCGAACCTCCGCGTGGGAACCAAGCGCTACATGCCGCCCGAAGTCCTGGAGGAGAGTCTGAACAGGACCTACTTCCAGTCCTTCATCATGGCCGACATGTACAGCTTTGGGCTCATCGTGTGGGAGATGACGCGACGGTGCATCTGTGGAGGTGCTTAGCTTAGCTTAGCTTAGCTTAGCTTAGCTTAGCGCCATGATAGTTGTGGGTCTCTGACGCTCATGTGTCACAGGTGTCGTGGAGGATTACCAGCTGCCCTACTACGACCTGGTGCCCACAGACCCGTCCTACGAGGACATGAGGGAGGTCGTCTGCATCAAGGAGCAGCGACCGTTGTTTATCAACCGATGGGGAAACGACGAGGTACGTTTTCTTCATCACATCAACTTTCGCAGTTTAAACTCTGCAAAGAGGTTTTCTTAGGAGGCCGAGGACGACACAACACAACATTGAGCCACAACACAACAACGTTCAGACACAACGCAACAGTGTTTAGACAAAACAAAACAACATTTTGACACAACAACATTAAGACACAACACAAAGACATTAATTTAGACACAACATAACAACATTGAGATACAAAACAACAAAATTAAGACACAACAACATTTAGATACAAAACAACAAAATTAAGACACAACAACATTTAGATACAAGACAAGAAAATTAAGACTCAACACAACAACATTAAGACACAACACAACATTTAGATACAACACAACAAAATTAAGACACAACCAGCAACATTTAGATAAAACACAACATCATTAAGACACAACAAAACAATATTAACACACAAAACAAAAACATTAAGACAAAATACAACAACATTAAGACACAACACAACAACATTTAGACATAACACAACAACATTTAGACACAACACAACAACATTTAGACACACCAACATTACTACACAACACACCAACATTTAGACACAACAACATTTAGACACAACAACATTAAGACACAACAAAACAACATTTAGACACAACACAACAACATTCAGACACAACACAACAACATTCAGACACAACACAACAACATTCAGACACAACACAACAACATTAAGACACAACACAACAACATTCAGACACAACAAAACAATATTAACACACAAAACAAAAACATTAAGACAAAATACAACAACATTAAGACACAACACAACAACATTTAGACATAACACAACAACATTTAGACACAACACAACAACATTTAGACTCACCAACATTACTACACAACACACCAACATTTAGACACAACAACATTTAGACACAACAACATTAAGACACAACAAAACAACATTTAGACACAACACAACAACATTCAGACACAACACAACAACATTCAGACACAACACAACAACATTTAGACACACCAACATTACTACACAACACACCAACATTTAGACACAACAACATTACTACACAACACACCAACATTTAGACACAACAACATTCAGACACAACACAACAACATTCAGACACAACACAACAACATTCAGACACAACACAACAACATTCAGACACAACACAACAACATTCAGACACAACACAACAACATTCAGACACAACACAACAACATTCAGACACACCACAACAACATTGAGCTGCAATTGAATTTAAAAGACTAGGAAATTAAAAATGTTGTATTTAGAATTTTTAGTTTTGATTAGTTCAAATATCAAACTTTATGTGTAAAACAATCTTAACTTGTAAAATGTTTTCCATTTTATTATTTAAACATAAACATGTATTAAACGTTTTAATCGTAAAATTCAACCATTTAATATCGTGAGTCCATTAAAGTGTAACTGCTGAGTTTACGACACAAAAATAGCTCCGTACATCTCAGATATACTGATGACACTAATGAGGCGTGTGTTACAGTTTCCCAGCTACCAAGGGAAGCTTCCTAGAAAGTCCACTCACTCTTCAATAACTATGAATCTTCATGAATCACTTTCAATGAAATTAAATCACTTGTGAATTATTTTCATGAGTCATTAACCCATGAGTCGTCTTGGTGATCATCTCAGAGGGAGTTTGTGTAATGTTTTTTCAAGTGTTGTTAAAGTGTATTTGTTGTGTGTGTGTGTATGTGTGTGTGTGTGTGTCCTAGTGTCTGCGGCAGATGGGGAAGCTGATGTCGGAGTGCTGGGCTCACAATCCTGCCTCGCGCCTCACGGCCCTGAGGGTGAAGAAGAGTCTGGCCAAGATGCTGGAGTCTCAGGACATCAAACTGTGACGGACACTTCCAGAGACTCCAGAGACGCCTCGCTCACGCCGGTCGGTCCAGACCGGAGTTAACACTCGAGCCGTCGCTGAAGACGCGTCGCTGGACGATTGAAAAAGTGCTTTCTGTGAAAGTGATTCATGTTGAGGTGAACGAATCCTGTCAGACTTTTGTTCTGTCGGCTCTGAAGACTGTTCAACCACCTCTTTGTATTTCAAGATGATTTTCAATTAATTTAATGATTCCACAGACGCCTCATGACCCCCCACATGCTGCCCCCCACCCCACCTCATGACCCCCCCCCCCACCTCATGACCCCCACATGCTGCCCCCCCACCTCATGACCCCCCACATGCTGCCCCCTTGCTCACCTACAGTGTTGAACTTGTGTTGAGATGTTTACAGAGGAATTCTATGGAAGTAAATCCGTGTCATAAGAATATTGAAGGGTTTAACTGAACAACATTGAGACACAACACAACAACATTAAGATACAACAACATTCAGCCACAACACAACAACATTCAGACACAACACAACAACATTCAGCCACAACACAACAACATTCAGGCACAACACAACAACATTAAGACACAACAACATTCAGCCACAACACAACAACATTACAACATTCAGGCAAACACAACAACATTAAGACCAACACCACCACAACACAACAACATTAATACACAACAACATTCAGCCACAACACAACAACATTAAGATACACAACAACATTTAGCCACAACACAACAACATTAAGACGCAACAACATTTAGCCACAACACAACAACATTAAGATACAACACAACAACATTAAGATGCAACAACATTTAGCCACAACACAACAACATTAAGATACAACACAACAACATTAAGATGCAACAACATTTAGCCACAACACAACAACATTAAGATACAACACAACAACATTAAGATGCAAAATTTACCCACAACATTAAGATGCAACAACATTTAGCCACAACACAACAACATTAAGATACAACACAACAACATTAAGATGCAACAACATTTAGCCACAACACAACAACATTAAGATACAACACAACAACATTAAGATGCAACAACATTCAGCCACAACACAACAACATTAAGATACAACACAACAACATTAAGACGCAACAACATTCAGCCACAACACAAAAACATTCAGCCACAACATAACAACATTAAGACACAACACAACAACAATGAGCCACAACACAACAACATCAAGACACAACACAACAACATTCAGCCACAACACAACAACATTAAGACACAACACAACAACAATGAGCCACAACACAACAACATTGAGCCACAACACAACAACATCAAGACACAACACAACAACATTCAGCCACAACACAGCAACATTCAGCCACAACACAACAACATCAAGACACAACACACCAAGATTAAGACACAACACAACAACAATGAGCCACAACACAACAACATCAAGACACAACACAACAACATCAAGACACAACACAACAAGATCAAGACACAACACAACAAGATTAAGACACAACACAACTACATTAAGAAGGAATTCTATGGAAGTAAATCAGTCTCATAACAATATTTAACGGTTCCATCCTTGTGTTACCTCTGGGTCAAGGTGACCCGAAGCCTAGGAGGTTGTTCACTTTGACCCAGAAGCAAAACAAGAAACACATTTGCTTTCTGGCGTCCGGGTCACTCTGACCCAGAGACAACACAGGGGTTGATACGGGAAATGTTTTGTTCATTTTAAGCAAATAATTTTTTTTTTGGTTCATTTTAAATAAAAAATCGAAAGGTTGAATTTGTTAATTAAAGGATTAGATTTGTTTTGACAATAAAAAATTCTAAAGTAAATATTCTTTTCATTTGTAGCCAAAATTTAAGAAAATGCATTTTTCAATTATAAAAAACTAAACTCTATGTGAAAATATTCAATGATGTTCAATTGATCTTTTAAAAAAACAAAACAAACAAAATCCAACCTTTAAATATAGAAATAATTGAATTTAATTCTTTAAAAAACATAAAATCTTGGAAAAACTACCACATTTTCATTGAAATTCAAAGTTTATTCTGAAAAGTAAAAATACTTCAATATTCCGGAGACTCTGAATTACAAACATGTAACACATTGACATATTTCATCCGTCAGGACTGGATCTCAAGGTCGACGTGATGATGGAACAGAATCTCTAATAAAATGTGTCTTCAAGTCGTTTGTTGTTTCATTGTTGTCGTTTTAGATCACGTGTGTTAAACTGTCGAGCGATCGTAGGAGGGTCAAAGTTCAAGGTCAAAGTTCATGTCGACCTTTGACGATGTCATTGTTCAACATAAGACAATTGTTACTTTTTTAGTTAAACGTGGTTTTGTTTTAGAGCCTGGAGATTCAATCACACGAGAAAAACCCCTAAATTATGATCATAATCTCAGGTTCTACGAATTGTTGCCCTCTAACTGCTTCGCCATTGGTTTACCCCCGAGGTACCGCCTTGTCTCTGAGAAAGCTTAATGAACTCGCCACCCATGCTGGGTTCAGTCCACTTCCTATAAAGGCAGGAAACACCCGCAGCACTTCCTCCAACTGAAAACTCAGCGAGAAAGGCGGCTGCTGGGCGACGAGGTTAGAGGGCTTCGCACCAATTCGTAGAACCCGAGATTATAATGATAACTCATGGGTTCTACGTCATTTGGTGCTCCGCCCTCTAACCGCTTTGCTGTTGGTTTAAACCCAAGGCGAAGCCCGCGTGATCAAAGTACCCCCACCTGGGTGCCGCTCCTGACAGCAGCATAATTAGGCCGCTGCCGGCCCAGGGTCAAAATCTACTGGAGTTGCGAGCCTTAGGGGATGGCATCACTCAAAAACAGTATGAGCTACTGATCCTGTCACCACATGGAGGAGGAGAAAAGCTCTAGAGAAGGTTGAGGTGGACGCCCAAGACACGACTGAACAGATTCCTTCTCAGGCAGAAGAATAAGGCATTGGAGCGGCGAATGAGGCCAGGCACCGCCAAACAAAACCCTTACAGGACAACAGGTGAGGGCGATCTTGTCCTTGAGGCAGCGGTCAGAAGGCCCGCAGAGTTGTCACCGGAAGGAATGGTTGAGAACCTTCGTACGGAACGCTGGGTTCGGAAGAAGAGACACTGATGACTCCTCGACTCGAAAGGAAAAACACTCGAGGCTATTGGGGAGAACACAAAACTCACTCGTTCTCTTTATGGATATCAGGACCAGAAGGAGTAAAACCTTAAAATACAAAATGTCACTCATTTGCAGCAAGGCCAGCTGCAGCATCATGTGCGCTCACTCAAGTCTGCCATGGCGGTGGAGCTGTCTGGTAGCACTAGTACGTTGGACTGTGACAGTTGGGGAGAGAGGTGAAGCAGGACGTTGTGAATTGCTTCCAACTCTAGCCAGTTGTGTGTCTGTACACAGGTCTGTTCCAGACCCTGCTGGCGTAGATCTGACCCCGAGCTGCATCTCCAACCTGTCAGATATGCGTCTTGAACACATGAGTGTAAAGAAAGACACAACTAAATGGAACTCTCCGTCTGAGGTTGGCTAAAGAGTTCCAAAACTTGATGTCCTGCAAAAACCCGAGTGGAAGGCTCACTTTTTGACATCAGTCCTGCTTTGGGTCTAGCTTGAGAAGACCAAACCATCCCTGGAGCTCCCTCATATGCAGAAAGACCATCTGCACCGTCTTGTGAGCTGCTGCCACGAGCCTAAGGAGGGACATAACAGCGCCTACTGTTGTCACATGACGCCGAGCTTCCAGCAACTGTGTTGTCAGTCGGAGAATGGGCTTCATTTCAATGAAGCTACATGATACAGTGTCATTATCCTCAGAGTCCACTAGATGGTAGTGATGTGTTGATGAAGCTTCATGAAACAGTGTCATTATCTTCAGAGTCCACTAGATGGTAGTGATGTGTTGATGAAGCTTCATGAAACAGTGTCATTATCTTCAGAGTCCACTAGATGGTAGTGATGTTTTGATGAAGCTTCATGAAACAGTGTCATTATCTTCAGAGTCCACTAGATGGTAGTGATGTGTTGGTGAAGCTTCATGAAACAGTGTCATTATCTTCAAAGTCCACTAGATGGTAGTGATGTGTTGATGAAGCTTCATGAAACAGTGTCATTATCTTCAGAGTCCACTAGATAGTAGTGATGTGTTGATGAAGCTTCATGAAACAGTGTCATTATCTTCAGAGTCCACTAGATGGTAGTGATGTGTTGATGAAGCTTCATGAAACAGTGTCATTATCTTCAGAGTCCACTAGATGGTAGTGATGTGTTGATGAAGCTTCATGAAACAGTGTCATTATCTTCAGAGTCCACTAGATGGTAGTGATGTGTTGATGAAGCTTCATGAAACAGTGTCATTATCTTCAGAGTCCACTAGATAGTAGTGATGTGTTGATGAAGCTTCATGAAACAGTGTCATTATCTTCAAAGTCCACTAGATGTTAGTGATGTGTTGATGAAGCTTCATGAAACAGTGTCATTATCTTCAGAGTCCACCAGATGGTAATGATGTTTTGATGAAGCTTCATGAAACAGTGTCATTATCCTCAGAGTCCACTAGATGGTAGTGATGTGTTGATGAAGCTTCATGAAACAGTGTCATTATCTTCAGAGTCCACTAGATGGTAGTGATGTGTTGATGAAGCTTCATGAAACAGTGTCATTATCTTCAGAGTCCACTAGATGGTAGTGATGTGTTGATGAAGCTTCATGAAACAGTGTCATTATCTTCAGAGTCCACTAGATGGTAGTGATGTGTTGATGAAGCTTCATGAAACAGTGTCATTATCTTCAGAGTCCACTAGATGGTAGTGATGTGTTGGTGAAGCTTCATGAAACAGTGTCATTATCTTCAGAGTCCACTAGATGGCGTCTCTGCACTATTTTCCTTTGTTTTGAACAACTGTTCTAATGAAACATCATTTTTTAAGTGATGGCGCCACCTACTGACCTCTGATCAACATGACATCCACATCACCAACTAATGCATGAATGTTTTTTGTTTAATTTTGAGGGAGAAAAAAAAAGACAATATTGACACAAAAATGTTTAAAATGTAAAAAGAAACACACAATAACAGAACCCGATCACACAATAGGAAACAAAGGACATATTAAAGAAGTATTATTCTGCGAAAAACATGTTTTATTTGATGAGAGACGAGTATTATTCTGAAGAAAAACTGGGGGAAATGTTTCTTTTTCCTCTCGAAAATAATCTTGATGATCTCATCCAGTGACTCGAAACAACACAAACCAGGCTCTCGTGTTCAATGTTGCATAGAAATATAATTTATTATTCGTCTTAAAAATTCTTTCTTACACTTTGTACATCAACTGGACGGACGAGAGCCGGAGCCGCTCGACTCGGACGCTGAAGGACGAGCGATCAGAACGATGCAAACTTTGCATAGACCTCGTGACAGAGACGAGCGAGGAAACAATCAGGAACGGCGTCGACGCGAACAAACGTCGGATCACGAATGGCTTCTGTCGCTCACGTACAAACTTTAAATAACACCACGCAGTCGTCGTGTTCTAGAAAAATAGATCTTCGTGGCAAACCAGCGATAAATATCTCCTTCCTCAGTCCGTGATGTGTTTGATATAAACTCAAGAAAAACAAGATATAAAGTCAATTAAAAAAAGACACAAACAACGTGGAAGTAAATCAGTGGCATTTGAATATTTAATGGTTACATTGAACATTTCAAGTGTTAAAACTTTAGATTTTTACTTAAATTAAGCGTTTTTATCATTAATTTATCATTAATTATAGGATTATTTTTTAATAATTTAATTAAACAATCGGTATATTAAAGGTTGTTTAGTTTATCCTTCCAATAATAATATTTTAAGCCTGTTAAATTCAATAAAAATGTTTGCAATTGCATGTAATTAATTGAAACAACTATTTTTTTAATCAATAAAAAAAAATGTACCTTTCAAAATACAAATTATTGAATACATTTAATTGTAAAAATATGTATTAAATGCCTAATATATTAAGACAAGTCAGTTTCAACATTTTGTGTGTAATGTTTTTTTTAATTATTTATTATTAATTTATGTATGTTCAATAATTTAATTCAAAAATCGCTATTAATGGGTGAATTCTTTTTTTATAGAAAAAAAATGTTAATGTTAATAATTCAATAACTTTTATGATTGAAAGGTTGAATTTTCTCAATTTTTAAAAGCACTTTTTCTTTAATCAAATATTTAAAAAATAAAAATATGTTTTTATATAAATAGAGTTCGATATTGTCGTTCCAATAATTTACAGTAAATGTTCTAGAATTTTTTTTATAACATTTATTTTAGCATTTTAAATATAATAAAATATCGTGGCTCTAGGAAGCAATTTTTTTTATGAATAAAGTAAAAATCATCCAATTAGTTAATAAAAAAACAACTAAATAAGAAGAAAATAAACCTACAATAATCATACAAATGATTGAATTAGATTAATTAAATATATATCTATATAATCCTAAAAAAAACCCATTTCTATACTAAGAAAAGCAAGTTTCAACATTTGAAATGTTCAACTACGTCATGACACTGAAACACTTCCATGTAAAGCAACACGTGATGACGTCATTCGCGTCCCTCAGTGGCTGATGACGGCGTCAGTCCACCAGGGGGCGCTCTGATACAGTCAGAATCATAACATAACGTGAGGACACTGCAAAAGTATTCAAGACAAACAGATCAAATAATAATAATAAAAAAAAGCATATAAATAGTCGTATAATTAAACACTATGTTAACGCCTCTGTGGCGTTGCTATGGAAACCCACGTGGAATCTAATTGGACCGTCTTGACCTTTTTTTTCCACGACGCTCCTTCGGGGGCGACAGGAAGTCGCGTCCGCCACGTCCAAATATCTGGACGGCCGTTTCCACGGAAACCAGATCCAGGAATATCAGCGAGGAATGACTGGCAGCCATTTTTGTTTACCCTTCAAAGTTCTGACACCTTCTTGTTGCCAGCGTTGAACTGGGTCACGGACCGGGATGTTCCCGTCTCCTCACACACACACACACTCACACACACACCGACACACACACACACACACACGTGTGTGTCACGAGGACGTCTTTTCTCTCTCGTATATGTTCTGGTTTCCTGCCACAGGTTCTCCGGGAACGAGGCGTCAATGTTCTCCGCAGGCGGGGAACAGGCTGTCATGGCGACCCATCTCCTCCAGAACCTGCGCCAGGCGACTCAGGTTCCCGTCGGGGAAGTGTTGCGCCTCCCAGAGGTCCAGGATGACCCCGGTGGGGCTGGACTTGGTGGCAAAGTAGTTGAGATACCTTGAAAAGAAAAGAGAGTTCAGGACTTTTTCTTGTCGTAACGTCATGACAACCTTCTTCTCATCGGCTCTTCATCACAAGATAGTGATTTGTCGAGATACAAATATCACAAGATACTCATATGTCGAGATACAAATATCACAAGATACTTATATGTCGAGATACATTTATAATTAGATACTGATTTGTCGAGATACAAATATTACGAAATACTGATATGTCGAGATACAAATATCACAAGATACTTATATGTAAAGATACATTTATAATTAGATACTGATTTGTCGAGATACAAATATTACGAAATACTGATTTTAAGATACAAATGTCACAAGATACTAATATGTCCAGATACTAATAGCACTAGATACTAATATGTCGAGATAGAAATATAATCAGATACTGATTTGTCAAGATACAAATGTCACGAGATACTGATTTGTCGAGAAACAAATGTCACAAGATACTGATTTGTCGAGATACAAATGTAAAAAAAAACTGATTTGTCGAGATACAAATATCACGAGATACTAATATCACGAGATACTAATATATCGAGATACTAATATGTCGTTGATACAAATATCACAACGACAACCAATATTTTACCATCGCAAAATAAAAATGTACTAAATCGATTGAAAAAGCAACGATTTGTTTCCTGAAAAGAAAAACACAATTTTTAATTCAACAACTTGAACTAATTATTAATTTATGTAAAAGAATATCCGATTAAAAATGCATTTGAATTGCATTGATTTTTTTAAAGATTTTCTACTTTGAAATGCTGTTCAAACTTCTAATCTCTCCTTCATCTGCTGAATCAACAGATCTGTTAATCCTCTCTTTAGGCGTCTTTTGTGTTTTATCTGCTTTATTTTCGCTTGAAATCGGCGTCAAGTGGCGTCACAGCAGGATGAGCTCTCGTCCGACTGCTCGTCCTCTTTGCTGTCACTTCCTGTCAGCGGTCAGTCCGAGGCTGGCGCCGCTGATAAGGCGCTTCCTGCTGAGTCGGATCTGTTTGGATCAAACCCACGAGGTCACGTGACGCCGCCGTGTTCACGACCTCAACGCTTTCATGTGAAGAAATATTTCATTTTCTATAACAACTGTTGCTTTTTACATCAGACCAGTCGTTTATTTCATTTGATTGTATAATTTCACATAAATCTCACGTTTTAAAATAATATTTTAACTCATTAGTATTTTCTGTTTGTTTTTCTTGTTCAGTAGAACGAAAACCAAGACATAGTAATAAAAAAAAGAAGTATTTTTTCATATTACTTCGTCATGTCTACGGCTCCGTACGAAGGTTATATATACAAACAAATATTATAATTGTTATTATAATATTAACTTTGTTTTAATTCTTTAGGCTTTCAGGGTTAAAATAAATCTGTAAGATGATATTTTTTAATTTTTGTAAATGAATAAAATATAAATACATTTTTTTCATTTTTGAGTGTTTATTCGCATTGATTTTTATTGTAATAATATAGTTTATTTCAATATTAAATTATAAAAAAGACTCAAAGGAAAATAAACTAAAGATTTTAATTTGTAAATTGTTTTTAATCTTTTCCAAATTTATTTTATTTTTATACAAATATCACGAGATACTAATATGTCGAAATACAAATATCACGACATACTTACTTGTTGAGATACAAATATCACGAGATACTTATGTGTTGAGAAACAAATATCACAAGATACTTATGTGTTGAGAAACAAATATCACGAGATACTTATGTGTTGAGAAACAAATATCACGAGATACTTATGTGTTGAGATACAAATATCACGAGATACTTATGTGTTGAGAAACAAATATCACGAGATACTTATGTGTTGAGAAACAAATATCACGAGATACTTATGTGTTGAGAAAAAAATATCACGAGATACTTATGTGTTGAGAAACAAATATCACGAGATACTTATGTGTTGAGAAACAAATATCACGAGATACTTATGTATTGAGAAAAAAATATCACGAGATACTTATGTGTTGAGAAACAAATATCACGAGATACTTATGTGTTGAGATACAAATATCACGAGATACTTATGTGTTGAGAAACAAATATCACGAGATACTTATGTGTTGAGAAACAAATATCACGAGATACTTATGTGTTGAGAAACAAATATCACGAGATACTTATGTGTCGAGGAACAAATATCACGAGATACTTATGTGTTGAGAAACAAATATCACGAGATACTTATGTGTTGAGATACAAATATCACGAGATACTTATGTGTTGAGAAACAAATATCACGAGATACTTATGTGTTGAGAAACAAATATCACGAGATACTTATGTGTTGAGAAACAAATATCACGAGATACTTATGTGTTGAGAAACAAATATCACGAGATACTTATGTGTTGAGAAACAAATATCACGAGATACTTATGTGTTGAGAAACAAATATCACGAGATACTTATGTGTTGAGATACAAATATCACGAGATACTTATGTGTTGAGATACAAATATCACAAGATACTTATGTGTTGAGAAACAAATATCACGAGATACTTATGTGTTGAGAAACAAATATCACGAGATACTTATGTGTTGAGATACAAATATCACGAGATACTAATATGTCGAAATACAAATATCACGACATACTTACTTGTTGAGATACAAATATCACGAGGTACTGTTATATCGAGATACAAATATAACAAGATTATTTTTTAAATGTTTCAATGTTTTAATTCATCTAATAATAACAAATACAAATACAACTATAAGAAAAGGTTAACAAGTAAATAATTCAATTTCTAAAAAAACAAACATTTCAATAAAAATAATTAATTATTAGGTCGAGCGACACCAGTGGACTAAAGTGGTACTACAACCAGTAGATTAAGAAGTATTATATATTTATATACCAGCCATTCTTCAACGAACGGAGTTCAAAAACTGAAAAATAGAAGTCTAAGATGTTTCTTAAAGGAGTCATAGATCCACAAAGAGAGGAAATTGTTCCAAACTTAGAAACACCTAAAAATTTTTTTCGGCGGTGAATTACAACACCGGGGATGGACAGGAAGGAGGAGCTGAATCTGAAATAAGAAGTTTACATGTACCATGTTCACACCATCAAGAACTTTTAAAGTGAGAATAAAAATCACACAAAACACCTCAAGTCACGGTATATGAGCCATTCAACTGGTTTTAACCTCATGTGTCATCACTAGTTATTCTAGTACAAAAATATGAAGGTACACAAAACTACCCAGAGCTGCTGTAAAAAGTGTTAAATTCAAGAAGTCAATACTGTGATCCCCAGTCTGGTGCCACACACCTGTCCAGGTTGAGTTTGTGAGCCAACATCCTCCAGTCGTTGCCTCTGGTCTGCGGCGCGTCCAGACTCCCACACAACTTCTGCCTGATGGACACTGGGATGCGGAAGGCGTTCGGTCCGACCAGTGTGGTGATGTTACTGGCCGGGTCCAGTAGAGACGTGTCGATGCTCTGAGAGTCCTGCGAGCAAAACAAGATGTCAGGAGTCTAACAACTGACCGGAGGTGAGTGTGACGAGAGTGTGTTTATGTGATACATCACGATACAGGAGCAACGATACCATATGGACTGATACTGTAGTAACAAGGAGGTATGTGTAGTATTGTTGAGTACTTGACTCTGGTGTTGTGATAGTGTAGTAACAAGTATATATGTGTAGTATTGTCCAGTACTTGACTCTGGTGTTGTAATAGTTTAGTAACAAGTATATATGTGTAGTATTGTCCAGTACTTGACTCTGGTGTTGTGATAGTGTAGTAACAAGTATATATGTGTAGTATTGTCCAGTACTTGACTCTGGTGTTGTGATAGTGTAGTAACAAGTATATATGTGTAGTATTGTCCAGTACTTGACTCTGGTGTTGTGATAGTGTAGTAACAGTATTGACTCTGTATATATGTACAAGTATGTGTAGATGTCCAGTACTTGACTCTGGTGTTGTGATAGTGTAGTAACAAGTATATATGTGTAGTATTGTCCAGTACTTGACTCTGGTGTTGTGATAGTGTAGTAACAAGTATATATGTGTAGTATTGTCCAGTACTTGACTCTGGTGTTGTGATAGTGTAGTAACAAGTATATATGTGTAGTATTGTCCAGTACTTGACTCTGGTGTTGTGATAGTGTAGTAACAAGTATATATGTGTAGTATTGTCCAGTACTTGACTCTGGTGTTGTGATAGTGTAGTAACAAGTATATATGTGTAGTATTGTCCAGTACTTGACTCTGGTGTTGTGATAGTGTAGTAACAAGTATATATGTGTAGTATTGTCCAGTACTTGACTCTGGTGTTGTGATAGTGTAGTAACAAGTATATTTGTGTAGTATTGTCCAGTACTTGACTCTAGTGTTGTGATAGTGTAGTAACAAGTATATATGTGTAGTATTGTCCAGTACTTGACTCTGGTGTTGTGATAGTGTAGTAACAAGTATATATGTGTAGTATTGTCCAGTACTTGACTCTGGTGTTGTGATAGTGTAGTAACAAGTATATATGTGTAGTATTGTCCAGTACTTGACTCTAGTGTTGTGATAGTGTAGTAACAAGTATATTTCTGTAGTATTGTCCAGTACTTGACTCTGGTGTTGTGATAGTGCAGTAACAAGTATATATGTGTAGTATTGTCCAGTACTTGACTCTGGTGTTGTGATAGTGTAGCAGTACTTGACTCTGGTGTTGTGATAGTGTAGTAACAAGGATATATGTGTAGTATTGTCCAGTACTTGACTCTGGTGTTGTAGTATTTACAGACCACATGACTCTTGACGAAGTCGTAACTGCTTTCATTTGTTTTCAAACCAAAATATGTCCAAACATCAACTTTAAAAGCTGCTGGACTCACTGTATCCTCTCGTCCTCAGTTATTAAATCTCGCATGATTGCTCCTTAATGAGTAATAACTGCTGCCATATACAGGCTGGAAGTTTAATTGCAACACAAAAATAAAAAAACGCTATAAATATTTGCATCTTATCATTAATAAATCATTAATCTTAACCGTTTTGTTTCATGTTTTTTTTGTCGGTGATTGTTTTTTAAAATATTTTTATTAGTATAAAAAAAGTAAAGCAACCTGTAGTACTAAGTACTAGGTCTATAAGGGGTTGGACTTAATAAGCTAATGCTTCTCTCAACTTCTTTACTAAATGTTTTTGTTTTTCTCAACTAGTTCAAGTGTATTTTGTATTTATTCAAATGTTTAAAATGAAAGTATTGATTAATTCAAATAACAAATAAATATAATTATTTTATTTAACACTTTATTTAACTTTATTTCAATATAAACCATAAAAGAAGTATGAATAAAATAAGATATGATTTGGAATCAAAAAGATTATAAAAATAAAAATGGATACAGTATTGCAGTACTGATATTTTCAGACAGTAACTGAGAGTAACTTCTTTTTTGCTCAGGGATTTATGAGCTAAACACACTTTGGAATCTTAAAGATTATAAAATAAAAAGGGATACAGTATTATGAATAAATATCGTGATATATCGCAGTACTGATATTTCACACTGTAACTGAGAGTAACTTTTTTTTCGCTCAGGGATTTATGAGCCAAACATACTCAAGAAGCACAAAAGCTGGAGGTCTGTGTGAAGAGAAAAGCATTCATTAAAGCGTCGTCCATTAGTGGATCTGGCAGATTGCTTTTTAAATACTGGAGCGTCGGGAAGATGAAGTGCTGGTGGTCCGGACCCGAGGAAGAGCGAGAGACAAACGACCCGCCGCCGCTCCAGGACGCTCCACACCGACCATAATTCATCTTATCACGGCGCACAAAGCTGCCCCCCCGGCAAGATGTTCTTTGTGAAGCAGGTAAAGCGGCGGCGACGGTCATTACTCTCCTGCAGGACTGGCCGGTCAGCATGATCGCCGCAGGGCTGGAGTACTGTCTCCAGTACTGTCTCGGAATATTGCAAGACAAGATAAACCTGCGGAGCCTCGGAGGAGGAAGTCATTTACTACGATATCACGAGATATTAGTGTCACCAGATACTGAAAATGTTCTTATCTCGAGATAGTATTATCTCATGTTATCCATATATCTATATAAATGTATCTCAGGATATTTATAACTCAATATATTTTCAGTCAGAAAAGACAATCATGAGATACGAATATCAAGAAATATATATATATATATATACATATATTTATATCTGTAGATACTGATCTGTCTAAATGTGTATCCCAAGATCTAATCATCTCTTAATATTCCTATCTTTCTATATTTGTATCTCGATATGCGAAGATATACTGATATCTCAAGATAATATGCATATTTTGAATATCTTGTAATACAAATATCAGAAGATTAGGATGTATGAAGATCTAGAGTTATTGGTATCATGTGATATTTGTATAACGATTATCAAAAGATACTTATATGATACAAATATCACTAGATACTGATGTGTCGAGATACAAATATAATGAGATACTGATATGTCGAGATACAAATATGACGAGATACTAATATGGTGAGATACAAATATAACGAGATACTGTTATGTCGAGATACAAATATAACTAGATACTGATGTGTCGACATACAAATATAACGAGATAGTGATATGTCCAGATACAAACATAACTAGAAACTGATGTGTCGAGATACAAATATTACTAGATACTGATATGTCCAGATACAAATATAACTAGATACTGATGTGTCGAGATACAAATATTACTAGATACTGATATGTCGAGATACAAATACAACTAGATACTGATGTGTTGAGATACAAATACAACTAGATACTGATGTGTTGAGATATGTCTATCACTAGATACTGATATATTGTGAGGCATAAGTATCAAGAGATACTCTTACATATAGAAAGAGATACTAATATCACAAGATTAAACCAATATACATTCATGTCAGCTCTGAGGCTCCGTAAAAACTGCACCGACAATTTTAAATGGCAAAAAAAATCCCATGAAAGTCAGCAGTGGTGTTCCACAGGGCTCTGTACTTGGACCACTGGCTTGACGAGCCTTTTACTGGCCACAGCTCAAACCGGACCACGTACCTCTGACAGTGTGGTGTCCAGCTGGAAGATCTGTCCTTCTCCCTCCACTTGTCTCACGCAGATCTTACAGTTGAGGTCCACGGTGCTGCAGGAGAACCTCTCCAGGGTGAAGCAGCAGTGGAGGTTCCTCTGGGAGCCGCTCCACACTTGCTGGAAGGATAGTTCCTGCGTGGAGACAGTGGGGGGCGTCAGTGAGGAGCTCAGATGATCTGAGTCTTGAGGTTCTTTACCTGGTACTTAGCTAGAAGTTTACTCTTCCACAGAGTGTGAGGGACGTCGTGGATGGAGAGTCTCAGGTTGTGTGTGCTGTCGCTGAAGTTCAGAGTCTTCGGTTCGTCCAACAGCTTTCCTCCCATTTGCTTCTCCATCTGAAGGACCTCCTGGAAAACCACACACAAAACCCACGAGTCAGCAGACGGAACCATAGGACTTTGAATTTGAAAACAAAAATGGAGAAATATTATTAGACCTTTTTCTTTTTATTGAAGTTGCGCGTGTAATAAACGAGGAACACATGATGCATGTTAAGGCAGTAGTAGTTGATCCGATGACATCAATGTAAACAATCACTGCTTCAGACTCATGTTGGGACCACGAAGGTGAAGTTTAAAATGTAAAGTAAAAATTCCCCTACAAACTTTTAACGCAGTATTTTAAATAAAATAAATACAGTAAGAAAGTACAGTAAAATATAGTATAGTATAGTATAGTATAGTATAGTATAGTAAAGTAAAGTAAAGTAAAGTAAAGTATAGGAAAGTACCATACAGTACAGTAACATAAAGTACAGTACAGCACAGTACAGTATAGGAAAGTGCCATAAAGTATAGTACAGTAACGTAAAGTACAATAAAGTACAGTACAGTACAGTACAGTTAATTAAGTTGAAGTAACGTACAGTACAGTACAGTACAGTACAGTACAGTACAGTACAGTAAAGTAAAGTCCAGTCCAGTACAGTACAGTTAAATACCATAAACTAAAGTAAAGTAAAGTAAAGTAAAAATCACTAGTGTGTATTAACATTTGTTTTACTATGACTGTGTGTATGTATATAACATATTTTTTGTATTTAAATGTTTAATTGTCATGTGTCATGTGTTTGTACATGTGTTATTAAACATGTATCAAGGCTGAATAATGTATCCTTTCATTGAACAAAAAAGTACTAATAAGACTTTTAATGCAAGATTGTAAATATAAAAATAGTTTCAATAGTTTATTATTGTTTTTTTTCCTTCTATTATTTCAAACTTTCAAGCTCTAGTGGACTTTTTTGTTGTAACTTATGCAACTCAAACTAATACTACACATTTAAAAACTCACAAACATGGAAAATGAAACTCATCTCTTAAAAAGGGACAAAATAATTCCCTCGTTACACGAGTTTCCAAACTAAACTTGTTGACGGTGTTAATGAAATGCTGCCCCCTGCTGCCCAACTGTCCTCCCACAGGTGACTCGGAGGATGTTTCCAGGAATATGTGATGATTCTTGTCTTCAGCAGCTGCAGCTTCACAACTTTATGGAAATCAATCTCTGGTCCTGCGACACAAACATCTCGTTCTCCGCCGCCCACTGCTCATCTGCTGCCTCGCCCACACACACATTAGCCATTCAGTCTCACACACACATGCACACACACACACACGCACACATACACACATTAACCATTCAGTCTCACACACACACACACACACGCACGCACACACACACACATTAACCATTCAGTCTCACACACACACACACACACATTAACCATTCAGTCTCACACACACACACACACACACACACGCACGCACACACACACACATTAACCATTCAGTCTCACACACACATGCACACACACACACGCACACACACACACACACACACACACACACACACACACACACACACACACACACACACACACACACACACACACACATTAACCATTCAGTCTCACACACACATGCACACACACACACACACGCACACACACACACATTAACCATTCAGTCTCACACACAAATGCACATAAGCACGTAAGTAAGTAATTTTTATTTGTATAGAGCTTTTCCAGACCAGGGTCACAAAGCGCTTAAACAATCAAAACAATACTCAATAAAGTATATACTTTAAAGATCAAGATAATACTGAGAACAACACAGGAGTTCCAGAAAATCAAGGAAAGGCCTGAACAAATAAAAATGTCTTAAGATGTTTCTTAAAGGAGTCAGTAGATCATCAAACACTGACTATATATACCATGGTATGTAAAAGTTGGATCCAGTAGCTCGGTACTCTGTTGGTACATTTTTATATTGAATTTAATTACTTTACTTATTATTTTCCTATTGGAAATCAAATATCAAACTATTTGTTTTTTTTAATCCAATTATTAAAAAACATCATTATAGATTTTATTTTCATTTTTTATAAAATAGAAACAAATGCAACCATTTAACAAAGCTTTCTTTTTTAATTCAATTATCTAAAGAAACGATTGCCTAAAAACAACAACAAATTCACTCAATACTTGACTGAAATACTTCCATATCTTCCGGCAGTACCTTGAGCGCGTCCTGGTTGTCGTCCAGGCAGTACACCCTGATGTGGTACTCCATGGCGGGGCAGGTGACCGGCCCGAAGATGGCGAGCTTGAGGCGTTTGGTGGTGGCGGCACTGAGTGGTTGACCCACGAGGCAGTAAGTTCCCAGCGTCTCCGTCAGGATGTGGCAGGACTCCTCGTCCATCTGGATGTAGCACGGCGTCGTGAAGTTCTCCTCGCCCACCACCACGATGTCCTGCAGGAGGTCAGAGGTCAAGGTGGTCTCTCTTGACAAACACATCAATACTCGCCCTGGACTCAATATTCAATATCACTGTATCGATATGAACTGTATCATGTTTGTGTTTATATTTTAAAAACTTTTTTTTTTTCATTTAACAAGTAAATATTCACTGTGTTTCTTTATCAATTAAACTACCGGCCACTAGATGGCAGCAGTCATTACATTCTCTGCAGCTAGAGGAAGAAGTAAATCCCACAAGATCCCGACGATGACTGAGGACCAGGGAAGTACGAGGAGGGTACTTGGTGGAGGTCAGTGACGACTGAGGACGAGAGGATACAGTGATGACTGAGGACAGAGGATACAGTGACATTTTTGAAGCTGATGTTTGGACATATTTTGGTTTGAAAACAAATAAAAGCAGTTACGACTTCATCAAGAGTCATGTGGTCTGTAAATACTACAACACCAGAGTCAAGTACTGGACAATACTACACATATATCCTTGTTACTACACTATCACAACACCAGAGTCAAGTACTGGACAATACTACACATATATACTTGTTACTACACTATCACAACACCAGAGTCAAGTACTGGACAATACTACACATATATACTTGTTACTACACTATCACAACACCAGAGTCAAGTACTGGACAATACTACACATATATACTTGTTACTACACTATCACAACACCAGAGTCAAGTACTGGACAATACTACACATATATACTTGTTACTACACTATCACAACACCAGAGTCAAGTACTGGACAATACTACACATATATCCTTGTTACTACACTATCACAACACCAGAGTCAAGTACTCCACAATACTACACATATATACTTGTTACTACACTATCACAACACCAGAGTCAAGTACTGGACAATACTACACATATATACTTGTTACTACACTATCACAACACCAGAGTCAAGTACTGGACAATACTACACATATATCCTTGTTACTACACTATCACAACACCAGAGTCAAGTACTGGACAATACTACACATATATACTTGTTACTACACTATCACAAAACCAGAGTCAAGTACTCCACAATACTACACATATATACTTTCACAACCCATTTTTGTATCTTGATGTTTCGTATAAACACATTTTTGACAACAAAGTTTTCAATTTTGTTCCTGTACAGTGACACGTGCTGATCGTTTGCTCATGCCTGGCGATGTGAATCTAAGACACTATAAGAAACTATAAAAGCGACTATAGTTGTGGAGGAAGTGACTGGAGGGAGGATGCGGAGCAAGCTGGGCTCCATGAGGAGGAACTTGTCTCACCCTCTCCACACACTGAGGGCATTGAGGACTCCACAGTATAGGATCTCCATCCCAGTGTGTGAGGGAGAGGTACCGCAGGTCTTTCCTCCCTGCTGCCATCAGACTCCACAACAAGAACACACCAAGATAACTATTTAACTGCACCTCTTGTTATTTATTTAAATATGATTGTGTATATATTATATACAGATTTATCTTTTTATTCTATTTCCCGTTTTTATTTCTGGTGTTTTTATTTCTCTTGCTGCTGTTAAACACATTTCCCCCTCGCGGGACTAATAAAGGTTTTCTGATTCTGATTCTGATATAGTTCACTATAAGTAACTATAAAAGCGACTATAGTTCACTATAAGAAACTATAGAAGCGACTATAGTTCACTATAAGAAACTATAAAAGCGACTATAGTTCACTATAAGCAACTATAAAAGCGACTATAGTTCACTATAAGAAACTATAAAAGCGAATATAGTTCACTATAAGTAACTATAAAAGCGACTATAGTTCACTATAAGAAACTATAAAAGCGACTATAGTTCACTATAAGTAACTATAAAAGTGACTATAGTTCACTATAAGAAACTATAAAAGCGACTATAGTTCACTATAAGTAACTATAAAAGCAACTATAGTTCACTATAAGTAACTATAAAAGCGACTATAGTTCACTATAAGTAACTATAAAAGCGACTACAGTTCACTGGCGATGCTAAGATGCTAAGATGCTAAGAACACGACCTGTGAACCGTCAGTAAAGACTCTGTTGATCTTTCTCGATCTTGTTTTCTCTGATCCATTAATTCCGTCTATTATGA